>JAQGEQ010000037.1:0-395677 GCA_034620365.1 Pegea sp. RAD2-039
TTTAAAAGCTGCATAAAATGAACAGTTTTCTTCATAACTTGATTTACTAATAAGTAAACACTAAGGGAAAATGAATACTATTCAATTTGTTTTGTTGCATTCTATTACTACATCAACAGATTTTGATCTTTTTAGAAAAAATCAGTACTTACAATAATAAAAAATAAACATTTACAAATTCTATTTCATCTGGCAGTTTTAAATTTTTCTTTAACAAAAAAAACTTTCTTTTTAAAGTTAAAAAATATAAGTTGTTCCTAGTTAAATTAAATGAGTTTTAAACGTAAAGAAATTTTTGTAGTTTTTCAAAACTATTAATTACTATTTAAAAATATTATCAACTTTATTAAATAAAACCATTGCAGTAAACAATATTGGTATTGTAATAACAAATACAAGACTGATTTCACTTTTACAACTCAACTTTGTGCTAAACAAATATAGTTTATCATAAATATGACGAACTTATTTGTTAATAACAAATGTTCGCTATTCAGGAAAGACAATTTTTCTAAATAAAATGTTAATTTATGACAAGACTTCTCTGGTATTATTTTAAATTAGAAAGTTGGTTACAATTACAAGAACAATAAATTTTACCAGAATATAGATAGGATATAATGTAAGAATTACAACCGTTCGTTATGACAAACTGAATAATACCTGGCTAGCTTAATATCAACCTCAGTTTAATGCTAAAAAAAAAGTTATCACTTAGAATTAAGATTTACCTATCGAAGTCATTCTTTATTTTTAATAACTTAAAATGATGGCTTTGTTAGTGCTACAATAAAATTTTCAAATGTAAAGCAAAAAAATTTCTGAAGTAAAATAGTATTTGAATATAAGTTTAATTCACCAAACGCATTTAGCTTTTTAAATTATTGATGATTTAGTTTCTACAGTAATTAAACTTTTGATCCAGTATATTTATTAGATTCTAATTTCTAGAAAAGCAACATGATATCCAAGGCTCACCCGGATTTATTTTATATTATATATTTATATGCAAATCATAATAATACCATAACACTCGGTTAATTGGCTGATTTTTTTGTACCATTGCCTCAAAATTGTTTAAAATAACTGCCTAGATGATATAAGGTTGACTTTAGCGTGACATTACAAATAGCTATGTTTGATTTTCGGTTTTAAATGTTTTTGAAAAAATTAAATAAAATCACAACATTTATTGTAATCTGACTCCTAACAGTTTTTATATTAAAAGAACCTGAAAAATAGAAAACTTCTAAAATATTGTTAAATTTTGATTTGCTTTCCTTTAAAGCAATTTTAGTTTACTTAAATATTATCATATCAATCAACCGATTTTTAATTTTTCTAATTTCTTATGCATTGTATTTAATAAAATTAGTATTTTTAAACTAATAAAGTTTATGTAATGTCAAACTTAATAAAAACGATGTTTCTTAAAATATTAAATTTATTTGTGATTCGATTTCGTGACAAGTAGGAAATACCTTAATCGATCACATAAAGTGAAATAACCTTTTGTATCATTTTAAAAGTTTGGCAACTTTATCTACAGTATATCAATGATTCAGTTTTTGTTTCATTTCTTTAACATGCACAAACAAAGTTAAAATAATTAGAATAGTAAACTGAAACTAGTAGGAGGAATGTTTTATGTTAATCACATCAAAATTCTTCATTTATTTATTACAATAATTGCGAAGGAGGATACTTGAAGAGAGTACCCCTTGCTAACACAAACTCTCACAAGTAACATCTATTTAGTCAAAAATATAGAAAATAAAAGTTGTAATACCAGGTATTTCGATAGCACTCTAATCATATAACAATGAACAATTACAAAAAACGTTAATAATATTAAAAAAGAGAAAAATACACAGTTTGTAAATGACAATGTTGGCAATATTATAACGGTTCAACTTCTGCTTACACGAAGCGAACGACTTCGACTTGACAATGTCTGATGGCAGCTGGTTCCATGTACTAATTGTGCAGTATGAGAAAAAATTTGCTCTGACCAATGTAACAGATGATAGAGACTTATTAAGATCTAAAGTGTTGTCTGGGCTGATATAACTTGAGGGAAGAACTAATGGAAAAGAAATCATCGAACTGAATGTCAATAAAAATGTGGATAATTTTTAAAAATAGGAATTAAGTCGTATTTAATCCGTCGAATTTCCAAAGTATCTAAATTGAAGAAACTGAGACGATGCTTATAACTATCATATTTAATATTAACTTTCCTATCTACTAATCCCGTATATCTTGTGTTTTATTAATTTTTTTATGTTTCAACCAGTAAGTTTGACTTAAGACTACAGTTTTACTTTGATTGATTTGTTTTTTTTATATAAAAAGCAAGTAACAATAATAAAATTATGTTTTTTGCCGACTCAAAAATTATTTTTTTTAAGAATTTTTCGGTTACTGAAGATAACTTTAAATCATTATTCAAACTTAAGTTCACTTAGTGTTTACTCTACAATAACTCACAGTATTATTTTGTTAACTTTTATAAATTGAATAATAAAAATTAGGCTAACAATAGTTTTAAAACACTGGTAGTTTAATATGATTTTCTCTGTTTGTTCTACCTGACTTTATTTTATGTAAAGGTTTAATTGAAATATGCTGCAAGTTTCCATTCCATATTAGTATTTAATTAATTGAAGAAAAGTTTTTGAAGTTCTAGTTCAGTATAGTTTGTCCAAAATATTAGTTATTTTTAGTAGAGATGCCATATAGTTTTAATAAATCATAAGATAACAAAAGCTCTGTAATTTCTTAATAGTCTCGTAAAGTTGATTTCACGATTTAGTAGGTTTAGCTATGTTATTTTATGATATGTTCGTTTGGGGATGCAATCCAAATGACATTGTACTAAATTGAAGTCAAATTGTTATTCATATTTTTAATCATATTTAAGTTACTTATCTGAAAGCTAAAAATTGAAAAAATTGTCCTGCTTGGTGGCGAAGCGGTTACTACACCTAGCTACAAGGTACATCTAGCTTGGAAGTACCGGGTTCGACCCCAGGTAGAGACATATAAAACTCCTGAGAAATAAAAACCATAAAAAAACCACTGAGAATGTGTGTTAGTGAGATGTGCTCTCTTTAGGCACCCTCCTTCGCATTTATATATATAAAAAAAAAAAAAAAATTAATAGAAGAAATAACTAAAGAAAAAAGAAACAGATTAATTAAGAAGTCACGCAGAGAACAGACAAAATTTCTTATATAGATTATATCTGTCTTTATTATTTACATCGAAATAAATTGTAAACTGTTCATTACACCAATAAACCAAACATACATAAATATTTAAAATGAAGAAAAGCAAAATGAAGATTGATGCAAATGGAAATCTGGTTCTTGAATTAACTGTTTGTAATCAAATTCAAACAATTAATCCAGTACCCAGATCAACCATTGCTTAATTATAATGATTAAATTAACACAAAAAATAAAAAATTTAATATATTACGTGAAATATCAAACAAATTAACATACAGATAGGAGCAAAATTTCATTAAGATGTATTATCCACTAACAAAACATTATGTAATAACGTGCCAAAAATCAGAATTCCTAACATTTCCTAAATCAATATAGGACAAAAAGTACGACATAAATATAAGGTAGTCACACCAGCACCGCTATAAACCAAGTGGCGATCCGACGGTTCTACCTGTTTAAAGCAGTTTAATATACTTTTTAAGTGGTTCTTCAATGTGCTTTTAAACTTTCCCACACGGTATCTGCTTCCTATCGGTATCGATTCAGTCTGTATCCTTAGAACGAGTTTACCAGCCGCCTTGGCCTGCATTTCCAAACAACCCAACTCCGCAAAGACGCCCGAGTACACAAACAGCTGCCACCGCCAAGGACCTAACACTTGTTAGAGAATAGGTTATGGGGTCGTACTTACAAATATAAAAACCTGGTGAACCAATGGTGGTCACAATTGCACGTCACTCGCCTACTCCTGGTTCAGTTTATCACGCTGGATAAATACTAATGACCGTCTTGGCTACAGGCTTTGATGACCAAAGTGTCTCTTAATTTAAAGAAGCAGGAAAGAAGTCATACTAGCTGATAAATAGGACATAAGGAGTCGTGGAGGTAATAACCTGTGCAGTAGAACACAAGGTTGACTGTTGAAAAAAGCTCCAGTTAGCGTTTAAATGGCTAGGTAGTTAAGAAGTATTTACATTAGTTTGATGAATATGTCCATCTCCTATCTTCATCAAGACATCTAGAAATAAACTTCAATATTATTACAGGGAAGAAAAAATTGGAAACAGGTTCAGGTGACTGTATTTTTGATTAGAGGTTAAAGATTACTAGATAGTGGAAAATAAACACGCTTTCTTTTGGTATATTATCAATTTACTTAATATTTTGTGATACAAACTTTAATTATACATCAACTTGAAATTTTTAACAAACTTTCACATAATAACTAATTGCTAATTTATATATTGAGAAAAGCTAAGAATTGGTTTAGTTTTATTTTTCAGAATTCATTTCTTCAAATATTGTTTAAATGTATTTAAAACAAAATATCGATTAAAACGGAAAATGAATTTTAAAGGAGCCATAAGTCGCAAAACGCCTCCAACCTTTATAAGGGAAGAAGCCTTTAACCAAGCAGTGACACTTCAGGATGTTGGACTGATTAGCAAATACTTGAAGCCTGGCAACCAGACGTAATGATTTTATTCATGAAAATAACTGTAAAAAGTGTTTGCTTAATCGATTGCATTTCTTTTAGATGTAATTTTATTCACAATTACAGAAAAACTAGTAGCCATGATAATAAACAAAAAGGTCTCGAGGCTGAAAGTTATTAAAAATTATGTTGACAATCTTGATACATTTTAAATCTTTAATAATTTTTCCAATGACGCCAAGCATTAGATTAAATAATGTCAATTTTTTCTTCACTATAATTTTTTAATTGCATATATTAAATTTTCTTTATCCCACAGATTCAGTCATGTTTCTTAAAATGGTTCGCAGATTTTGTTAATAGATAAATCACAGAATATGATATAAATAGCAACCTACAACAAAACACTTCAACTTACTTCTAGTAATGAACAAAAAACATTCCAAAGATGATTTTCAATGATGATTTTCAATGATGGCTTTAATCAGTTCTTATATTCAGTAGTACATGTAATTTTATATGTAGAAGTAGTGTTAAATCTGTGACATGAATTAATAAATTAATTTCAAGAATCAGTTAAACACTACAATGATACTATGCTGAATACTAAAAGTCAACAAGGTTAATATGAAATAATTTTCTTTAGTTTTAAATCTAACTTAATTACTTGTCAAATTTTGTTTCTAAATGGAAAATCATGTGTTCTTAGTTATATGGTAATTGGAATTACTATAAAAGTGTTATTTATAATAATTTTATGACTTTTCATTTTAATTAACTCTACAAATTATTGATTTAAAGTTGAGTAAATAAACAGTTTACACTTCTCACAAAGATCACAAGTGGAGACTCCAGATGCCGTCAAATAGCTCCTCATCAGCACATTATTAAATCTTACATCTAAGGGTAGCTTTTCCATCTTCTTTTTTCAAACCTAACAACCATCTGTAAAATCTGCTCACATTATAACTAGAAAAAATATGACATGTTAGTGAGACTTATATATATCTAAAATTGAAGATATTTAAATCATTAGCAGTTAAACTTTTGTTCTTATTTCATCCATGAGTTAAATATAATAAATCAAAATTTATCTCAGACATTAACAAGAAAAAAAGTAATATTTATTAATTTTGGCTCAATTTGAAAAAAGAAACACTCATCTACCAAATTTAAACATCCCCCAACGAAAATTAATTGATATTTCTGTCTTATCATTATTGTTCTTTTTGTCCAAAAATAATCAGTAAAATTATTTACAAAACCTCAAAATTGAGACTACTAACTTGTAAAAAACGGTGCATAACTAATGTTTCAAGGTTCTTAAAAATATAATCCTTGATTGTTTGATTAGAAATAAAACCATCAAGCATGTTAAATTTGATTAAATAAATAATCAAACAAGAAACAGAACAAATCTAAAGTAAAACAAATATACTTAAGTTTTTATCAAAACTTTAATTTAATACTAAGTATTTATATATATATATATAAATCAGAGTTATTAAACAATTGAGTTTAAATAAATAAAAAATCTTACAAAAATATGTTTAAGGTATAATTCAGAATTTCAAAAGAATTTACTATCACAAGTGATTTATCATACTTAAATTTAAAATTAAATATAAAAGAGACGAATTTAATACATTGAAAGAAATGAACTGTTTGAAGAATTATTAACAATCCCTATACAAACATCTTCTCAAAAATTCATGTGAATAACTTAGTTTTACATAAGCAGTAAGCCAGGTAAACATAGACTTATCTGTAGCTACAAATAGATCTACATTGCATGTATGTAGGATATTGTAGTAATTTAATATACACGTTTTAAAAGCTACATAAACTGAACAGTTTTCTTCATAACTTGATTTACTAATAAGTAAACACTAAGGAAAAATGGAGACTATTCAATTTGTTTTGTTGCATTCTATTACTACATCAACAGATTTTGATATTTTTAGAAAAAATCAGTACTTAGAAAAATAAAAAATAAACATTTATAAATTCTATTTCATCTGACAGTTTTAAATTTTTCTTTAACAAAAAAACTTTTTTTTTAAATTTAAAAAATATAAGCTGTTCTTAGTTAAATTAAATGAGTTTTAAACCTAAATAAATTTTTGTAGTTTTTCAAAACTACTAATTACTATTAAAAAATATTATCAACTTTATTAAATAAAACCATTGCAGTAAATAATATTGGTATTGTAATAACAAATACAAGAATAATTTCACTTTTACAACTCAACTTTGTGCTAAACAAATATAGTTTATCATAAATATGACGAACTTATTTGTTAATAACAAATGTTCGCTATTCAGGAAAGACAATTTTTCTAAATGAAATGTTGATTTATGACAAGACTTCTCTGGTATTATTTTACATTAGAAAGTTGGTTACAATTATAAGAACAATAAATTTTACCAGAATATAGATAGGATATAATGTAAAAATTACAACCGTTCGTTATGACAAACTGAATAATACCTGGCTAGCTTAATTTCGACCTCAGTTTATTGCTCAAAAAAAGTTATCAGTTAAAATTAAGATTTACCTATCGAAGTCATTCTTTATTTTTAATAACTTAAAATGATGGCTTTGTTAGTGCTACAATAAAATTTTCAAATGTAAAGCAAAAAAATTTCTGAAGTAAAACATTGTTTGAATATAGGTTTAATTCACCAAACTCATTTAGTTATTTGAATTATTGATGATTTATTTTTTACAGTAATTAAACTTTTGATCCAGTATATTTTTTAGATTCTAATTTCTAGAAAAGCAACATGATATACAAGGCTCACCCGGATTTATTTTATATTTTATATTTATATGCAAATCATAATAATACCATAACACTCGATAAATTGGCTGATTTATTTGTACCACTGCCTCAAAATTTTTTAAAATAACTGCCTAGATGATATAAGGTTGACTTTAGAGTGACATTACTAATAGCTTTGTTTGATTTTCGGTTTTAAATGTTTTTGAAAAAATTAAATAAAATCCCAACATTTAATGTAATCTTACTCCTAACAGTTTTTATATTAAAAGAACCTGAAAAATAGAAAACTTCTAAAATATTGTAAAATTTTGATTTGCTTTCCTTTAAAGCGATTTTAGTTTACTTAATTATTATCATATCAATCAACCGATTTTTAATTTTTCTAATTTCTTATGCATTGTATCTAATAAAATTAGTATTTTTAAACTAATAAAGTTTATGTAATGTTAAACTTAATAAAAACGATGTTTCTTAAAAAATTAAATTTATTTGTGATTCGATTTCGTTACAAGTAGGAAATACCTTAATCGATCAGATAAACTGAAATAATCTTTTGTATTATTTTAAAAGTTTGGCAACTTTATCTACAGTATATCAATGATTCAGTTTTGTTTCATTTCTTTAACATGCACAAACAAAGTTAAAATAATTAGAGTAGTAAATTGAAACTAGTAAGAGAAATGTTTTATGTTAATCACACCAATTTTCTTCATTTATTTATTACAATAAATGTGAAGGAGGATTCCTGAAAAGAGTACCCCTCGCTAACACACACTCTCACCAGTAAAATCTATTTAGTCAAAAATATAGAAAGTAAAAGTTGTAATACATGGTATTGCGATAGCAATCTAATCATATAACAGTGAACAATTACAAATAATGTTAATAATATTAAAAAAGAGAAAAATACACAGTTTGTAAATGACAATGTTGGCAATATTATAACGGTTCAACTTCTGCTTAAACGAAGGGAGCGACTTCGACTTGACAATGTCTGATGGCAGCTGGTTCCATGTAATAATTGTATAGTATGAGAAAACATTTGCTCTGAACAATGTAACAGATGATAGAAACTTATTAAGATGTAAAGTGTGTCGTCTGGGCTGATATAACTTGAGTGTAGAACTAATGGAAAAGAAATCATCAAACTGAATGTCAATAAAATTATGGATAATTTTAAAAATAGGAATTAAGTCGTATTTAATCCGTCGAATATTCAAAGTATCTAAATTGAAGAAACTGAGACGATGCTTATAACTATCATATTTAATTATAATAATAATTACTATCATATTTAAGCCAGCTGCTAACTTCAGCAACATATACTACATCAATGGATCTTTTCTTGAACGAGTATCCTCAGTCATAGACCTCGGCATTACTCTGACATCTGACTTCAAATGGCACAGTTATATTTCCATAATCTTTGGAAAATCTATCAGGCTTGTTCACCTCATCATATAGACTTTTAATTATAAAGATCCATGGTTTTACGTCAACCTTTTCAAACTGTACATACGCCCTATTCTTGATTACAATGTCAGTGCATGGATGCCATATCAAGATGGTGATTTCAGAAAAATCGAATCTGTTCAGGCAACATTTACGAGATTGGTTTGCAGGAAACTTAATATCAAATACAAGAGTTATAAGCATCGTCTCAGCTTCTTCAATCTAGATACTTTGGAAAAAGCGAAGAATTAAATACGACCTTATTCTGATTTTTAAAATTATTCACAACCTAATTGATCTTCAGTTTGATGAATTATTCTCCATTAGTCCCTCCCTCAAGTTATATCAACTTAGAAGACATAAATTACATCTTAATAAGTCCACTCCACCAGCTACGTTAACCAGATTAAGTTTTTTCTCATACCGCACAATCAGTACATGGAACAATCTGCCATCAGAGATTGTCATGTCAAAATCACTTATGCTGTTCAAGAAAAAGCCGAATTGTTATAATATCGCCAACATTGCCATTTCTAAACTGTGAATTTTTCTCTTTTACAATACTATGATTCTGTGCAATTCTTCATTGTCATATGCTTTTTCGTTTACACGTCAAATATATCTAATTTGTGAGAATGTGTGTTAGCGAGAGGTGCTCTCTTTAGGCACCCTCCTTCACATTTATTGTAATAAATAAATAAATTATTCAAACTTAAGTTCACTTAGTCATTACTCTACAATAACTCACAGTATTATTTTGTTAACTTTTATAAATTGAATGATAAAAATTAGGCTAACAATAGTTTTAAAACACTGGTAGTTTAATACAATTTTCTCTGTTTGTTCTACCTGACTTTATTTTATGTAAAGGTTTAATCGAAATATGCTGCAAGTTTCTATTTCATATTAGTATTTAATTAATTGAAGAAAAGTTTTTGAAGTTCTAGTTCAGTATAGTTTGTCGAAAATATTAGTTATTTTTAGTTGAGATGCCAAATAGTTTTAATAAATCTTAAGATAACAAAAGCTCTGTAATTTCTTATTAGTCTCGTAAAGTTAATTTCACGATTTAGTAGGTTTAGCTATTTTATTTTATGATATGTTCGTTTGGGGATGCAATTTTAAAGACATTTTACTAAATTAAATTCAAATTGTTAATTATATTTATTTTACTTATCTGAAAGCAAATAGTTAAGAGAAGAAATAACTAAAGAAAAAAGAAACCGATTAATTAAGAAGACAAGCAGAGAACAGACAAAATTTCTTATGTAGATTATATCTGTCTTTATTATTTACATCGAAATAAATTGTAAGCTGTTCACTAAACCAATAAACCAAACATAAATAAATAGTTTAAAGTGAAGAAAAGCAAAATGAAGATTGATGCAAATGGAAATCTGGTTCTTGAATTAACTGTTTGTAATCAAATTCAAACAAATAATCCAATACCCAGATCAACCAATGCTTAATTATAATGATTAATTAAATACAAAAAACAAAAAAATTGAATATATTACGTGAAATATGAAACAAATAAACATACATATAGGAGCAAAACATCATTGAAATGTATTATCTACTAACAAAACATTATGTAATCACGTGCCAAAAATCAGAATTCCTAACATTTCCTAATTCAATATAGGACAAAAAGTACGACATAAATATAAGGTAGTCACACCAGCACCGATATACAGCGATTGGCGACCCGACGGTCATATTTGTTTAAAGCAGTTTCATATACTTTTTATGTGGTTCTTCAATGTGCTTTAAAACTTTCCCACGCGGTATCTGCTTCCTATCGGTATCGATTCAGTCTCTATCCTCAGAACGAGTTTACCAGCTGCATTGACCTGCATTTCCAAACAACCCGACTCCAGGAAGACGCCCGAGTACACAAACAGCTGCCACCGCCAAGGACCTAACACTTGTTAGAGAATAGGTTATGGGGTCGTACTTACAAATATAAAAACCTGGTGAACCAATGGTGGTCACAATTGCACTTCACTTGCCTACTCCTGGTTCAGTATATCACGCTGGATAAATACTAATGACCGTCTTTGCTACAAGCTTTGATGACAAAAGTGTAACTTAATTTAATGAAGCAGGAAAGAAGTCATACGAGCTGATAAATAGGACATATGTAGTGGTTGGAGGTAATAACCTGTGCAGTAGAACACAAGGTTGACTGTTGAAAAAAGCTCCAGTTAGCGTTTAAATGGCCAGGTAGTTAAGAAGTATTTACATTAGTTTGATGAATATGTCCATCTCCTATCTTCATCAAGACATCTAGAAATAAACTTCAATATTATTACAGGGAAGAAAAAATTGGAAACAGGTTCAGGTGACTGTATTTTTGATTAGAGGTTAAAGATTACTAGATAGTGGAAAATAAACACGCTTTCTTTTGGTATATTATCAATTTACTTAATATTTTGTGATACAAACTTTAATTATACATCAACTTGAAATTTTTAACAAACTTTCACATAAAAACTAATTGCTAATTTATATATTGAGAAAAGCTAAGAATTGGTTTAGTTTTATTTTTCAGAATTCATTTCTTCAAATATTGTTTAAATGTATTTAAAACAAAATATCGATTAAAACGGAAAATGAATTTTAAGGAGCCATAAGTAGCAAAACGCCTCCAACCTTTATAAGGGAAGAAGCCTTTAACCAAGCAGTGACACTTCAGGATGGTGGACCGTTTAGCAAATATATCTATTGTTTTAGAAGTTGCAAGATCAGGATATCCTCAACTATTATTGTTACACAATTAAGATGAAAAGGTGAAGGAATCCAATCGTCTAAATGTTAAACTAGTTTTTTCTGTCGACACCAAAGTGTTAAATATTAACCGATTTAAACATAATTTTGAATGAAGTGGTTACTTTATATGGATCTCAATTATCTATGAAAGTGAAATGTACACATCAATTATCAAAGAAACTGAAATGTAAACATCAATTACCTTTGAAATTGAAGTGTAACAATCAATTATCTTTGAAATTGAAGTGTAAACATCAATTATCTTTGAATGTGAAATGTGAGTATCAAATATCATTAAAACTGATATGTAAACATCAATTACCTTTGAAATTGAAGTGTAAACATCAATTATCTTTGAAATTGAAGTGTAAACATCAATTATCTTTGAATGTGAAATGTGAGTATCAAATATCCTTAAAACTGATATGTAAACGTCAATTATCTTTGAAACTGAGATGTAAACATCCATTATCTTTGAAATTGAAGTGTAACCATCAATTATCTGTGAAATTGAAGTGTAAACATCAATTATCTTTGAATATGAAATGTGAGCATCAATTATCATTGAAAATGAAATGTGAGTATTAAATATCATTGAAACTGAAATGTAAACATCAATTATCTTTGAAATTGAAGTGTAAACATCAATTATCTTTGAAACCTCAATTTGAACCTAAAACTATCTTTGAAATTAAAATTTCGACCATACCGACTAATCCAACTTAAAACTTTCTTTACAAAGTTAATTTTTCTGATTATTAGTAAGAAAATATATAATAACTCTCATAAAGAATAGTAAGAATCTAAAGTTTTCTGTACTACATATCAGCTATTTTTTCTTTCAATAGTTAGGTTTTCATTTATGTTCCATATATCTATGTCTCATCTATGAATCAGAATCACTAAGAAGTCAAACAGAAAACAAACAATAATTTTTATATAGATCATACATGCTTTTATTATTTACGACCCAATTAATAGTAAACTTTTCACTGCATCAATAAATGAATTATACATAGATAATTTTAAATAAAGAAAAGCAAAACGAGTATAGGTTGAAATAATTGGATATAAAAATGCGTGAGTGAGATGCTTTTTTAAATGTCGAGTACTTAATATGCAGAAACTTCAGTACTGGTGAAAATTTTTTGGTAAACACACATATAAATATAAATAACTAGATTTATTTTGATGATCAATGCAAATGGAAACCTGTTATTGAAATTTACTGTTTGTAAGCAAATTCAAACAATTAACCCATGAACCAAAACAACCAATGTTAAGTTGTTATTATTATCAAAATAAAAAAAACATTAGATATTACGTAAATGATAGAATAAAACAAGATAAAGCTAAAACCAAAACACCCCCAAAAGATCTCCAGGTCTGTACCAGTTTCGTGTCAGCTGTTCTGCGACGGCCGAAATATCTAACCGAAAGACAGTGTGCAGCTACATCAATCGACGAAATAGTACCATCACGGGTCCTAGCTCATATCCCAGGGTAAACCCTGCAGTACTTTGCTCAGTCCCACAACGGCTCCTTAGTGCAGTACATACCATTGCCAGACCGGCTCAGTCCTTGAAGGTAATTATTTACCCAAAGTTAGTCAGCCAGTTTGCCGACTACCCTGATCAGGATTGTTCTATCGGCCAGTGGTTTTCACCGTAGAACCTGCTGCAGATACAGGTACGATCTTGCACCAGAATATAACCAACTTTCTCGGATTTTCGTTGGTCAACGCGAGTGCACCAGAGACAACAACGAAGCTGACATCTGAAAGTAGCTCTGTAGACGAAAACACATGTTTTTCTATGATCTTTTGATTGTAATGTAAACACACATAACCTAATGCCTTTTCATTTTTCTTGGACTTTAAAATAGTAAAATCAAAAAGCAAAGTAAATTTAGTTAGATTTTTTAATTTACTTCCTATAAAACTTAATGTTTTATATAGATGAAAATGAAATTATTGGCGAGTTTTTCATTTTAATTAAAACTTTATCAATTTAGTAAAAGGAATGTACTTAAAAATAATATTGAGCTGTAATAGTTGATATAGATTAAACTTTTTGTTGGGTGCTATAAAAATATTTTATAATTTGATTTAGATTTCAGTAAAAAACTGTAATTCATACAACAGATTATGACTTATTAAACAAATGAATCAGTAACAATGTCTTTATGCTTAACTTTCACTGCTTTAAATCTGAAAATGTCAACTAACATCTTTTCTAAAATCCAGTCAATTGCAAATATATTCTATAATCTGATGTAATTTACTTGCATATAGTATTTACAATGATTGTTTACTAAAACTAGATTTGAAAGCAAGAAATACATTGATCGATTCTACTAATAAAACCAAAATAGAAAAAAAGCTAAAGGAAGTATGATCTGTATCCAGTTTTTACAAACTTTTTTTTACAGCAAGTAGAATCTTTTAATAAGTAGTTTATTATGTTTTAAGACGAGCTGACCTAAGAAAAAATTAGATAGTTTTGCAGCATATCTACAAATATCTGCGATCATCTATGGTGTTTTAAAAAATTGTTTAAAAGTTGCATCACTAGATTTTGGTTTAAGTCCACACACGCAAAGCTGTATTTATGAGCGTAAAAACTTTAAGTTTAAAAAGATCGGGCATTTTTTGAACACGTCATAAAAAACGAGAGAAAGGTTATTTTTCTTCTTTTTTCTCTCGTTTTTTCTTAAAGCGATAGTATCAAAGAAATCTTAATTCAGTTTTTACAAACACCAGTGCAGTAAGGTTATAGAATTTCATCGCGTATTTTTACAGTCAGAGTAACTTGAACATAGCTTTTTTAAGCTTTTTTTTTGAGAATTTTCAGAAGTTGTATCTATTTTACTGTTTGTATTTTATTAAGTTAAGAACTAGAAATTAAGTATTATAATTAGAAAATTAAGAACTAGACTAAGAACAAAATAAGAACTAAAAAAGAACTAAATAAGAAGAAATAATAAACAAATAAGAAGCTAAAAACGATTTTAAATAATTATATCCTATAATGGATATTTTTAAAACCGAAAAAGAAGCTTTTGATAAAGTATTTATCGAATGGAACAATTATAAGGAAGGTTTACCTTTCAAAAAAGTCCATTTTGCGAAAACGTTTGAAGTATTTGCTGAACAATATATTAAAGTTCACCCTTATCAGTTTCAAAAATTAAAAAAGAAGGATTTCCTTCAATAGTAAGTTGTGTTTATCAACCTTGAATATGTTTAGTTATAACTGTTAACATTGAAATTTTATTGAATAGTCCTTTTAAACAACAAAATATTTTTTTAGCTCTAAAAAAAAGGTTTTACCATCTGCTGGAGCAGTTATTTTCGATTCTACTTTTACCAAAGTAGTTATGGTCGTCAATAAAGGCAAAATTTTTGGATTTCCAAAAGGCCATGCGAAAGAAAATGAAACACCCGAGCAGACAGCACGACGAGAAGTTTATGAAGAAACTAACATTCAAAACATAGAGTTTGAAGATAGTGCAAAAGAATTTGTAGCATTTGGAAATATCATTGTTTTCTTTGTTGTGCATAATATTCCATTAGAAACTGAGCTGAAATCTAATGATAGTATTGAAATATTATCAGCAAAATTTGTGAACATAAGCCGACTCGACAACCATAAGATGAGGATAAGCAAACTGACTAATGAGATGCTACCATGGTTAAAAGCATATAGCAGAAGTCAGCAAATACCACCATTTGTTACTAGCAGGTAATTAAAAACTTTTTAAAACTGTTTTTTTGTTTTTCTTTTAGTATTTAGTGATAAACTCTCATAAAGTTTTCACACATCAGTTAGTAAATCATAAAAACATTAAACCTAATTATGCTTTAACAGCTCTTTAAAATTAACTTTAACTGAGAATTCTTTTATTTTAGGTTGCAAATAAATCAAAAACTGCAACATCAAGTAAAATTTTTCAACCAGACTATCAAATTAGGTATAGTATATTTCGAAATAATTATATAAATCTGATACTGAAATTTTAGAAAACCTTCTTCAAAACCTTCGGATTTCTGATAATGTTAGTGATAGCCATGTCATAAAATATACGTTTGACCATAAGATAGCCATAAAAGAGAATGTGACTTTTGAATGGTGTGGGTTTAGTGAAGTAAAGATGCCTGTGGCTTGTGGCTGGAGAAAAGGACACTTGTTCATATCTAAAATGAGAAAATCAAGTGAAGGTTGGTTAGTAAGAAAATTAATTTCGATTTCTAAATTTTTCAATAAAGGAAAGTGTATATACGATGGTAATCAATGGTTTACTCCCAATGAATTTCTAATAAATTGTGGACAAACTAACGATTGGAAGATTAGCATACATAACAGAGGAATAAACATGCAAAGTCTTATGAAACAAAAGGTCCTTATATCTCATAGAGCTGATTGCAATTGTGCTGAATGTAGAGTCCCTGCCAATACAAATGCTGTGAGTATATTTTTTTTTCTACAAAATTTTGTTTAGTTGAGGTAAAAAAGATCAGATTATCATTGTTATCATCAGCAGTTTCTCTTAATTGATAGTAATTTGTTATTTAGTTGCTAACACATTTTCTTTTATGTGAAATAAAAATTAACACTTAGATTTAAACTTAAAATTGGTTGACTCATAAAAATTCATTATTAATAATAATAAAATAATTTCTAGTTACTGCGTAAAAAATATTTTTGTAATGTTTTAGCTTATTTTCTTCTAAAAGCGCTGGTTTAATTGTGGATTTAAATGATTAAAAAAAGTGTTTTATACTAAAACGAGTAATTTTTATTTTATCAGGTGCCTGAACCTGCTAGAATCTCTGTTCTTACTTCCCCCTAAAGTGTTTCATCTATTAGTAAGGACTACTTTCGGCATAAAAAATCAAGCAAAAAAGTGAGTATACAAATTGTTTGTTACTGGTTCTAACAGTATCATTTTCAGTCTTTACAATTTACAAGCTGTGACGATTTTCTGTTTGCTTTAAATTGTTCTTAAGGAGGAAATAGTAAAGCGAAAGCATCTTTCTTCCGAACTTATCAGATGACTGTTACAATTGTTGATGCCTTATCTGAGGAAAATGTAAAATTTTAGATTTTCACTGCCAAAAAAGAACAATCAAAATTGTATTTATCTTTCTATGATATTTCTTTATGTTGCTTTTTTTTACTGTATGGTTGGTCCGATCTGTCGATTGGGGATGGTGGTGGGAATCTTTTTTATCATAACTAATATTCTTGTTTATGGGCACTATTTATTACAAACTGGATTTTGTATTTTGTTGTTTAGATTTTGAAATCATTCTCTTTTGTTTGTCTAAGTGTTTACATTACTGTGAAATTATTTTATAGTATTATTTATAATTGACTGTTCGATTTTATTGCAATTTTTTTGAAGTATTCTTACAGCTTATAAACTTTCACAAGTTTCGGTTGAAAATATAAATAATTTTTATAAAAGAAATCTTAAATTTTCTTGGTTTTTAGAACTATAACTTATTCACAGGTTAACAGTTAGCAATATGAACTAAGCTGTAGTAAATAACTAGCTGCACCATATTGATTAAACTAAAATATAACTTAGCGAATCAAAACTTTCATTTTGGAGATATTTCTTGAAAAAAGAAAACAATTTATTTCGTAGTACAAGCTAGATTACATATATACTTTTATTTGTAAGAAATTGTTTTAGAAAAAAAAGTTCTCTTAAGGTCATTTTAGGTTAGTTTGATAAATAAATAAAAATATAAAACGATTTAGCTGATTCATTCACGTAAACTATATCAATTCAGTTATTTTACAACAGCAAAACTCCTGATTAAAAATAATCAGAAGTTGAAAGTGTTCAGTAAATAAACTACTGCATAAGACTGAAAAAATGTATAGATTATCATAAAGAAGAGGTAAAAAACAAATTTCGTTTTAGTTTTAGAGAAGAAAACTCTCAACTACCAAGTTTTAACTAAATTATTCAGTTAAAGCGTTCAACAGCACTGAATGATACAGGAATTTTATATAAAATATAGGTATGACGTTTTGAGCCCTAATCCGGGTTTAACAAACTAAAAATCATGTGTATTGTAGTGTAATAACAATTTGTGTTTGAATTACAACCAACCTATAGTAATACTTTGATTAATGTAGCAATTACGTTATTAGGTTATTTGACAAAGTAAGTGTTTCATATTTCTTTTAATAAGTACATAGAAGTTGACTTTTATGAAGTGATAAGAACTTATCATTATTGAAATCTGAAAATACAGGAAATCCAATTTAATTTCAGTATTATCAGTTTGCTAAAATTTTTCAGCACTTGAGTCACTAATCGATCCCATAAAATGTTTCTAAACTAAACGTTCTGATATACAATGGGTTTTTTTTAAGTTTTTTATCTCTAGATTTCAAAACGAAATTTCTACAAGCTGCGTTGGAACAACAATACATAAAAATTAGGTTTCATTGAATAGCAAATTTGTAAAATTACAGATTTTACATCTCTACATATAGTGGTGTTAAATCTTTTGTAAGTTTAAGCTATAATTAATAAATTTAATAATTATATCTATTAAGTTTCTAAGAACTTAATAAAAATATCTTTATCATTCGCGCTACTTTTCTATCTAGTAACGCTCGAGTACTAACACTTTTGACGACTGAACATTAAGCCTAAGGCAAATAAACATTTTCATAATGAATTTACTATTTCTAAATGTTGTTTTGTTATTGGCTGATGTTTGCATATGTAATTACTAGAGTTATTTGTTGGTTTTTAGACGAAGTTATGAAACCTTATCTGACACACTTCTAGAACAAATGGCATACTGTATATTTATAACTTGAAAGCTAGACATACAAAAATAGATTAATCCAAGAAAAGGCAGATTTAAAAACACAAAAGCATTAAATTATAGTTAATGCTGTATGTCAACTTAAGCAATAAACAAGATTTCTTCAATCCCTATAGAAAAATACATGAGTATAATAAAAGTTTACTTTTTATGTTTCACATTCTTACTAATAAAACTCTATGTAAATTTTTGTTGCTTCTACTAACGAGAAGAAAAAGTAGTCTAAACTCAATTATTCTGAAACTAAACATTTTCAACAAAAGCAAAGGTAAAATGAAAACTGTTCAGTTCATCGAGTATCTTCCAAAATGTTTGAGTTTTTGAAATTTAAACGCTTTGAGTCTACGTCACCGAAATCATTTTCAAAAAAATAAATAACTAAAAGAGAGTTCTCACTATATCTATTTACTTAAGTGATTCTTTTATTACAAACTTTTTTGCTGCAAACAATATATGATTGTTTTTATGCAGTTTTCTATAAATTTTTAAAAATTTACCTTTGAAAATCAACTTTCTTTGCAGTTGAAATATAAAGCTCAAATATCATTAAATTTGAAACGTGGTTATAAACAAGCTTCAAAGATGAAATGTGAATTTCAACTATCTTGTAACTTTCTTATGGATCTGAATAATAGTTGAGACTGATTTCCGGACCTCAAGATAACTTTAAAACTGGAATATCGTTTACAAAAATTTTTTAAACTAAAATGTGGATTTCAGCTACCATTGAAACTGAAATGAGGACCTCAGCTATCTTTGAAACTGAAATTTGGTCTTCAACTATCTTTGAAACTGAAATGTGGATCTTAGGAAATGTAGAGCAGAAATGTTTCTGAAGTAAAATAGTATTTGAAAATGAATTTAACTCACCAAACCAATTTAGCTTTTAAAATTTTTGATGATTTAGTTTCAACAGCAATTAAACTTTTGATCGAGTATATTTATTTGATTTTAATTTCTAGAAAAGCAACTTGATATTCAAGGCTCACTCGGAATTATTATAAATTATAAATATCTGAAAAACGTAATGATACCATAACACTCGTTAAATTGGATAATTTATTTTTACCACTTGCTCAAAACTGTTTAAAATCACTGCCTAGATGATACAGGGTTAACTTTTGCGTGACATTACAAACAGCTTTGATTGATTTTCAGTTCTAAACGCTTTTGAATAATTTAAACAAAATCACAACAGTTATTGTATTATTTTCTAAGTTATTTAGCCAGTATACTTTGACTAATGACTACATTTTCAAATTGTTTAATTAAGTTTTTTCATTAAAAGCAAGTAACAATGATAAAAAACTGATTTTTTGCAGACTGAAAAATTTTATTTTTTTAAGAAATCTTTAGTCGCTGAAAAGAACTTCTGATCTTTCTTCAAACTTAAGTTCACTTAGTCATTACCTTACAATAACTGACAATAATATTTTGTTAACTTTTATAAATTAAATATTTAAAAGTAGACTTAAAAGAGTATTGAAGAACTGGTAGTTTCTTTCGTTTTTGTTTGTTGGTTCTACCAGACTTTACTTTTTGTAAAGGTTTATTTAAAATTTGCTGGAAGTTTCTCTTTCATAATAGCATTTAATTAATTGAAAAAATGTTTTTGAATTTCTAGCTTAGTATAGTTTGTCGAAAATATTAGTTATTTTTAGTAGACATGTCAAATAGTGCTGAGACATCCTTAGATATCGAAAGCTCTGTAATTTCTTGTTAGTCTCGTAAAGTTGATTTCACGATTTAGTAGGTTTCGGTATTTTATTTTATGATATGTACGTTTTGGGATGCTGTTGTAATGACATTATATTAAATTAAAGTCAAATTGTAAATCAAAATTGTAAATCATAATTAATTTACTTATCTGAATGCTTTTTGATAAATATTAGTAACTTTTATAACTTACTTTAGTTTGGTAAATTTTTTGTAACAACTCGTATTGTTGCAAGCAGCTTACAATTGTTTTTATCAAGTTTTTATAAATTTTCCTATAATTTAACTTTTAATATCATTTTTTTTTGCAATTGAAATATGAAGCTTAATTATTTTTAAATTGGAAATGTAGTTACTAACAAGCTTTGAGACTAAAACATGGATCTCAACTGTCTCTGAAACTGAAATGTGGGTCTCAACTATCTATGAAAGTGAAATATGGATCTTAACTATCTTGTAAGTTTCTTATGGAACTGACAAATATTTGAGACTGATTTCTGGACCTCAATAATACTTTAAAACTATAATATCGTTCACATATAATTTTGAAACTAAAATGTGGATTTCAACTATCATTGAAACTTAAATGTGAATCTCAATTATTTTTAAAACTAAAATGTGGAACTCAATTATCCTTGACAGTAAAAACCGAGGTCCAACTGTCTTTGAAACTAAAATTTGGACCTTAGCTACTAATCCAAGCTGACATCGTTTTTACTGCAATTATTTTGATAATTGTTAGCAAGCAAAGATGTAATAACTCTTACAAGGAAAAATGAAGATTTAATGGGTCTTATACTACATATCAGCTATTTTTTGTTTTAATAATTACATTTTCCTTTGATTTTTAAGGATATAGTTTATTTAATAAAGTCATCATAAATTCTTCAACTTCTTAAAACTTTGTCGAAAAAAAGATAAATAAACAGTTACCAAATATGAAATGGAAATAATCAACTAAAAAGAACTAGATTAATAAGGAATTCAGACAGAGAACAGACAATACTTTATAGATAGATCATATCTGTTTTTATTATTTGCATTGCAATAACCTGTAAGCTTTGCAATACGCCAATAAATCAATCATGAGTAGATAATTCACAGTTACGAGAAGCAAAACGAGTATAAATTGAAAGAATCGAAATAGATATGCGTGAGTGAAATGCTTGTGATTATTTGTCAAATACTTAAGACGGAGATAACATCACTAGAGCGAGAATTTGTTTAGTAAACAAACATATTAACAAAAGTAACTAAAATTAGATTTGAAGATCAATGCAAATGGAATATCTGGTTCTTGAATTAACTGTTTGTAAGCAAGTTCAAACAATTAATCCAAGATCCACATCAGCCAATGCTAAATTATAATGATTACTCAATAAAAAAAAATAAAATTGAATTTACTACGTGAAATAAATAACAAAGAAACATAGAGATAAGAGCAAAACATAATTCAAATGTATTATCCACTAACGAAACATTATGTAGTCACATGTCAAAATTCAGAATTCTTAACAGTTAATAACTTAAATATCAGAAAAAGGTATGACATAAAAATAAGGTAGTTATAATTTATTTTAATAGAAACTTTCACTATACAAGTACTTGAGAAATTTATCAAATGTAAACTTAAAACTAAATACTTAGTTCTATTTTGAGGAAAGCAAGGAATTGGTTTAATTTTATTTTTCAGATTTTTTATTTTCAATTATTGTTTAAAAGTATTCAAAACAAAATATCAATTAAAACAAAAAATGAACCTTACAGATACCATAAGCAGCAAATAGGCTGAAACCTTAACAATAGAAGAAGACTTCAACTAAGCCGTCAAACTGTAGAATGGCCGACTGATTAGTAAATACTTCAAGGCAGGCAACCAGATGTAATGCTTTTATTCATGAGAATAACTGTAAAAAGTGTTTGCTTAATCGATTATTTCTCTTCTAGATATGATTTTACTCAAAATTAAGAAAATCAACTAAGATGAAAATAAAAAAAACGGATCTCAAAGCTGAGAGTTATTAAAATTATGTTGACAATCTTGATAAATTTTAAATTTTTAATAATCTTTCTAATTGCACCAAGCATTAGATTAAATAATGTCAATAATTTTTCACTATAATTTTGTAATTGCAAAGATTAATTTTTTCTTTTCCAACAGATTCACTCATGTTTGTTAAAATGATTCGCAGATTTTGTTAATTGATGAATAACAAAATATGATATAAATTATAACCTACAAGCAAAACACTTCAACTTACATCTAGTAATGAACAAATAACATTACAAAGATGATTTTCAATGATGGCTTTAATCAGTTCTTATATTCAGTAGTACATGTAATTTTATATGTAGAAGTAGTGTTAAATCTGTGACAAGAATTAATTAATTAATTTCAAGAATCAGTTAAACACTACAATGATACAATGCTGAATACTAAAAGTCAACAAGATTAATATGAAATAATTTTCTTTAGTTTTAAATCTAACTTAATTACTTGTCGAATTTTGTTTCTAAATGGAAAATCATGTGTTCTTAGTTATATGGTAATGGGATTTACTATAAAATTGTTAATTATAATAATTTTATTAATTTTCATTTTAATTAACTGTATAAATTATTGATTTAAAACTTAATAAATAAACAGTTTACACTTCTCACAAAGATCACAAGTGGAGACTCCAGATGCCGTCAAATAGCTCCTCATCAGCACATTATTAAATCCTACATCTAAGGGTAGCTTTTCCATCTTCTAATTTCAAACCTTACAACCATCTGTAAATTCTGCTTACATTATAACTAGAAAAATATGACATGTTAGTGAGACTTATACATATCTAAAATTGAAGATATTTAAATCATTAGCAGTTAAATTTTGTTCTTATTTCATCCATGAGTTAAATATAATAAATCAAAATTTATCTCAAACATTAACAAGAAAAAAAGTAATATTTATTAATTTTGGCTCAATTTGAAAAAAAAAACACTTATCTACCAAATTTAAACATCCCCCAAAGAAAATTAATTGATATTTCTGTCTTATCATAATTGATCCTTTTGTCCTAAAATAATCAGTAGAATTATTTACAAAACCTCAAAATTGAGACTAATAACTTGAAAAAATCTGTGCATAACTAATGTTTCAAGATTCTTAAAAAATATAATCCTTGATTGTTTGATTAGAAATAAAACCATCAAGCATGTTAAATTTGATTAAATAAATAATCAAACAAGAAACAGAACAAATCTAGAGTAAAACAAATATACTTAAGTTTTTATCAAAACTTTAATTTAATACTAATTATTTATATATATATATATATATAAATCAGAGTTGTTAAACAATTGAGTTTAAATAAAAAAAGAATCTTACAAAAATATATTTAAGATATAAATCAGAATTTCAAAATAATTTACTATCACAAGTGATTTATCATACATAAATTTAAAATTAAATATAAAAGAGACGAATTCAATACATTGAAAGAAATGAACTGTTTGAAGAATTATTAACAATCCCTACTTTAACATTTTCTCAAAAATTCATGTGAATAACTTACTTTTACATAAGCAGTAAGCCAGGTAAACATAGACTTATCTGTAGCTACAAATAGATCTACATTGCATGTATGTAGGATATTGTAGTAATTTAATATACACTTTTTAAAAGCTACACAAAATGAACAGTTTTCTTCATAACTTGATTTACTAATAAGTAAACACTAAGGAAAAATGGAGACTATTCAATTTGTTTTGTTGCATTCTATTACTACATCAACAGATTTTGATCTTTTTAGAAAAAATCAATACTTAGATAAATAAAAAATAAACATTTACAAATTCTATTTCATCTGGCAGTTTTAAATTTTTCTTTAACAAAAAAAAACTTTTTTTTTAGAGTTAAAAAATATAAGTTGTTCTTAGTTAAATTAAATGAGTTTTAAACGTAAATAAATTTTTGTAGTTTTTCAAAACTATTTATTACTATTAGAAAATATTATCAACTTTATTAAATAAAACCATTGCAGTAAACAATATTGATATTGTAATAACAAATACAAGACTAATTTCACTTTTACAACTCAACTTTGTGCTAAACAAATGTAGTTTATCATAAATATGACTAACGTATTTGTTAATAACAAATGCTCGCTATTCAGGAAAGACAATTTTTCTAAATAAAATGTTAATTTATGACAAGACTTTTCTGGTAATATTTTACATTAGAAAGTTGGTTACAATTAAAAGAACAATAAATTTTACCAGAATATAGATAGGATATAATGTAAGAATTACAACCGTTCGTTATGACAAACTGAATAATACCTGGTTAGCTTAATTTCGACCTCAGTTTATTGCTTACAAAGAAGTTATCACTTAAAATTAAGATTTACCTATCGAAGTCATTCTTTATTTTTAATAACTTAAAATGATGGCTTTGTTAGTGCTACAATTAAATTTTCAAATGTAAAGCAAAAAAATTTCTGAAGTAAAACATTATTTGAATATAAGTTTAATTCACCAAACTCATTTAGTTATTTGAATTATTGATGATTTATTTTTTACAGTAATTAAACTTTTGATCCAGTATATTTATTAGATTCTAATTTCTAGAAAAGCAACATGATATACAAGGCTCAACCGGATTTATATTATATTATATATTTATATGCAAATCATAATAACACCATAACACTCGATAAATTGGCTGATTTATATGTACCACTGCTTCAAAATTATATAAAATAACTGCCTAGATGATATAAGGTTGACTTTGGCGTGACATTACAAATAGCTTTGTTTGATTTTCGGTTTTAAATGTTTTTGAAAAAATTAAATAAAATCACAACATTTATTGTAATCTGACTCCTAACAGTTTTTATATTAAAAGAACCTGAAAAATAGAAAACTTCTAAAATATTGTTAAATTTTGATTTGCTTTCCTTTAAAGCGATTTTAGTTTACTTAATTATTCTTATATCAATCAACCGATTTTTAATTTTTCTAATTTCTTATGCATTATATTTAATAAAATTAGTATTTTTAAACTAATAAAGTTTATGTAAATTTAAACTTAATAAAAACGATGTTTCTTAAAAAATTAAATTTATTTGTGATTCGATTTCGTTACAAGTAGGAAATACCTTAATCGATCAGATAAACTGAAATAATATTTTGTATTATTTTAAAAGTTTGGCAACTTTATCTACAGTATATCAATGATTCAGTTTTGTTTCATTTCTTTAACATGCACAAACAAAGTTAAAATAATTAGAGTAGTAAATTGAAACTAGTAAGAGAAATGTTTTATGTTAATCACACCAACTTTCTTCATTTATTTATTACAATAAATGCGAAGGAGGATACCTGAAGAGAGTACCCCTCGCTAACACACACTCTCACAAGTAAAATCTATTTAGTCAAACATATAGAAAGTAAAAGTTGTAATACATGGTATTGCGATAGCACTCTAATCATATAACGGTGAACAATTACAAATAATGTTAATAATATTAAAAAAGAGAAAAATACACAGTTTGTAAATGACAATGTTGGCAATATTATAACGGTTCAACTTCTGCTTACACGAAGCGAGCGACTTCGACTTGACAATGTCTGATGGCAGCTGGTTCCATGTACTAATTGTGCAGTATGAGAAAAAATTTGCTCTGACCAATGTAACAGATGATAGAGACTTATTAAGATGTAAAGTGTGTCGTCTGGGCTTATATAACTTGAGGGTAGAACTAATGGAAAAGAAATCATCAAACTGAATGTCAATAAAAATGTGGATAATTTTAAAAATAGGAATTAAGTCGTATTTAATCCGTCGAATTTCCAAAGTATCTAAATTGAAGAAACTGAGACGATGCTTATAACTATCATATTTAATATTAACTTTCCTATCTACTAATCCCGTATATCTTGTGTTTTATTAATTTTTTTATGTTTCAACCAGTAAGTTTGACTTAAGACTACAATTTTACTTTGATTGATTTGTTTTTTTATATAAAAAGCAAGTAACAATAATAAAATTATGTTTTTTGCAGACTCAAAAATTATTTTTTTTAAGAATTTTTCGGTTACTGAAGAGAACTTTAAATCATTATTCAAACTTAAGTTCACTTAGTCATTACTCTACAATAACTCACAGTATTATTTTGTTAACTTTTATAAATTGAATAATAAAAACTAGGCTAACAATAGTTTTAAAACACTGGTAGTTTAATACGATTTTCTCTGTTTGTTCTACCTGACTTTATTTTATGTAAAGGTTTAATTGAAATATGCTGCAAGTTTCCATTCCATATTAGTATTTAATTAATTGAAGAAAAGTTTTTGAAGTTCTAGTTCAGTATAGTTTGTCCAAAATATTAGTTATTTTTAGTAGAGATGCCATATAGTTTTAATAAATCATAAGATAACAAAAGCTCTGTAATTTCTTAATAGTCTCGTAAAGTTGATTTCACGATTTAGTAGGTTTAGCTATTTTATTTTATGATATGTTCGTTTGGGGATGCAATCGAAATGACATTGTACTAAATTGAAGTCAAATTGTTAATCATATTTTCAATCATATTTAAGTTACTTATCTGAAAGCTAATAATTGAAAAAATTGTCCTGCTTGGTGGCGAGGCGGTTACTACACCTAGCTACAAGGTACATCTAGCTTGGAAGTACCGGGTTCGACCCCAGGTAGAGACATATAAAACTCCTGAGAAATAAAAACCATAAAAAAACCACTGAGAATGTGTGTTAGTGAGATGTGCTCTCTTTAGGCACCCTCCTTCGCATTTATATATATAAAAATAAAAAAAAAAATTAAGAGAAGAAATAATTAAAGAAAAAAGAAACAGATTAATTAAGAAGTCACGCAGAGAACAGACAAAATTTCTTATATAGATTATATCTGTCTTTATTATTTACATCGAAATAAATTGTAAACTGTTCACTACACCAATAAACCAAACATACATAAATATTTAAAATGAAGAAAAGCAAAATGAAGATTGATGCAAATGGAAATCTGGTTCTTGAATTAACTGTTTGTAATCAAATTCAAACAATTAATCCAACATCCAGATCAACCAATGCTCAATTATAATGATTAATTAAATACAAAAAATAAAAAATTGAATATATTATGTGAAATATCAAACAAATTAACATACAGATAGGAGCAAAATTTCATTAAGATGTATTATCCACTAACAAATCATTATGTAATCACGTGCCAAAAATCAGAATTCCTAACATTTCCTAAATCAATATAGGACAAAAAGTACGACATAAATATAAGGTAGTCACACCAGCACCGCTATAAAGCAAGTGGCGATCCGACGGTCCTACCTGTTTAAAGCAGTTTCATATACTTTTTAAGTGGTTCTTCAATGTGCTTTTAAACTTTCCCACACGGTATCTGCTTCCTATCGGTATCGATTCAGTCTGTATCCTTAGAACGAGTTTGACAGCCGCCTTGGCCTGCATTTCCAAACAACCCAACTCCGGAAAGACGCCCGAGTACACAAACAGCTGCCACCGCCAAGGACCTAACACTTGTTAGAGAATAGGTTATGGGGTCGTACTTACAAATATAATAACCTGGTGAACCAATGGTGGTCACAATTGCACGTCACTCGCCTACTCCTGGTTCAGTTTATCACGTTGGATAAATACTAATGACCGTCTTGGCTACAGGCTTTGATGACAAAAGTGTCTCTTAATTTAAAGAAGCAGGAAAGAAGTCATACTAGCTGATAAATAGGACATAAGGAGTCGTGGAGGTAATAACCTGTGCAGTAGAACACAAGGTTGACTGTTGAAAAAAGCTCCAGTTAGCGTTAAAATGGCCAGGTAGTTAAGAAGTATTTACATTAGTTTGATGAATATGTCCATCTCCTATCTTCATCAAGACATCTAGAAATAAACTTCAATATTATTACACGGAAGAAAAAATTGGAAAGAGGTTCAGGTGACTGTATTTTTGATTAGAGGTTAAAGATTACTAGATAGTGGATAATAAAGTCGCTTTCTTTTGGTATATTATCAATTTACTTATGATATTCTGAGAAAAACTATAATTATACATCAATATGAAAAATTTAACAAACTTACACATAAAAACTAAATGCAAATTTACATTTTGAGAAGAGCTAAGAATTGGTTTAGTTTTATTTTTCACAATTCATTTCTTCAAATATTGTTTAAATGTATTTAAAACAAAATATCGATTGCAACGAAAAATTGAATTTTTGATTAGCCATAAGTAGCAAAACGCCTCCAACCTTTATAATGGAAGAAGCCTTTAACCAAGCAGTGACACTTCAGGTTGGACGACGGATTATTAAATACTTGAAGGCTGGCAACCAGATATAATGCTTGTATTCATGAGAATAACTGTAAAAAGTGTTTGCTTAATCGATTGCATTTCTTTTAGATGTAATTTTAATCACAATTAAAGAAAAACTAGTAGCCATGATAATAAACAAAAAGTTCTCTAAGCTGAAAGTTATTAAAAATTATGTTGACAATCTTGTAACATTTTAAATCTTTAATAATTTTTCCAATGACGCCAAGCATTAGATTAAATGTTGCCATTAATTTCTTCACTATAATTACTTAATTGCAAATATTAATTTATCCTAGTCTTCTAGATTCAATCAAATTTCTTAAAATGGTCTCCAGATTTGTTTTATAAATAAATCACCAAATAAGATATAAATAACAACCTACAACAAAACACTTCAACCTACTTCTAGCAATGAACAAAAAACAATCCAAAGATGATTTTCAATGATGGCTGTAATCAGTTCTTATTTTCAGTAGTACATGTAATTTTATATGTAGAAGTAGTGTTAAATCTGTGACAAGAATTAATAAATTAATTTCAAGAATCAGTTAAACACTACAATGATACTATGCTGAATACTAAAAGTCTACAAAGTTAATATGAAATAATTTTCTTTAGTTTTAAATCTAACTTAATTACTTGTCGAATTTTGTTTCTAAATGGAAAATCATGTGTTCTAAGTTATATGATAATGGGAATTACTATAAACGTTTTAATTATAATAATTTCGTGAGATTTCATTTTAATCAATTCTACAAATTATTGATGTAAAACTTAATAAATAAACAGTTTACACTTTCCACAAAGATCACAAGTGGAGATGCCAGATGCCATTCAGTAGCTCCTCATCAGCACATTATTAAATCCAAGAACTAAGGGTAGCTTTTTCATCTTCTTTTTTCCAAATCTTACAACCATCTGTAGAATCTGCTATTATCTTTAGTTGAAAAATTATATTTATTACTGAGATTCATAGATATCTAAAACAAAAAAATTTTTAAATGTTAGCTGTTAAATCTTTATTCTAATTTCATAAACAAAATAAATATAAAAATTTAAATTTTTTCTCAGCGATTAACATCAGTAAAAGTATTATTTATTAATTTAGCTGAATTTGAAAAAACAACACTAATCTATTTAACTTAAAAATCCCCCCGAGAAAAATTAATTTATATTTCTGTTTTTATAATTGAGCTTTTTGTTAAAAAATAATCAGTGAAATTATTCAAGGAACACCAAAATTGAGACTAATTGCTTGCTCAATTCTGTGTATAGTTAGTGTTTCAAGGTTCTTCAAAAATATAATACTTGATTGTTTGATTAAAAATAAAACCACCAAGCATGAAAAAATTGATTAAATAAATAAACACACAAGAAACAGAACAAATTTAAAGTATTAATAATATATTTAAGTTTATATCAAAAGCTTTATATAAATACTAAGTATATTTATATATAGATATAAATCAGAAGTATTAAGCAAGTGAGTTTTTTTATAAAAGTATATTTCAGAAATATATTTAAGTTAAAAATCAGACATTCAAAAATACTTACCAACAAAAGTGATTTATCATACATAAGTTTAAAATATAAGACAAAAGAGACGAATTTTATTGTTTGATAGAAATGAACTGTTTGAAGAATCATTAACACGGCCATACTAACATCTTCTTAAAAATTCAAATGAATTATCTAGATTTACACAAGCAGTAAACCAGGTAAACATAGACTTAACTATATATACAAAGAGATCTATATTGTATATATGTAGGATAATGTAATAATTCAATATACACTTTTTAAAAACTACTTATAGTGAACAGTTTTCTTTATAACTTTATTTACTAAAACATTAAAACTAAGGAAAAATTGAAGCGTAATCAAATTGTTCTGTTGCATTTTATTACTACATTAACATTTAATCTTTTTAGAAAAAATCAGTACTTAGAAAAATAAAAAAGAAACATTTACAAATTCTATTTCATGTGGCAGTTTTAAATTTTTCTCTAACAAAAAAATTGTTTTTAAAATAATTAAAAAAATTATAATTTGTTTTTAGTAAAATTAAATGAGCTTTAAACGTAAATAAATTATCACAGTTATTCAAAACTATTAATTGCTAATAAAAAATAATGTTAACTTTCTTAAATAAAACCTTTGCAGTAAATAATATATGTATTGTAATAACAAATACAAGACTAATTTCACCTTAAGAACTGAAATTTCTGCTAAACAAATATTGTTAGTGATATATATGACGAACTTATTTGTTTATAACAAATGTTCGCTATTCAGGAAAAACAGTTTTTCCAAATTTAATATTAATTTGTATTTACTTTTCTGGTATTATTTAACATTATAGAATTGGTTACAATTGTAAGAACATTAAATTTTAGCAGAATATAAATAGGATATAATATAATAATTACATATGCTCAATATGACAAACTGAATAATACCTAGCAAGCTTAATTTCGAACTCAGTTTAATGCTGAATTAAAGGGTATCACTTAGAATAATTATTTACCTAATAAGGAATTTATTTTTTTACTAACGTGAAATGATGGATTTGTTAATGCTACATTAAAACTTTCAAATGTAGAGCAGAAATGTTTCTGAAGTAAAATAGTATTTGAATATAAGTTTAATTCACCAAACAGACTTAGCTTTTAAAATTGTTGATGATTTAGTTTCTACAGTAATTAAACTTTTGATCCAGTATATTTATTTGATCCTAATTTCTAGAAAAGCAACTTGATATTCATGGCTCACCCGGATGTATATTAAATTATATATATATGCAAAACGTAATGATACCATACCACTCGATAAATTAGCTAATTTATTTTTACCACTGCCTCAAATTTGGTAACAATTACTGCATAGATGATATAAGATTGACTTTTGCGTGACATTACAAACAGCTTTGATTGAATTTCGGTCTTAAATGTTTTCGAAAAAACTAAACAAAATCACAAGATTTATTTTAATATGACTCCTAATAGTTTTTATATTAAAACCACCTGGAAAAATTGTAAAATGTTGATTCACTTTTCTTGTAAGTAATTTTAGTTAACTTAATGATTATTGACTTAGTCAACCGATTTTTAATTTTCTAATTTCTTATGCGTTGTATTTAATAAAACTAGTATTTTAAACTAATAAAAATCTTTGTAAGGTTAATGTTGAGGATTAAACTTAATACAAAAGATAATCTTTAATAATCTAAATTTATTTACTATTTGATTTCTTAAGATGTAGGAAATACCTTAAGCGATAAGATGAAGTGAAGTATTCTTTTGGATTAATTTAAAAGTTTGGCAACTACATGTACAGTATATCAATAATTCAGTTTTTGTTTCATCTGTTTATAATGCACTAAGAAAGTTAAAAATATTAGAGTAGTAAATAGGAGCTAGTAGGAGAAAATCTGTTTTGCTAATTTCACCAAACTTGTTTTTTAATTTTGTTAATTTTTTAGCCAGTATATTTTGACTAATAGCTGCACTTATTTTGTTTAATTGGATTTTTTAAGAAAGCATAGAACAATAAAAGAATAATGCTTTTTTTTCAAACTCAAAGAACTCTTTTTTTAAGAAGTTTTCGATTACTGAAAAGATATTTCAATAATTTTTCACAGATAACGTTCACTTAGTCATTACCTTACAGTAACTCTTAGTAATTTTTCTGAAGCTTTATAAATTAAATAATTAAAATTAAACATAAAACAGTTTGGAAACACTGGTAATTTCTTACGTTTTTCACTGTTTGTTCTACCTGGCTTTACTTTTTGTACAGGTTTAATTGAAATATGCTGGAAGTTTCTATTTCATACTAGCATGTACTTAATTGAAGAAATGTTTTTGAAGTTCTAGTTCAGTATAGTTTGTCGAAAATATTAGTTATCTTTAGTAGAGATGTCATATAGTGCTGAGACATCATCAGATATGAAAAGCTCTGTAATTTGTTATTAGTCTCGTAGAGTTCATTTGACGGTTTAGTAGGTTCAGGTATTTTATTTTATGATATATATGTTTGGGATCCAGTTGTATTAACATTTTATTGATTTAAATGTCAAATTGTTAATGGTAATTTCAATAATCATTAGTTTACTTATCTGAAGGCATTTTGTTAAAAATTTGTAACTTTTATCACTTACAATAGTTAGGTGAATCTTTTATAAAAATATTTTTTGTTGCGACAAATTCATAATTATTTTTATTCCTTTTTCTATTAATTTTCCTAAAACATCTTTATTGGCCATACAACTGCTAGTTTTGTAATATGATAGAAATTTGGAATAAGTTGGCTCGCCATAAGTAAATAGTGAACTTCATTAACGTTTATTTAGGTTTTAGGCGTAGTCTAAAATGAAATGTTAAAAAAATCTTATTTCCTCATATTGAGTGGGAATGCCAAATAAGGTTAAAAATATCTACTTGATTCTTTTTTAGAATATTTTTTCATTATTTCGTTGATAAAGTTAAATATTTGAAATATAAACACTCTATAATTAGATTAAACTTATTTCTAAATTTAACAAAAAGTTTATTTAAGGAATAACATTTGCTTTTTATGGAGTAAGAATCAATAGTTCTTAATAAATATTTAAAATATATGGAACGAGTGCGAAAACGCCCTTTTCTTAAATCAATTTTTTTATCTTATGCTATTCTAATTTTCAGAAGCTGTTTGATACTAATTTTTTTATCATATCGTTTTTAAATAATTGAAGAAATAACCAATTTACCTACGAAATGACTTGTAAGCAATATTCTTTTAGAAACAGCATAAGCTTAATTTGTAAATATTTATTTTAGATGAGATATCAACAAACTTTTGAGAAAGGATTTTTAGGGACTTATGAAACTAAAAGTCAAAAGTGTGATAAATGTCTACTTGCTTTACAAAAAGTTGTAAAAAAAGCAAATTTACCTAAAAATTAGAAGAAGTTATAGGATTCAATATTTTTCTAATTTTCCTAAGGATTTCTTTTTGCTGCAAAAAATTTCAAAAAATCTTTATAAGTTTCCTAATTTTTTTGATGCTAAATTTTCCGACAAACAACTAAGCCTATTTGTTTTTATAATTTTTTTTACAAATAAACATCTTAAGAATTACTAGACCTTTGTTTAAAATTTATAAAAGAATTATTTTCTACGACAAAATATGAGTGTGATATTAGTTTGCTTATAAGGATAAGAATTTCTGCTAAATGCAAATTAAATAGAAAGGAATTATTCTCAAGTTGATTTTTTTCTACTAATAGAATTCTTTTTGAATTTTTTTGAAATAATAATTAATATTTCATCTAATTTATAGATCGTTGGTTGTTAAATAAGACATTCAACTAGTTTTACTAAGTAGTACTCTGTTTTATATGCATAATTAAAAATGGAGAATCAATGTAAAGAAGATATGCCACAGGAAAATGCTACAGCAGCTAAACAGGTATAAAATATTCAAAGATATTTTATTTAGACCTTACAAAATACTTTGTTGTAAAACTATATCTTTTTATGCAAACGTAATATTAATTAAACTTGTAAAAAGGCAAATTCTACGCTCAACAAGTTTTTTAAAATAACTTTTTATAATCAGAAGACTTCTAAGGGAGAAAATAAAAAGAATGTGGATTGTAATGCTGATCAGCAAACATCTTCCACAAAGCAATTTAGCAGAAGATTGCAAAATGGTAAAAGCCTATAAAAAAAGAACACGTGATAAATCTTTTTTTTCTCCATTTCTAACAAGATATTTTTTCAGTGAGTTCTAATGAAATGAATGAAAAAATATCTGCGTCATTAACTGGTCCGAATAGTTCCAAAACTATTCGTTTAACAGTTTCTCGCGAAGATATAAGAAATAAGAAAGACTCAGCTAAGCCTCATCAGCATTCAGAAAACCTATCAGATCCTTTCAATGAACATTATTTGCTAATATTTAGCATAAATAAGATATTGAGGAACTCTTGCAAAGATCTATGCGAAAACGAAAATAATTTGTTACATCATATCAATGTGTTTAGCATAACATTTAGTTTAGATCTAAGAACAGAAATGAGATCTTACTTCTTAGACTATTTGAAGCTCTTAAAGAAGAAAAAGGTTGATAAAACAACCATGGGCCGAAACGAACTTATACTTAGTGCGTCTCTTTTAAAAGATTTTTGTTGTTTAAAAAGTGAAAATATGAAAATAATGGCTAATCGTTTAAAAAGACAGGTTTCAATCGAGAGTTTTGCAATTTTTGCAGATCTTATAAAGGTTCTTACGCGGGTCAACATCTTAGACCATATCAGTTTTCCAACGGAATCTACATATCAGTTATCTGAGATACCAAAAACACCATTTATTTTGAGTTACTCCGAGCATATTTTGAGTGACCATGTCATAAAATTTGACAAAAAATCCTTAACTGATGTAGAGTTCTCTAACAGCATATTAAGCACAAAGAATAGAAAACGTCGACCAAGAAAAAAAAAGTCTTTGTCTAATGAAGCTACAAACCAAAATACGTCGCTTGAGTCTCCACAGCAACAAAAAACTATTGAAAGCCCTCAAGAGTTTTATAGTTTTGAGGAAATTCTCGCACACCTGATAGTTGATGAATCCAGAAGAGTAGAAATTGCACCAAAGTCTGGGCGACATTTTCTCGAAGCCAAAATGGAGAAGACATCACGTATTTAATTTAATTACAATTTTATTTGTTTTATTTTTTAACAACTTTGAAACTATATTTAGCAATTTCAAAATTAACTTTATTTATTCGAAATATTTGATAAGGCATATAATTTCTTTTGAATAAGATCAGCAATTCTACAAACAAAGTTTGTGAGTTCAAACAAAATAAAAGTTTGTAACACTTTTGCAGACTTGGTTCAATATACAAAAGCGTTGAAAAAAGAACAGTTACAAACATCACGTTCAATTGCTTCTGCTGATGTGCTTCAATCTGCCAAGAACATTTTGTCTTCTAACGAAATTCAGTTAGTAAGCAAACGAATTACGACAAGGCTTTTATCCACACCATGCATAATACAAAAAAAAGGTTACCAGTTTTCAGTAACAATAGTTTTCAGTAGTAATCAAAATTTACAAATGTTTTACAGATTATTTATCCAATATATCGCCAGTTACTTGCGATCAAAATGATAATGTCAAAAAGTTACAACAAAGTCAACAGCTAAAAATTGAAGAGATAAACGAAAATTGCCATAATACTGTGCTGCAACAACAAGAGATTATGTTGATACTTTCTGAACACATTTTTAAACTGAAAGAAAAACAAACAAACCTGTCGATTGATACTAATCTGCTGGAACAACAGTCACATATGATGATGAAGCTAACAGAAATGTTGGAAACTGTCTGTATATCCTTAGAGGAACAATTTGATGGGAAACGTGAGAATTTAGAAATGAAAGCACCTCCACCGTACCATCTTTTTGAAAAGAATGCTGGAAAGTTTTTGAATCAAAAACTACCAAATACGCAAAAGTAACAAAATGATGACAAAAGTAAGTTGCTAAGAACTTCAAAAATTTTTTTCATCTATACTAATCTAGATTTCTTACTAAGATTACAAAGATTTGCCAGATTCAGAGAATTGGGAACTCCAGATAAAAGTTGATGAAGCTAATGTCACCGTACAAATGAGTATCAAGAACTTTTGATAAGTAGTAATCCAGAATTTTGTTTTATTAAAAGAGTTACCATTATTCAGAGTTTTGTTGCAAGTAAAACAAAGGATTTTACTTTTACTTCTTCAAAAAAACTTTCCATCATTATAAAAAGACCTTTTTTCACCGTAAAGCGTTTGTATTGTTATGTTTTTTATTAATCGTTTTGTAATTGTTTGCATTTATCATTATTCAAGATTTCATTTTACAATAATCCTTACGAGAATTTAATCAAGTTTATGATTAGATTATTTTAAGCTATTGATCTCATTAATAAGTAGCAAAAAATGTCTACAAAAAGCACTATATTATAATCAAACTAAAAAGTTTTACTAAAAAACTTTAGAGATGTAACTGTATACGTTGTTTAGTGACACAAAAGGACTGTTTTGCTAGTTATTTAGTGAAAAAACTGTTTGAGCTTTATCTTCATTTTCTCCTTTCTTCATTTTCAATTCAATTTTTATTCAGAAAAATATTTTGTTCAAATTGTTTAATCGTGTTTGATGATGTGATGATCTTCTTCTTTGTACTTTTAAGATTCTCTAATTGTTTCCATTACATATAATCAGTGAAATATTAGCTGTATAATCAATAAAATTACTTTACTTACAAATCATGTTTATTATAGTGCTACGGCATATTAATAGAAGATATACAGTTAAATTTTGCAATAAATTGTATCAAATATTCAAAAAAACTAGTTGAATCATTTTATTAAATAGGGCAAGATCAAAATTCTACAAGTTTAACAGCTCTTGAAATATGGTGAACTAGATAGAGTTACAGTAGATGAGTCAAAATTTTTTTAGAGTCATAATCGTGTGCAGAGGCTCATACGTCATCCAGTCCACCAATTTGTTTATGTATTTGAGACACACGCAATACAACTTTGTGCGAAGTCGAAAATAAATTATGAAAACGATCAATGTTTGGTTGAAACAAACTAAAATACATTAATATGAGTAAAAAAGCAAGCCATGCAGATGTGATCTGATAAAAATAGATTCTGTTATAATAGAGAAAATAAAATATTACTTTTTTCGAAAAAGTCTGGAAATAAAGATATTTGTTTTCTACCAAAATATAGTTTCTTTTGATTGTTTATGATAGTCTGAAAGATTTGTAAATCGGTATCACAAACCTAATGAGCTCGTGAAGAAAATAAATAAAGAAAATTAATAAAAATACAATTATTAACCGTTAGATTTAATAAGTAGTTCAATCTTAAATGATTAAAAACATATGAAAATTTTCATCCTTTAAAATAGTCATTAAAAAATAAATGTTTAATAAATTTGACTATTAGTAAGAAGTCAGAGACAAAATGACAATTTCTTAGTAAATCTTCTAAATCAGAAATCTTTAAAGTGAATCTATAATGATTCATCTTCCTAATCTGAAAAATTTTCCAAAAAGCTCTTAAATTATATAAGAACAACAAATGATCAAAATACCAACATCTACATCATTGAGAAGCATCACTGATACTTTTTAAACTTTCATATTTTTAAAATACTTGCAGATTTTCCAGGCTAAATTCTTACCTTATTGGTCAAATATTGTCTGGAAATGTTGTTGATTCTTTTTCAATTAAAGATAAAATTCGAAAAATGAAAACGATAAACGATAAACGTATCCTAGATTAAAGAGCAAAAGGATACATATTAGTTCACAAAAGTAATGGTAGAGCTATAACTTTATTATTGGTGACTGATTTCAAATTTTCTAATTTCAAAAAGAACAAAAAAGATGCTTTTTTGTAGCATTTTACTTAAACGCGAATGAACAAGTACCAACATCTGTACAAGACTGAAGTATGTATAATTTCATGAATGATCATTGAGTTATGGTCCTGATTGTGAAAATTTAAGATTCGGTATAATAAACTAGCAAAACAAACATAAATACAATTGTTGATGTTTACTACCTTGTTGAACAGTAATATAAAGTTTTCTTAAAAGTTTCTCACATTGAAATTTGAGTGTATACATTAGATTATCCGTTGAAAGAGATTAAATATCATGAAAAGGTATGAAAATGTCATTAAATGTTATTTTATGTATGTAAACAACGCTTAATCATTATCATTACAGAAATTACAGACATATGCTTTTGAAATTCCTATCCAAATAACAAATATATTCATGAAGAAAACAAGGACAAATAAGTCTTCAAAATCATTGATTGGTTGCGTTAAGATAAAAAGTATAATTTAAGAAACTAATTAGTATGTCAGATAAACTACAAAATGATTTGCTCAAAGTAAACCAACTATAGAAAAGGATCCCAAAAGTCCTTGAAAAATCCAAATTCATATCCTGCATTGACATGAAATGAATCTCTGTTAATATTGATCAGGATTTATAAGAATTTTCGTTGCAGAAGCTGGTGAGACAACATTAAGGAAATTATTAATTTCTTTTTTGAAAATATTTAAAGATAAGCTGAAAGATTACTCGCTACTAAATCCTTGAAATTTGACCATGAGGTTAACATGATTACTTTATATTTACAATCTCTCAGATGTACATTCAAAGTCAAAGTATTTTTGAAATACTAAAACATTAGAGTCTCAAGGAATTAGTGAAATTAATTTTATTATGATTTTTAAAATTAGATTTGTTTTTTATTTAAGTTTTTAGACGAACTTGATTAGGCAAGCTATGAAAATGTTTGATTATATAGTTATTCTTCTTGTATAAATGATTCAACAACAAGCAAAACATAAAGTGTTTTCTAAAATAAGATTATTTTCAAAAGTAATCAAACTTTTTTTTTCACAGCTTTTCGTTTTATAATTCTCTATAAACTAGTTTGACTAATTCAACCAAATGTTATACTAAAAAAATGTTTTGTAACTTTTAAAAAGCTTAAACCTACAATTAAAATTACTGTCAAAAGTTTCCATTTGACTTTTTAAAGGCAAAATGTTGGTAATTTATCAAACATTGTTTGAAATAATCCTTTTATCTATGAAATACAACATGTTTTTTATTGGAGATTTATTTTTATCAGCTTTAATAACTTAGTATTAATACCAGTTAGGTCACCATGAAGCTAGATATACTCAAATATATTCAAAATTTTAAAATTCTTCTTTAAACAGTTAAAAAATAAATAGAAATATTTACTTTATACTAAAAAGTAACATTTTTTAAACAGGTCAGTAAATAACTGCACATTTTTACAAAAAAAGTTTAAAAACGACCATTTTGGTAAATTCGAAAAAATTATAAATAACATTCTTGCAGTCTTTAAAGAAACGTTTACAACTCGCTACGGTTATTAACTTTCAAGTTGAGTAGTGTAACTGACACTTATCCTTTAAGGTTTTAGTTTATATAACTCTTGTTTTTGCACCTTATTAAGGAATTACTGTAGGCGTATTAAACTTTATAATTTTTATTGTTTTTCGAAATTTTATTACAAAATTTTTGCAAAAAAAGATTTTGGCAATGATAACAATTATTATTATTTTTGTTGTTATTATCTTTTAACAATTATAAAAGTGTTTTCATGTTTTACAAAATTACTTTTGGTAAAATATATTTTTATATTATTCTATGATTTATGAAAAAACTAAATAAATTATCTTTATTTTTCTTATTTTCATAGACAGAAATTCCAAAATGCCTTACTTGAATATTACTTAAACTTAGGAACTATCTAATGTGATACAAGTCCTAAGTAAAAGTATAAATTTTCATAAACATGTAGTAACTAGTTTTTAGTTTTTGTTTCACTATATGATGTAGAGGTCAAGGCCATAATCTTAAAAGATTAATCAGCTGATTGATCAGATAAATCTGCTTAATCTTTTCTTTTTCTTACTAATGTTATACATTTATTAAATTCTAAAATTGTAAATAGTAAACTAGTTTTAATAGTAGTTACTAGTAGTTTTATTTATCAAGTTCAAATTAGTACTTGCTATTTAGTTATGAGTGCAAACTGTTCTAAAAGGTGTAATTAAAAATCAAGGAATCTAACTAACAAAATAAATTAACCTTTGTTTAGAGTCAAATAAGTTTTGTGCAATGAATAAGACAACTATAAACGATCATGAATCATCTGATGACGAATTCACTTTGATTGACCTTGGAAGAACAACAGAGAAGGCTGAAGAAAGACCTGCTGACGATTCTACTGAAGGAAAGGCAGCTAACGATAATAAGGGAGCTGAATCTTCCAGAAGTGAAAGTGAGTTCTTAAATCAATACTGAATCTGAATTTTAAAAGAGTGCTCCTAACTGTTAGAGTTTTAATTCCTTATAAAATTATACTATTGTTTATTCAGTTTTGATTTACACTTAAACAGAAGAGATCTAATAAAACTTTTCACTTTTTAGAAGATGGCATGTCATATTCTGAGGAGGATGAGGATTTGTCTTACTTGGATACTGTGAGCATCAGAATAATTGGCAAGCTAAGAGTCAAACGGCAAAAGTTCATTGATGTAAGATTTATAAAACTCAATTTATATATTTACTTTTCTTTTATATTGCTTCATATTATAGTTGTTGTGTCGTTAAGATTATTTTAATTAATATTCATAAATTTTTTTTAAGATGACTTAATATTAAGTTTGAAATAAATTATTTAGCTATTTCAATATAAACTCCATCTAAACCGACCAACAGAATAAATAATTTCAGAAATTTAGCTCTTACTTTATAAAACATGAACAAAATGATGCACTTATGGTTTATTAATGAGTGTAATGAAACTATAATTAAATATTATAAACTCTATCTTTATTTATCTTATCTTTTATGAAAATTGCCTCAAAAACTACAAAGTTATAATCATCAAACAATATTTTTGACAGAAACCATTATCATGTATTAAATTTTAACCTTTTATTTTATGCCTTAACCTTCCATTGTACTTATTACAAAATAACATGTTTAGAAAACCTTTTAATAATTTGTTATGTTGGTCAAACATGAAAATTAAAAAGATAGTGATTTTGACTCAATATTTATAATATCATGATTATGCCAAAGCAGGGGTTAATAAGGATGTATGGTTAATGAAAGATGAATCATCAAATTTTTTGGCATAAAATACTAAATGTTTTTTCCTGTAATTTTAGCTTCTAAAATTAATATCTAAGCTTAGCTTCATATTTCTTAAAATATGTGTAATATATGTTTGATAATTTTCCTGAACTAATTTAGCATCTGGGACCCTTGTATGAAAAACAAGCACAATCAAACCAGATGGCAGCAGAAAGTCGATTCAAGATCACAAGTCTTGAACATCAAGTTAGTTAATTTTGATAAAATTGTTAATATATTCTACTGATATACTTCAAATTCTTATTTTAATTAAAATCAACTTTTAAACAATTTTGTAAAGTATTTTAATTGTTTTGTAAGCAACATTTTACTATATCTTTTGAAAATTAGTTGGAAGAAATGACATTAGAAGTAGACTCTGATGAAGATGAAAAGGCTGAGTTGAAGGGAAAGGGCATTTTGAAGAAGAAACTCTCTTCAGAGAAGGTTAGCTTTTTGTTTATGCTAATAAAATGGTTTGTAATCGCTTACAAAAAGTTTTTTTGTAACACCTCTATTAATTAATACTTTGTGATAAACAAAAATGTAAATACTATACATCCAGGTTATAAGATCACTAATATTTTAAGATTTTTGAAAGGCTAGCATTACACAAAAGAATATAAATTTTAAATATACTATATAATTTCTAAAAATTTGTTTTGCTACAAAAATAAACTGGTTTATTTTGATTTTGCCTTTTCAAAGTAAAACAATTTTACACTATTTATAGTTTGAAGCGTTTAATCGTATAATTAAACATTTTGTTATGACTTAATTTAAAGTTAATTTTAACTGTTTGTAGTGTCGTCTCAATGAAATCACAAAGAAGAGTGAGTCGTCGCTGGAAGTGATTGAAGCGATGGAGCTAGTGGTGAAAACCTATTTTTATTTTTTATCTTGCATAACAGATCATTTTAATACGACGTATAAAAAATATTTGCGATTCAAAACAACCGTTTTCCAAAAAATATTATTTTCAAAAGTTTGAAAGTTTAAACAATAAAATCTTGATTGGCTAGTTATTAAAAAGTTTCGGTTTTGTAAATGTTTTCAACGAAATTTTAAGATTTATTTTTATCCAATGACACTTTTTAAAATAGATATCAAACATTATTGTTTTACTTCCAGGATTATTTTCAACTTAAATAAAATCATTTTATATTCTCTAAAGTTAATATTTAAAGGGCAACATACTTAAAATTAGCTAATTTATAATTTTAGATTAGACCCTACTTAAAACATTTGATCAAATCTTATAATCTAAATAGTCATATCATAAACAAAATCTTAAGTTTATAAATTAATAATAAGAGTTTATCTTAAACTTAAAAATATTTATAAGTGAGCTATTTTTTTGTACACATTTTGTACAAGCAAATTTTGTATAAGCAAAGTTATAGAAGACTGACTAATTTATTTGCTACTAATCCACTTTGAGCTACTTTTTGTACGCGTCAGTTTAAACCCACCTCATCATCAAAGAGCTGAATTATACTCTAAGCTACAAAATATAGAAATTATCTTTTCAAGCTATAGTTAAGGCGTAATACTCGTGCTTTTGGGAATTAACTATGACAACATCGATAACTTCATGTCGCTATCCCGGGTCACTAAACTAATACTATATAGATGTCACCATTTCTTTTGTTAACTGCTTCAGCCTATGAAGCTCAGCCAAATTTTATTGAGAAAAGCTCTCCTTAATATTCTGTTTATTACCAGAAATCGACTCTTGAAAAACGGATTCAGGATCAAAAAGCAAGACGAAACGTGGTGCCTCCTGGACCTTTAATTCCTAGAGTAAGTAGTTTTGAAATATAAAGTAGTTCTTTGATAAACTTTTTGAAAAAAGTTTGTACAAGTTAGATTTAATTTTATTGCTCTTTTAAAGTCAGAAGATCCATCTGATAAGGATCAGAATGATGAAAACCGAGTTACAGAAATGACTTTCATTCTGGTCAAAAAACCACCGAGCTCAGATGATGAAGAGAGTGATGATGAGGACAGTGATGATGAGAATAGTGATGATGAAGATGAATTTGTGGCTCAGGATGAGAGTGAAGATGAAGATGAGACTGAAGACTCTGACGATGAAGATGTCAGTGACTGCGATAGTTATGTCAAACTACCAGTAGACGATTATGATGATGAGGTAATACTTTGACAAATTTTGTCTTGATGATAAAATCTGTATTAGCTTAATTTGTTGACTAACAATTTTTATTTTGTTTACAGTACAGCACGGACGATTCATCATCTCCTCTGTTGTGAGCTAAATGTAAGCTAACAACTGACATTATCATGGTATATAGCATGATGTCATTAGCAAAAATTAACTTCAAATTTAGATGATTGCCTAATTGACTTACCTTTTTCAGGTTTTAAAGATGAAATTAGTAAATCAGTAGATACTTCTCCACCAAAGCCGTCTACTTTCATGCATGACCACTCTGATTCTTCCCTCCATCCTGGAAGAAGTGGGTGATCTTAACCGTTCTTTAACGCTCCCTCGCTAGTATTACCCCTTTTTACGACCCTTTTCCTGCATATAATTCATTTTCAGATTAGTTTCAAGTATCTTCACAACTACAAATTTAAATTAGGTTAAGGTAAAACTTGAAAGTATTAATTGTCTTCCGTCTTCCTTGTTTACATCTCTATATAAATATATTTAACTACTAAAGTTGAAAAGTTTTCTTGCAATTTTGCAAGGCCTTTCTATCTTACTCTCATAGTTTTGAGTTATCGGATTATATCTATGCCTTGTCATTAATGATCCATTATTTATAGTAAATGTTTGATGACTACCATTCTAATTTTTTTTACTCCTGTGAATTCTTGCATTTGTGATACTATGCATTTCGATTTTAATTTGTTTAAATGAGATTAAGTTTTACTAAGACATCAAACTTCAGTATACTTTGTGCTACACATATGTACTAATTTGTCGAGAAAATTATCTTCTGATGTGATTACTTTTAAATCATTGAAACGCTAGAATCAAAGTGTGATATATGTCTTACAACGTATAGAAACTGACTATTTTAGCAAGTATTACTTCAAAGTTGTACTTTTTAATCAATGGTGAATATTATAGATCTTATGCAAACCAAGTAATATAAAACTTGTAAAATCGTTGGGAATAAATGTATAAAAAATTGAAAATAAATTTTGACTGGTTTAATTTGTCAAATGTTAGAAAACGTTTGTAGATTTCCATTTCTTACAAGTTTTTTTTATGCGTTTTTAGTTATAGGAAGGAAATTTTACCATTTTAGTTTTTTTATGCTTATTTTGAGAAAGTAAATTATATCTTTTCAAAATCATCAGTCTTAATAAGATTAATTCAAAAATTTTCTTCGGAAATATTTACTACTTGAGCAAAGGTTTAGAAACATTTCAAATGAAACTTTGAAAATTTGCAAACCTGAAACTGTTCTATATTAAAAAGAAGTTAATTTCAGAAAGAAATTAATGAAATGTATAAATTACTAAAGTTTGAAGATAAAATTCAATTATTGTAAATTTGAACTTCTAAAAAGTAAATCTTAAAATTACTTGGAATAAAGTATTTGTTATTATTTATTATTTAATAAATATTAAACAAATTAAAAGGAATTAAGCTTATACAAATTATTTAATAATATTATTTATTTTTAAACGTAATTTTCTTTTCCTTGAAGTAATTTGTTTCTAATCATTTCTTAAATTTTCAACAGAAGGCTATACTGAAATCGGTTCATTGTAAAAATTTGAAAACTTAATTTATATAAAAATGTTAGCAAATACTAATTTTAGTAACTCGCTGATTATATCTAAATTGTTCAATTTTAGATAAACAAAACCATTACAGCAAAAATTATCTTAAATAGAAATCAAACCTACTTGAAAAAAATAAAACAATTTATACAAGATTGTTTTCAGTAGAAAACAGTTTAAATCATTATCTGATAATTTGTTTACACTAGAGTTATCAATTTATCTTTTTAGTTTATTTTATAATATTATACTATTTGTAATAACAAAAAGTTTTATCTTTTTGATAATTATCTCAATCTTTTAAAAGCATTTAAGATAACTGACGATGTTAGATCTTCAAAAAAAATTTAGTTTGCTTAAATATTACTTTTTTGAAAACCAGTTTAACTCTTATTTTATTTTTGTGGAACAAATAAGTCCATTTTAATTAAATAAAAATCTTCATTGCATGGATATTTACTTTCAAGGATATCTTGCATTTACTTACAATTGCATTTTTTATAACTTATTGATTTTTGTTTCATAAAATATTATGATTTAAAAGAATATAAACGAAGTTCATAAAAAGTTTCGCTCCTATAGTATCAAAATCAATTTCAGTAAAAATCTTAAAATTATAGGTGTTTTGTAATCAAATGAAAAAAAGTCTTTAAACAAAAAGTTGAAGGCTAAATCATTTTTTTCAATGATTGATAAATATTTGTTGCAAAATTTTAGTTCAAGCCCACAATTACATATCTATTTGACAAAAATTCAATTTTAATAACTTTGATTAGTAAGAAATGTAAAATAATCAATATTTTTTTTAAAAACTTACAACTTAAAATATAATCTTCTGATTGTATCTTGGCGTGACCAAGAAATTTTCATAGAAATAATATAATCAAAAGGGGAATACCCTTCTGATTTTTTGCACTTAAACTTGAACTAGCTGTAATTACTTCCTTTTTCGTAGCACTTTGAACGTAGCGTTGACCTTACAGGTATGTGATTTGTTCAATATTGTTACATATAGCTAAACAATGTTTGATATTTACTAATTCCTGTACCTATCTATGATCATATTAATCACCAAAGAAGGAACAAAATTATAAAAAAAAAACCAGCATAAATTTATTTTTTTTTTTTTTGGTTAATAAATATTTGAAAGCTTCTTTTAATAAAGTAAAAGTTTCTTAGTAGATACTGATGGTGTATATTTTCAAAACTATAAATGTTATTTTAATCTACCTATTACTTTTTCACTTGTCAAGAGCCTGCATTGTTTTATATATATAATTTCATTTGACTATGACAGGTGTCAAAGAAAACTTTAATCGCCTACTTAACATTTTTTGGTTGTAATTTTTTACATTTATAGTTATTATCTTTGGTGTAACCGTATTACATTGTTTGTATTATTTGAATTTTTTGATATCTATTTTATAGCTATGACGTTGGTTTTAAAGTATTTAAGACTTTTATGAATATCTATAAGCACTTTAAAGAATTTTATAAAACAAAAAATGTTTTCTCATAATTAAAAATATAGATTAACTATGTAAAGACCTATTGATATTCCCAATAACAATTATAAGTATTATTTAATGAAGTAAAATATTTTTTAAACTAGTTATAAATTGACTTATAATGATAAAATTTGATTATTTTTAATATATACATTATATAAACTTGAATTTATATAACCATACTTATGGTTTGTGACTACTTTTACCTATAAATGTTATTACAAATAATTTCAACATTTGATGTCAAAGTTTTGACCTTCTAGATGTATTTAGTTGGATATATAATTAAGATGAAAAATTAATTATAAATTTTAGATTATTTTGTTAGGAAAACTAAGCTTTCATTTTCTTTGTAATATTACTTCCTGATTAAAAATTATCTTAAAAAGTTATCTTAAAGATAAAATCTGTTTAGACTGAAGTTAAACAAGAAATATAAAAATGTTCCATAAATATTTAGACAATCCTATTTTGTTTTAAATTGTAAGATGTTAGATGATATTTGATCAAAACATCTGGAAATTTTTTGAGGGTTCTAATTATTATTCATACTTTTATTTTTCATGCATACTTTAAAAGTTGAAACATGTCGAAGATGAATCTTAATGCAAAGGAATTTTCAATGGAAAATAATAAAATGTATGAAACACTCATCCAGAGTGATCAAATGACAACTAGCAGGTAAGAAAATTAATAAACTAACTAATAGAATCGGCACTGTAAAGTAATTAGTATAAAGGCTACACAATTATATTTTTAATGAAAAAATAGTTCGGCTTGACCATAACAACTTTTAAATTGTTATAAATTTTGTATTTTCTCCTATATAAATTTACCCATAACTGAACATTTTAAATAATACTTTAGTTTCTAGACTATAACAACAACATCTATAAAACTTATGAAAAACCTCAACAATTTCTTACAGAAATTTAAATGACTTTACTACAAAACTTTTTAAATTATATTAGAGTTATAATTTCAAGATTTTCTTTCTTTTTCAAGTGTCATTGAAAATACAAATGGAGAAGAGAAGATAGAGAACTCTGCTGAGAATCGTGAAGTGAAAGAAGTAAGAGTTGTTACATACGAGTGTTAAAGAAGATGTACTTCTTCATCTGTCAGATTAAGTTCTGTAATTGTCTTTTTCATTTGTGTAGAAACCATCAGAAGATAGAAAAGAACGAAGTTTTCCACAATCTTCCAATTTTTTGTTGGATGAGCAAAATTGTATTTTTTTACACTTCAAGTTCTTTTTTTTTTTAATTTTTGCATTTGAATCAGGTGATGATCGATCCTGTCGAATGGTAATTGAAGGTAAAAATGAGGATATCATCTTTGAGGATCCCTACTACATTGATGACACTGAGATGGAATGTGACTGCTTGTTTTCCAAGGAAAGTTACCTTCATCAACTAATCTCTGAGGGAATACATGGAACTGAGTACCGTAAGTAAACAGTTTAAGATGAGAATTATTTGAGACTTGTTGTTTACATAAAAATAAGTGACATTTGAAATACTGATATAAATAAATATCAAAAAATAAATAAAGATGTTTTTAACTTTTTAATGCTTCTTAGAACTGTCAATTGCGATGAGCAATACTGAAGCCTTGGTACATGGAATTGATTCCCAAAACATCTCAAAGGTATTTTTAGATTTCTTGTTTTAGGTTGATAAGTCTATTATGAAAAACTCTCTTTGAATCAAATGATTTAAAATGGGTTTATTTACAGCAAGATTGTTCTGGAGTCAAATCCTCACGCTTTAATGAGGTATCAGCACAGAATAAAGGTTTGATGAATTCTCCTTCTCAGAGCAAAGATGCTTTGAACAATACTTTGAATTGCAAGTATGTGAAGCCAGAGAAGTTTGATGCAAGGGTAAGAGCTTGTATTACTGAATTAAATTTTTAAGAGTATTATTTTTAGACTCATATTTATTTTAAGGATGCGTATAGAAACCAAAGAGAAGCACAGGTTAATATGTCCTTTGATGAACAGGATTTGGTTGAATCAGTAAAACAACTTACTATGAAAGCACAAACACATGGGATTCAAACACACTTTGCAGTCAACAAGGTCTTCGAAGTTTTGAACTTGAGTGACAAGTTAAAAAACGAATCTGAAGACTTGAAGGCTTTGTGCGCAAAGCAAACAAAAGAAGTATATAGCCAGAGTTGTGTACGAATATATAATATTTGTAAATTTTATTCATCTCAGATTGAGCAGCTAAATGAAAAGCTCGAAGTTTCTTATAAGGTTATACGCAATGTCCTTTCCAAAGACGTAAAGAATGACACTACTAAGACCAAGTCTTCGAAGAAGAAGTTGGGAAGAAAACGTTATAAAGGTGATTGCTCTCTTCTTTGAATTAAAATTTTTTTATCAATGACCATTACATATTCAAGCATTTTATAAATAAACAAAATAATCACTTTAAAATAATTCATTTAATGAATAATTATTATTTTTGCAGATTAAACAGAATACAGCACAAAGAAAAATTTATTTGGCATTACTATCTACTCCCACTTACCGGTTTTGCCTATCTTTGTTTTCTTATTCTAATTAACTATGAAGCTTTTGGCATTCTTCCAAGCGATTCTTAAAATTTTTATAGAAAACCTCTAAAACCTTTTTCAATTCATAAATACCAACTTATTTTCTCAACTTTGTCGATATTCAAAGAATCTTAACCCTATCTATCTCAATTTTAAAAATCCTTATTATCCTTCTTGTGTTAAGTTTTCTGATCAACATGAGTTTTAAATAACGTAATATTCTTTTCAATCACTCTTACAAATCAAACTTTTCAATCATAGTATAATCAGAAATGTCTGTTATATTTGAATGATACTCAGAATAAACTTCTATAAATAAATGTGTTTCTTTTTATCTTAAAGTTTAGTTTATTATTAAATTGTGTACCTTATTTTCTCTGCTTTGTAAAACTTTTTAATTTGGATTTAAAGTTTAGTATTCAATAAATATCTTAGTTTCGTATCCTATCCTATCCTTAGGCTCGTAACCTATACGCCGTATGATAGTTGCTGGCTTTAAAGGATGTTCTTAAAAACGTTGAATGACGAATGTGGGATGTTATATACCTAATGTTAAATTGTTTAGTATTAAACTAAAAAATGCTAATGGCGAAACGAAAAGTCCAAAAAATTCGGGTAAAAGGTCCCTGTTAGTCTGGGTAATGACAACACTTCTATGACACAAAAAACTCCAAACTTGAAGGCGGAGTTGAAGCAACTCAGTGTCACTCTAGTAGCTCCTCGACGCCACCTAGTCGTAGTTGTAACATTCCTTTTCGCTGTTTTACTCTCAACAAAATACCGTGACCAACACCTCCTAGGATAGAATGGAATCACTACCAGTCATACGACATCTAATGTGTGAACCAACCAGAGAAGAACTCAGTAAAGCCATTTTATCAGTGGGTGTTGGGAAAGCACCAGGTAACGATGGTATACTATCAGCCTACTAAAATAATACCTGCCTCCTGCCCCCTCTCCACGATCTTTAATGTTGGAGAGAAGGATATATCCCAAAAGACATGCACGATGCAAAGTTTGTTACATTGTAAAATCAAGGGTGGTAGATAGGATTACACCAATTATAGAGCATTTTGTTTGCTTAACCTTGTAAGCAAAGCATTCAATCGTGTGCTACTTCCTCACCTGCATATACTAGCTGAAAGAACATATCCAGAATCATAAAGCAATTTCAGATAAGAGTGTTTGCATAGATATGATCTTTTCTGCACACTAATTACAAGAAAATGCAAAAATACAAAACAGACCATATATCGCGTTTATCGACCTTACTAAAGCTTTTGACTTCGTCAGTAAAGAGGTTCTGTTCTCCATACTGTTGATGATTGGCTGCCAACCTAGCCTCTTTAATATGGTAAAGTTATTTCACATGAGCACTGACGCAACAGTACAGTACGACAGAAGCCACTTTGCACTATTTGCCATCAAAAATATTGTATATTAAGGATTCGTTCTTGCCTCATTTGGGATTTTTTTATCAATTTTACTTAAAAAAGCGTTTATGTGCGTGCCGAAGGAGCCTATCTTCATTCAAGATCTAATTGAAACCTTTATAATGCAGCACATCTAAGGCCTAGAGTAATGTAAAAAAGATCTTCATCCACGACCTACATTTTGCTGATTAAAAATTATGACTAATCATAAGCTGTTGTCTTATGATTTAAACCCTATATGAAAAAATATAATATATATATATATATAGAACTATATTTTGCATGCGTTAAATATTGATAAAATAAAAACAATATTTATATCTATAGAAAATGATGTTTCAAAAATTATAACTTTTAAATTTACTTCAGATTTATCAAAGTATGGTTACACCGATAAATGAATCAATATTATTCAGAAAACATAGATGGAGCCTTTATTATGTACATGGTTTTATACTTATATTTTACAAATCATAATAATAAAAATTTGATAAGATATAATGTGATAATATTGCTTTGATGTTTATTAGTGCATTTTTTTTTCAAAAATAGTAAACTTCTGCTATCTATTAAGGATATATATCAAGAAACTTCAAAAGGGTCAAAAATTTAAAGGGTTCCCAAATTTCAGTTCGTACTTTAACACCATTGAGTAAAATCAAATTATTCCAAAAACTTTTTGTTATACCTGAAGTTATAAAAGCTATTTCTCCTAACTTTAAAAATAACTCTGGATATTCTGTCTGAAAACAAGTTTGAAATATTTTTAAAAGAAGAAATTGCAGATTTGGTTATTATCGAATACAAGAGTATTTTTGGTAATTTTTCACATAAGCTACTTTTTAAAAATTAGAAACTTTCAAGGCAACTTACTGATTTTGTGTTTCAATCATAAACAGTTTTACTTAAATCAATTTTCTAATTCACATAGATTTATAAAATTATACTATTTTCCATCAGTTTCTATCATTTTCTTTAGTCATTAATTTGTATTTAAAAATTTTACCTTTTTCATCGACATAGAAAACTATTTAAATAGATTATAATAGTAATTTTTTAAAGATAAAAGTACTTTTCGCATCAATTTACTTTATAGTATCGAACTGTTTATATCAGTCAAAATCATTCAACTCATTTTAAAATATAATACATGTATGGGAACATCTTTAGGTAAACTAAATTTTTCGTCTTCAAAAAGCTAAATATTAATGAGTTTGTTGTTAGATTTTAATTAAAACAAAAAGAATAGAAAAATAACTTCTTAAACATGTTAAGCTTGAAAAGGTTATTACTGATTTACGTTTTCGTTAAAAAAATAAATATTCAAAGAACACCAAAAGTCGACAACAATTCATGCAACTTAGTCAAGTAAATTTTGATGGTAAACATTTACAAACATTAACTACTTACTTTCATATTTTAAACGAATTAATAAAAACTATTAGCCAAAAACTAGGCAAAGAAAATTGCAGTACTTGCTGTTAAAGTCAGAGCTAACTGTACGTGTTACAAGGATTTTATAATATACTTAATTTGCAATGTGAAATAATGAATGTCTAATTGATTAAAAAAAAAAACGAGCTTTACATATATTTCATTACTTAAAAATATTAATGAGTTTGTACAGAGATAAAAGCTTTAATTTTATTTAATTTGATTTGATATACGCTTTATAGTTACAAAATAAATGTTATGAATTCGTTTAAACTTTATTGAAAGTGAATTCTTTTTAAGACTTTCATTGTTAAGATAATTTACTTTGTTACAAATACCTAAGAAGTTATAATTAGTTTCTTTAATGATATAATATTAAGTGCAGTAGATTAAATAAGTATTCGAATTAAAAAATTATAACAATTCTTTTCATTTATAGTTTTCGATTGTTTAAAAACAATGTTTTTTTAAAGTCTAACTAAAATATAAGTAATAAAATAGATTTAACAATCATCAGTTAAAATTTACTTAGTTTTTCGAAAACTTTTGGTTTATTTTTATGGTATGCATACAAATAATATTATAAGACTAATTTAACTTTTGCTAATTAAATTTGGTTTATTGTATTGTTATTGAAGTCTTACAAAAAACGATTTTTCTTGAAAAAGAATAAAAACATTAAATCATCAATATAGGAAACATTAATAACGGTCATAAATACAAGGAGTCCATTTTGTATAGCTGAAATATTATTTATTTAAAATGTTTTTATTATTTAAAAAGCCACTTTATTCAGGTTATCAAACTCCTTTTAACTATTTTCACTTTCTTAAGAAAATTTTTACTTTAATATAATTAAAAGTTTTTTAGCTATATGCATTAATTACTTTAATTTGTTAGTGTAATAGTTTTTTAATATTCTATTTTGCAAGTAAAATCTATTTTCATAAAATATCGATAATTATTATTTTATTCCACGAAATTTTATTTTATTCCGTTTTATTTCATATTTGCTTCTACTGCTCTGTTGTATTTATGTAAACAATTTAGAGAATCTATCTGCTATGTGTTTGTTTATAAAGTTATGATGTCTTTTCACACATTACTTGGTCTGTTTTATTCTTAACTCTTAGAATTTAGATAAAACTTTCTTTTTAATTATTGGAAATAGAAATCATAACTTAATTCATTTTCTAAAAGTTGATAAATAGATAAAAGTTATAGAAAATTTAGTTTGTTTATAATTCTAGATTTACTTTCATTCACAATCAAAATGATTATTGTTGTTTGTTATGCTCTTTTATTTTATTACTGTAATAAAATAATATGTAATTACAGCTAATTTATTCCAAAACAATGTGTTAGTAGAATTAAAAATGAATTGTATTTAGGATAAAAGTTCAATGGAGAATAAATGATTACTGCTATATTCCATATTAGGGAGATATCAATTTATGTTTTTATGGTTTATAAAAGTATTTTAGATATTAGTACTTCTTACTTTTAAATTTTTTAAGTTCTAAGAATTTCGGAAGTAGGTTATTATAGGATTTTTTGTTATATGATTATTTTATTGGCATTAATTTTTAGCTATATTTATTTTTATTTTATTGTAAATTAGTAGGTTGATTAGACATAACAATTTCTTTAATTTTTTTTTAGATTGACAAATTACAAAACAAAGTATTATCACCATATATAAGGTTGTTTTATTGAGCCTGCAGATACAAGTAATTTCTTTAAAAAAATTGGAATACTAAAAATCATACAAAAATTTAATATTAAAGAGTCTCTGATGTCTATAATTATAAAATTAAATATTTAACTAAAAACTTTCATCAAACAATCTTGAAATATTTTTTTCTATTTTAAAATAAATACTTTTTAAACTCTCTAGAAACTTAAATAATTTCTTATTTTTTTCAGTAAAAATCTAATTAATTTAATTTTATCATTCTTAAATTACTTAATTTTGTTTTTCACTTTTGTTTGACTTCTTATGATTAGTGAGTTTTATGCAGTCTTATTAGATCATATAATACTTTATTTGGTTTGTTATAAATAGTCAGTTTTTAATAATTTTTTTAATGAACTAACTTCTGTATAATTAACTAATGCTAAACTATTTATTTAACCAGTTTACTTCTAATTCTGTTTTATTTTTGTTATAGATTGTTTCAAAGACTTCTTTAAATTGAATTCTAGAATGATTGAAGAAGAAAGCAAGCAAAAAGTAAATGAATTAAGACAACTTTTAAACTAAACTTTAAGGCTGTGTTTAAGTTTTAATTAAATAAGTGTTTATTAATTTAGCAGGAGATTGTATGAGTAAAATATTGGTTTTATAATTACTCTAGCTAATGATTTAAAACACTTTTAATATTTATTATCAAAAAATTATGCTAAAACAATATATGTTTTTATAAACAATGTTATCTTTTTAGGGTGTAATGATTGGAGAAAAATTGTATGATGAAAATACTGCCACAATACAAAGCGGAAGTGAAGGAAGTGATAAGAGTAACGAAAATAATAAGTTTGATTCACAGGAAATAGTTAATCTCTCCGAGAAGTTATCTTCTGATATTCTCCTACACCATCAACGTGGTTCTCAAATGCCAAAAGTAAGTTATTGTAAATAAAAAAATTCATCTGTTAAAATGTTGAATCATTTAATGAGTAATAATTATTGATGAGTGGGACAATTTCTTTAGTTAATTATCTGATAATTTATTTTACCTTTTAATTGTGAACTCCGCCACCACCGTATTGTCAAAAATATAATATTACTCTTTCTTACGCCACCTATGAAGCATTAAAAGTATCTTCCCCTCTAGGATAATGAATGCTACTGTCATGTAGTTTATTTAAGGAATTCAAACGCTATGGGAGTAAATCTAGACATATAAACAATCTCGTTGTAGAACCTATCCTCGTCTAGAGTTTTATTTTGATGATACTTAGTTAAAGTGATTTTCTTTTCTTTATAAGTCTTCACATAACGTTGTTACTTTAGACTGAAGGCGTTGGAAATGTGAGCAAAACTACTTCTGACCAATCAGCAACTCAGGATAAAAGTGAAATGGTTTTAGTTCAAACTCCAAAAATCCAAATTATAATAACTCCACCGGATTCAGCGAATGGTGATGATGAATGTTCTAAGGATGTAGAGGTTGTTTTATTTCTACAAAAATCATTTTGTTCTAATTTAATAGCTAAAAAAAAATTTTCAATCAAAACTAATTAAGCTTCCATTTTATGTTTACAGTATAACTCAAATTTTCTAACTGTTCCTAAAATGGCGTCGAAATGTTTCTCAGCTGACTTCAGACACAAAAAAATTTGATCCTAGGATTAAGATTGACTAATAGTCCTAGTTTTACTTTTTTAAATGGATCCAAACACGTTTTTGACACTATTTAATTAACTTTCGTATTAATGTTACTGTAATTTATCTTAAGTCTTTTAACAACAATATTTCTGAGAAGAAATACTTTTTTGTTATCCTACTTGCTACCTAAAACAAAAATAAAACTATTCCGAAAATATTCACTACTCGTACCGGAGTTTTTCGTTTTAAACTACTTTTAATTAAAGGGCGTTGAAATAAACAAACTAAAAATAAACATTTTCGTTAATTAAATTATTTTTGAGCTTTATGAAACCATAGAAGACGCTTGACAAGTTTTAGATTTTTCACATTTAAATTGTAAACAGTTTTTGATTAAAACTGAAAATAACTTAGTATTTAAGTCTCGTAATCCAAAAATTCATTAGTAATTAATAAAGATTGATATTCTTGGATAAAATTTTGTTAGATCCATCAAAACACATGAAAAAATCATATGTTTTGCTGATCTTCATGCTGGTATCAACAATTTATCCATTACAAACGTATCACTGAACCTCATTCAATTGTTGAGATATTAACAAGTATATGAAATATTTGACCTTTATTTTTTCTTCATATATTTTCTAGCGTTTTTAGGTTTATTTTAGGTCTTTTTCAAAGCAAAGGTTTATTGAAACTCCATTAGTCCTCTTTCATTTCGTATAAATGAAAAAAATTTCGGTTACAATTTCATTAACAATACCATAAAAAAGTAGGACATTTTTACCTCATTCTAACTCAAGATTTGTTTCGATGACATTTCAATAATCATCTTACAACAATTAGGTGAAAGATTATATCTTTAGATACAAATATTTTCCGATAAATACTTTTAAAGTAATAAATTTATGTAAAAAATCAAGTTTATTAATCTTAACTACATAATATAAACTATGCGTCTTTCTGTGTGGTCTAGCGGTCACACCTACCTACTAAATGGAAGATTCCAGGTTCGAGCCCAAGTAGACACCCGGGTAGACACATAGTAATATCCTCGGTTGCATTGTAGGCAAAATAGCTGAAAGCAAGTCGGCTGGATCTCAATGCAGTTTCAGATCAAATATCGACTAGATGTCTACCAAGTCAATTAAACGTGATTAGATAACTTTACACGAACACTAAAGCAACAGTCCTGTATGCTAAACACCGCCCTGGTACATCTACTAATATAAAACAAATATGTGTCGCTGCCCTCAACGCTATTTGAGACATGTTTCTCAATGTTTCAAAGGTTGCGTTTTATGCGGATACTCAAACAATTTTCCCTTATTAAAGATCTTAAACCACTGAGTCACGTCTAAAAAAAAGAACAAGGTAACAAACAAGGTAAAAAACATATTTCTAAACCAGATTCTTATTGGTGACGCAGCAGTTGTTTTGTATTTTGCAAAACAACTGCAAGTCTCGATGGAATTCAGGGGTAGTAGATTATTTCGACCATATTGGCTCAAAAATAACATTAATCAATGTTATTTAATAGAAGCTAAGACCAACATTGGTAAAGTATCGGTACCTTTCCAGAGTCTACGATAATATAAAATTCTCCATAAAAAACAAACTACTATCTATAAAGCTTTCGTTTGCAGTACACTGTTCAACGCTAAAGAAGCTTGGAGCTTTTTAAAGGCCCTTTCGCTGTCTTTGTTGTCTCCTATTTATGAAGTAGCAGCAAAATATCTCAAAATATAAAGTTAAGAAACGCATTGGCTTGACAACAATGTGAAACATCCATGGTCACATGCTCCGTCATATACGTTGAATGAAAGACGAAAGGGTCCCAAAGAATTTGTTGTATGAAAGATTATTAAATATTATTATTAATTGAATGTATTAAAAGTTAGAGCTAAGTAATAATACAACAGCAAATGAAAATGTAATAAGAATATAAAGATACAACTATTTTGTTATAATTTGTTATATATTTTAACAATAATAAGGATCATAAACTGTTTTAAAATTATCCAATATATTTTTAAAATAAAAAATATACCAGACATAAACAATGGGAAACTACTTTAAAAATATAATGAAACTTCTTATAAAAATATTCTTTATTTAATTTTTAGAAAAATCTATTTCTTCAGTAAAAATTAAGCAGTAAATTTTACTAAAGAATTTAATATCATTTACTAAAACGTAAAGTTTTTTTACTTGCTATTCCTATTCTACATGCCTTTTCTGTTCGGTAGCAAAACTGCTCCAAGTTAAAACTTTATCGGGCGTTCTGTTTTCAAAAAACCATTTACCAAGTTCAACTTGTAACTATTATATTATTATTAGATTATAATAAATAACAATTAACCTGTAAATCCTTAAATAAGGCTTGAAAATAATTTACCTTTCAATAAATATCTCTGTTTTTATTTATTTAATAAAAAATATAACATTTATTTTTATTAAAAAGTTTTATTTTTATTAAGCTGCTAATTTCATCACTTAAAACTGAAAAAAGATATTCTTATAATTGTACATCTTGTTTACTGACAATTAATTTTACTTCCTTAGTGAAAATACTATAATTTTGCTGTTGTGTTTACAATAATATGAACTAAAATGTAATTAGTTTGTAGGGTTTATTAATGGGAGATATATAGAGTTTAATATATTTATTTATTTCATAATTATGTCTTTTGATTTTCATATCATTTTTATCTCAATCAATTTTTCTATAAAATAATTAGATTTTTTAATTTATTATATAATAAATTTTTCATGAAATACTTTTATATTGTTTTGCTAAAAATAGAAATACACTTTATTTTTATTAAAAAATTTCTTGAAGGGAATCAATACTGTGAATAATTTATGAAATATAAGAAACACCCTTAACTTGTTATATTTTCTTTTTGTAATTTAATTTTTAACTAATTAATTATATTTTTATAATATATATTTTACAATTATCATATAACTAGGAAGCCAAAATAAAGTTTAAATATTTGATAACTAAAAAATTGTTTCTAAATTATTTTTAACAACAGAAACTAAAAGAAAAATAAATTAATTTATTTCTTAAAAATTTATATATTTAGTAATGTTCTTATTTTAAAATATTTTTTTTAATTAAGGATTTTAGATACTAGTATGTATAAGTTAATTTATTTATATTTTTACAAAACGCAATTTTATGTTCTGAACTTCTTTCAAAATATTTAACATAAATTTAAAATAGTTTGTTTAATTTATATAATTTCTATTGATAATTGTTGATTAGAACTATTTTTTATATTCAATAGGCATTCATTTATCATATAACTTAGTGTTTTAATTTAAAATGGGAACAATTTGTGAAGAACCCGCTTTGCAGCTCATCACCAATGATGAGTTGTTGCCTGGTTGGAAGCTCTATAAGTTTCGCTTTCAACAAAAGTTGATAGATAGATATGTTTCACCAACTGGAAACATCTATTATGATCAGGATACATTAGAACAAGAACTTGGTTATAACTTTGGAAAAGCATTTTTTGATTTTAAAACCATGAAAGTTATTCCAAAAAAAAGTTCAAGTAGACTGTTCTGTCGATACTTTGTTCAAAAGTCAGTCACAAATGATGATTTGGAAGATGGGTGTAAAAGTAATAAGAATGCCAGTTCATTGGATCATGGGCCTACATTTGATGAAAATAGGAATTGTCATCCAAATGAAACAGTTTCTATGCAGCCATCATATATAGTTGAAAAAAATCTGGAAAGAGATGAAGAAATACAAGATGAATATGACCAAGAGGATGATAATGATGAATATGAAGAAGAAGATGATGATGAATATGAAGAGGAAGATGATAATGATGATGATTTTTTTGATTCTTTTGAGGATGATACTGATAAAGATTATAAAGTAAATAATTATAAGCTAGCAGAAGAAGAGCCAGTGGCCAGTTCTTCAACTATTTTAACAAGGTCTCAAATATCTAAACAAAAACTGGGGCAAAGTCGAAACAATTTAGATTCAACTACTGGAACCTTTAATAATCAAGAAGATGAGATGGATCTAGTTGGTGAAGCTGCTGAGGGTAAAAGAAATCAAACAAATCAAGATGATGATGATGTAAATGAGAAGGAATCTGTTTTTCATTCTTCCAGCAAAGCAGCATTAAAAAGAACTCGCCAAAAAGGAATAGATAAAGAATCACCTTCAAAAAATAAAGATGAAAAAAGTCAAAAGACAGATGCCCTAGACATGCGTCTATTATCAAAACAAAATGATAACCAAATAAAAAAGCGAAAAATGCAACCAAGAAAAGGATCTACTTCAAAACAAAATGATTTGGAAACTAGAAATAGACTTGAAGCAGATGATACTACAAATGATTTAGAAATAATAAAAGGGTCACAAGGTTTTCAAACAGCTAAAAATGTGAGATCAACCAGAAATAGAGCAAGCTTATTGAGCTCAACTAGTATAATTGCAAGTGAGGATAAGAATTTGATGAGAACTCTAGAATCAAGAAATCGATCATCACGAAGAAAAAAAGACACAAGAAAATCTGGAAAAGGACAACAAAAAACTTCAACGAGAAAAAGAGGTAAAAAAAAACTTCAAGTCATGTTCAGTTGTATGCAACACGTGATGACAAGAAATATTGCAAGACAGTCTAAAAAGTGATCATAACTACTTAAATGTTCATTTGTAAACTTTTTTAACGATTTTTTGACCTGCTCTATTGATTTATTTGCATGTATTTATTAAATGTACTTCCTGAAAAAATTTTAATTAAAGTTTTAAAGAAGAAATCATTAAAATCAACCAACTCTTTCGCTTCATAAATAATATTTCACTTAAATATTTTGTTTGGAAATGATTGTTAATAAATCACCCTTTCTACTTCACAGTTGTTTGTTTGGTTTAATAAATTTTAAGAAATCTTTTTAAATTGTTGTCTACATTATATTTGTTGTCATCAGAAAAAGATAAATACTAGACCATAAAAAAGTGATTAATAGATAAATTGTAATTTATTAATCTTTAAATATGATAATTGTGTTTCATTAGTTGGTTCTATAAGCTTTCTTGATGATTTTTTAATAAAATGTGATAATAGAAATAGTATACTGAAACTAAAAAATTAATATTTTGTATTTTTTTTTAAACTTGCTTTTTAGTTTTTAAGGTGTCTGTCTTGTCTAATAATGTTTGATCAACATTTAAGTTACTTTTATATCTCAAATAACCAAATCATAAATCTCTTTATTTTGATGTCTTATAACAGGGAAGAGTATATTTTAGCTGAATATGAACTCATTTTAAAATCAGTAAAGAATTTTTCTGTCATACTGTCCTTTTTTTTCATCCTGCAGTTTTGATAATAATCTACATTTTATTTTATCAATATTCACTCAGTCTCCTTAAATACGCTCTTAGATCTGAACTATGATTTTGATTGATCTGAAACTATAAATATGTTATCCAAATTCTCCTGAACTTGATGTGAACTTTTTTGATTTTGCCACTTATTATGCTGAAGGTATCATGAATATTTTGGAGTCATTTAAATTTGCTTTTAAACTTGAATCATCAACAGTTTTAACCAACTAGATCTGTTTTAAGAACTATATCTTGACTCATGCGAGAATGTTAACCCATAAAAAAGTTCTCAAAGAAAACTATAGAATCATGCTATAAAGTGATAATGTCTGTTTATGTCATCCCTTATATCACTTTTAATATTTGGAAACCCTTATTTACGCGAAACAATGAAAGCTTACCAATTAAGCTGAAAGTAATTTAAGTTGTAGAAAAACATTTCATAAACAACATCCAACAATAAATAGAATAAATTTAGGCAAACAGCACTTTTTAGACAAAGTGTTGAAAATTTAATATAACGCCTCAGTTTTAAGTAATTTCACTTTTTTGGTTCCATTTTTTAATATGCATTATTATGGGTTTTAATTTATTTATAAATTTTATAAAAGTAGAGTTTACTGGAAAAACTGTTAATCATTATGATCTAAGGACTTGAGATAATATAATATATGATTTATAATATAATATATGATAAATTATTTCTTTATTTTATTATTTGTTGTCATTGCATAAAGTAACAGCTTTGGTATTGAAAAATTTAATAAACTTTGCTTTGAAAGGACAAAAAATAATAGCTGATCAAAAATAAATAAATTAAAATGATATTTTGAAATTATTTACAAGAATATTGTGGTGTTGTATGAGACTTATTTGAAAACGGTGATTTTTCGGTGAATAACCTTCTTGAAGCTGTTTATGTTTTTAAATCCCAATTCCCACTCTAAGATTGTACAGCTTTTTATTTTAGAAATCCAAATCATTTTTTATTAAACATTGTCTTATATTTCAAACTATTGTATTTGATCTCATTGCTATTGTTAATAATTTTTTCTATACGTAATGCGATCGGATGATGTCAAAACCTTTCAATAGATGAATGTTAAAGACAATATGTTTTTTTTAATCTTTAAATAAAATTATAAAAATGAAATTAATGTTTTTAAAGATAATTACATTCAATTAGTTTGCGTTTTATGCGGATAATCAAACAATTTTTCCTTATTAAATATCTTAAACCACTGAGTCACGTCTAAAAAAAAGAACAAGGTAACAAACAAGATAAGAAACATATTTCTAAACCAGATTCTTATTGGTGACGCAGCAATTGTTTTGTATTTTGCAAAACAACTGCAAGTCTCGATGGAATTCAGGGGTAGTAGATTATTTCGACCATATTGGCTAAAAAATAAAATTAATCAATGTTATTTAATAGAAGCTAAGATCAACATTGGTAAAGTATCGGTACCTTTCCAGAGTCTACGATAATGCAAAATTCTCCATAAAAAACAAACTACTATCTATAAAGCTTTCGTTTGCAGTACACTGTTCAACGCTAAAGAAGCTTGGAACTTTTTGAAGGCCCTTTCGTTGTGTTTGTTGTCTCCTATTTATGAAGTAGCAGCAAAATATCTCTAAATATAAAGTTATGAAACGCATTGGCTTGACAACAATGTGAAACATCCATGGTCACATGCTCCGTCACATACGTTGAATGAAAGACGAAAGGGTCCCAAAGAATTTGTTGTATGAAAGATTATTAAATATTATTATTAATTGAATGTATTAAAAGTTAGAGCTAAGTAATAATATAACAGCAAATGAAAATGTAATAAGAATATAAAGATACAATTATTTTGTTATAATTTGTTATATATTTTAACAATAATAAGGATCATAAACTGTTTTAAAATTATCCAAAATATTTTTTAAATAAAAAATATACCAGACTTAAACAATGGGAAACTACTTTAAAAATATAATGAAACTTCTTATAAAAATATTCTTTATTTAATTTTTAGAAAAATCTATTTCTTCAGTAAAAATTAAGCAGTAAATATTACTAAAGAATTTAATATCATTTACTAAAACGTAAAGTTTTTTTACTTGCTATTCCTATTCTACATGCCTTTTCTGTTCGGTAGCAAAACTGCTCCAAGTTAAAACTTTATCGGCCGTTCTGTTTTCAAAAAACCATTTACCAAGTTCAACTTGTAACTATTATATTATTATTAGATTATAATAAATAACAATTAACCTGTAAATCCTTAAATAAGGCTTGAAAATAATTTACCTTTCAATAAATATCTCTGTTTTTATTTATTTAATAAAAAATATAACATTTATTTTTATTAAAAAGTTTTATTTTTATTAAGCTGCTAATTTCATCACCTAAAACTGAAAAAAGATATTCTTATAATTGTACATCTTGTTTACTGACAATTAATTTTACTTCCTTAGTGAAAATACTATAATTTTGCTGTTGTGTTTACAATAATATGAACTAAAATGTAATTAGTTTGTAGGGTTTATTAATGGGAGATATATAGAGTTTAATATATTTATTTATTTCATAATTATGTCTTTTGATTTTCATATCATTTTTATCTCAATCAATTTTTCTATAAAATAATTAAATTTTTTAGTTTATTATATAATAAATTTTTCATGAAATACTTTTATATTGTTTTGCTAAAAATAGAAATACACTTTATTTTTATTAAAAAATTTCTTGAAGGGAATCAATACTGTGAATAATTTATGAAATATAAGAAACACCCTTAACTTGTTATATTTTCTTTTTGTAATTTAATTTTTAACTAATTAATTATATTTTTATAATATATATTTTACAATTATCATATAACTAGGAAGCTAAAATAAAGTTTAAATATTTGATAACTAAAAATTTGTTTCTAAATTATTTTTAACAACAGAAATTAAAAGAAAAATAAATTAATTTATTTCTTAAAAATTTATATATTCAGTAATGTTCTTATTTTAAAATATTTTTTTTAATTAAGGATTTTAGATACTAGTATGGATAAGTTAATTTATTTATATTTTTAGGAAACGCAATTTTATGTTCTGAACTTCTTTCAAAATATTTAACATAAATTTAAAATAGTTTGTTTAATTTATATAATTTCTATTGATAATTGTTGATTAGAACTATTTTTTATATTCAATAGGCATTCATTTATCATATAACTTAGTGTTTTAATTTAAAATGGGAACAATTTGTGAAGAACCCGCTTTGCAGCTCATCACCAATGATGAGTTGTTGCCTGGTTGGAAGCTCTATAAGTTTCGCTTTCAACAAAAGTTGATAGATAGATATGTTTCACCAACTGGAAACATCTATTATGATCAGGATACATTAGAACAAGAACTTGGTTATAACTTTGGAAAAGCATTTTTTGATTTTAAAACCATGAAAGTTATTCCAAAAAAAAGTTCAAGTAGACTGTTCTGTCGATACTTTGTTCAAAAGTCAGTCACAAATGATGATTTGGAAGATGGGTGTAAAAGTAATAAGAATGCCAGTTCATTGGATCATGGGCCTACATTTGATGAAGATAGGAATTGTCATCCAAATGAAACAGTTTCTATGCAGCCATCATATATAGTTGAAAAAAATCTGGAAAGAGATGAAGAAATACAAGATGAGTATGACCAAGAGGATGATGATAATGATGAATATGAAGAAGAAGAAGAAGATGATGATGAATATGAAGAAGAAGATGATAATGATGATTTTTTCGATTCTTTGGAGGATGATACTGATAAAGATTATAAACTAAATAATTATAAGCTAGCAGAAGAAGAGCTAGTGGCCAATTCTTCAACTATTTTAACAAGGTCTCAAATATCTAAACAAAAACTGGGGCAAAGTCGAAACAATTTAGATTCAACTACTGGAACCTTTAATAATCAAGAAGATGAGATGGATCTAGTTGGTGAAGCTGCTGAGGGTAAAAGAAATCAAAAAAATCAAGATGGTGATGATGTGAATAAGAAGAACTCTGTTTTTCATTCTTCCAGCAAAGCAGCATTAAAAAGAACTTGCCAAAAAGGAATAGATTAGCCACTTAATATGCTGAGGGTATGATGAATATTTTGGAGTCGTTTAAATTTGCTTTTAAACTTGAATCATCAACAGTTTTAACCAACTAGATCTGTTTTAAGAACTATATCTTGACTCATGCGAGAATGTTAACCCATAAAAAAGTTCTCAAAGAAAACTGCAGGATCATGCTATTAATGTCTGTTTATGTCTTCCCTTAGATCACTTTTAATATTTGGAAACCCTTATCTACGCGAAACAATGAAAGCTTTCCAATTAAGCTGAAAGTAATTTAAGTTGTAGAAAAACATTTCATAAACAACATCCAACAATAAATAGAATAAATTTAGGCAAACAGCACTTTTTAGACAAAGTGTTGAAAATTTAATATAACGCCTCAGTTTTAAGTAATTTCACTTTTTTGGTTCCATTTTTTAATATGAATTATTATGGGTTTTAATTGATTTATAAATTTTATAAAAGTAGAGTTTACTGGAAAAATTGTTAATCATTATGATCTAAGAACTTGAGATAATATAATATATGATTTATAATATAATATATGATAAATTATTTCTTTATTTTATTATTTGTTGTCATTGCATAAAGTAACAGCTTTGGTATTGAAAAATTTAATAAACTTTGCTTTGAAAGGACAAAAAAATAATAGATGATCAAAAATAGATAAATTAAAATGATATTTTGAAAATATTTACAAGAATATATATATATAATATAATAATATAATATATATAATATATATATGTGGTGTTGTATGAGACTTATTTGAAAACGGTGATTTTTCGGTGAATAACCTTCGTAAAGCTGTTTATGTTTTTAAATCCCAATTCGCACTCTAAGATTTTACAGCTTTTTATTTTAGAAATCCAAATCATTTTTTATTAAACATTGTCTTATATTTCAAACTATTGTATTTGATCTAATTGCCATTGTTAATAATTTTTTCTATAAGTAATGCGATCGGATGATGTCAAAACCTTTCAATAGATGAATGTTAAAGACACTATCTTTTTTTTAATCTTTAAATAAAATTATAAAAATGAAATTAATATTTTTAAAGATAATTACATTCGATTTTCATACTTTTTTGTGATTAAGCTTCCAATGAGTTTGTGTTTAAGCTTAAGTTTAAATAAATAAAACCAACATTTGATACTAAAACATCGCTGTAGTTAATAAAGATTTTTAATCATAGGAGACAGCTGTTTTATAAATATTTAAGAGTGAACTATAGTTTCTTTAAGAAAGATTTAAGTCTTGCTCAAAACCATGATTCCACTCTTAGATTGCTAATTGTGTGAGTTGTAGTTGCTGAATTACACCAGCAATTAGAGATATCGTAGATTGATCCGAATGGTCTTCTCTGCTTTGGAAACAGCTGAAGGAGGGAAGAGAAAAACCAGCCTTGAAGAAAAAAGAGAAATCATTTTTGTTCTGCCTCTCGAAGAATTTCCATCATGGAAATCCCACATTGCCGTTCTCAGCTGATGTTTATCACAACTCAATAAATAGCCTCCAGCTTGAAAGAGCAACTTTAGTTGACGTTACAACTAATAATTTATTACAAAAATTACCCAGTTTTTTCTGTCCATTTTTATCCACAAAAGGAATTTAATGAGACATTAGTTTACCTATTAGCTCGGGTATAACTTGATTATTAAACTAATCTAAATTTAGTGATAAACTAACTAAATTAAAAACATTTCTCTTATCAAAATATGTAATTATTACAATAAATGCGAAGGAGAGTGTCTGAAGAGAGCACCTCCTGCTAACCCATTCTCACAAACAACATCTATGAAATTAGAAAAACAGAAAGGAAAAGATGTAAAACACGGCATTTCAGTAATCGTAAAAGCATATAACAGTGAACAATTACATAGAATTATAGTAATTTTATAAAAAAGGAAAAATTCACAGTTTAGAAATGACAATGTTGGCAATATCATAACGGTTCAACATCATCTTGAACAACGCGAGTGAGTTCGACATGACAATATCTGATGGCAGCTAGTTCCATGTACTAATTGTGTGGTATGAGAAAAAATTCAATCTGATTAATGTACCAGGTGATATGGGCTTATTAAGATGTAATGTGTGTAGTATAAGCTGATATAGCTTGAGGGAAGGAATAGTGGAAAAGAAATCATCAAACTGAATGTCAATTAAATTATTGATAGTTTAAAGTTTTGCTCATCAATTAAGCAAAATCTAAACATATTTAGGATTGTAAATTCATTCAAAATTTTATATGTGTCAATGATTTTGGTTCAAATCTTTCCAGGTTTGTTTAAGCTTGATATGTTATACAGTATATACTGCTATTAAAATTATATTCTTATAAACGTAATCTTTATGTATGAATGCACTATTATCAAGGCAAAAACTTGCTTTGTACTATTTAAGTGGAGTCAAATCTTAGGTCATCAAAAGTTTTTTCGTTGCACAAGTAATCAAAAGAATGATTTCTAATCAAATGAAATTAATGTTTAGTTGACAAAAAATTTTAAATTAAGCTAATGGTTAAACTCAAACTAACTTTAAGTTTACTTTTAGCTCACAAGAGAAAGTTGTGCACTCAGTAAAAATAAATCATTTTATTTATAAGAGTTTTTAAACTAAAGTCTTTGTGAATATTTCTGTTTAAATCATAGAAAAAAGCAAGTAGTAAATAATATTTAATATTAAATGTTGTTTAAGATCGAATGTGTAATAAATCAATCCAATTTTGAACTTGCTATAAACGCTAAGTACCACAATTGCAATTTTGTATACAAACTTTTATAGAATAATTGTTTAGCATATAATTAATTTAAAAGTATCTATAAAGACAAACAATAGTTTACATTTTCTTATTCTACTTTAGTTTAATCAATTCTTAATTAAAATTTTATATTTATCTTGTGTGATGAGTTTTGAAATAACTTTTTTATTTGAAATTATAGATTTAATTTAAACTATCTGTAAAGTTCTAGAGTCCGTTATAGAAATAAATTATCCAATGTAATGTTTGTGATTTTGCAAAAAGTTTAATAGGTTTACTTGTATATCATTTACTGTTTTATTATTTCTCATAGAGATTTCAGCTGAAATATTTCTATATAGTTTTTATTATAAAAATGCTTTACTTATTTAAAATTAACAAATGCCTTTTATAGCCATCACTAATATCTTTAATTAAATCTTCAAACAGAAAACATTTTTAGTATTGTTTTAAATTGTTCTTGGATAATTCTAGATATAAGAAAGTAAAAAATGCAAATTTCATTATTTACTTTTCTCTGAACAGTTTTAAATGGTAATTTTGTTTTGTGCCAATATTCCATTACCCTCACATATATAATTAAAATATAAATGTTTATTTGACAAATTATTGAACTTGATTAGTATGCTTGATACTTTTAGTTTATATTTACTTTCATAGTTTCAAAAAAATCTTTTTTCTGAAAATTAACTTGCTTTTACAGGTAACATTTTAATAAATTAATCTTCAGAAATTTTTAAGCATCTCTTTGAGATTCAATCTCAAAAATGAATAGAAGGTAGATTCATATAATTAGTATTTAATTTAAAACATAAATGGTTTTTAACTAAATAATTTAATTAAAAATATGTTTACTAAATTCATTGAAATATATATTTCAATTTTTATTCTAACGTTTTGATCAGGAAATTTTATGATTAAATTGAAAAATTAAAAACTATTTTTATGAGAAAATAATTTATATGAATTCTGCTTCAAATTTGTATCTTATTGCTTCTGATAAAATTTCATAATTTTATGTCAAAGTTTTATAGTTTTAGCTAAGAGTTTTATTCTGTCTCAGCACCTCTTTCACTTTCGATCTATAAAATTTATACTTCTAGATATTTACTTCCATTATCTAAAATTGTTTTAATTAATTTGGATTCGAATTAAGTTCATCTGATGATCAAGGACCTTAACTTCATTGCGATAATTCATCTCCTGATCATTCAGTAAACGAAAAAAATGACATTCAAAACGAAACTGAAAATTTTTTAGGATGTACTATTCATTATCTGAAGTAAGAAATAAATTAATTTCTCTTTTTTTTTTCATTTGAATTTTTTAACTAATTCAAAGAAAATTTTTTTACAAGGAGTTCCAACAACAAAATAATTCATCTTGATGTCAACTCACTAAACTCAAAGAGCTTATTCATCCACACAAGATTATTAGCAGCTATGACGACAATCGAATATTATTCCATTTCTAAATGTCAACACATAAGTAGCTGGCAACATACCTCACTGCATCAATCCTCTCTTAATCTTCTTACTTACAGTCCAACAATGCTCAACCAGCCTTTTGATGTCCCTGCCCGATCTACCAGATCAAATTGAGGTGAAATTAACAGTAAGATGATTTATATTACTCGGAAACATGTCCCATAACAACTTTTATCTTCCACAGCAGAAGTGACCATCAGACGATTGATAAAAATTAAACCATCTGACGTCAGCAACGTCCTGAAGATTTGATGGAGGCTAATTCAACTCATCAATTGCACATTTAACTGCTAAGTATGTTTCTACCACGGGGTAGCGCTATTTTCTACTGTTACACTGTTCTTATGACAACACGTGACACAGGATACCAGCTACAGCTAACTGATGACGTCATTTCCGCAAATGAAGTCATTGCCGTTGATGTCATTAGTGAAGTGGGTCTTCTCGTTGAATTCACTTGAAAAGTTGGTAAGATCGTGTTAGTGACGTCATCACTGGATGTATTATGCAAGTATTCAGTTACAACTCGATGAAGTCATTAATCAGTGTTATTTGTCGCTTCATTAAGACAACAACGATCCAACCAACCAAAATCTTGACAAACCAATGACGAAAACACTCGAGATTCAATTACATCATCACCCTGACAACGGATCGCTAAATTTCAAACTTTGCCGCTAACATCAACAACTAACTCACGTGATCATCGACCCTTGCAACTAGCAACTGTTGGTGACGTCATCAGTATTAAATAAGCAGAGAAATACTTAATCGATTAAAGATAATATTTCCTTCAATTCAAAAGTATAATGATTTATTTACTGATATTTAGACGTGCCAAGCAGTATAAAGCCTAAACATCACTTTACATAGTGGAATATGAGTGCCTTGCTATCTTAAACTATCTCCAAACTTGATGTGCGCTTCGTGATAACCGATTATTATTCTGGGTTTTGATAGTTACTATGCTGGTTTCCTCACTTTCTTTTTTCATTTTTCACGTTTCTCAAAATCTGTTTTTTGTAACTCACGGATAAGCGTTAAATTAATAAACTTGTGACTTCAATGTAATTAATCAAACTTCAAGTAAAAACCACAATTTTATTTCATTCCAAAAACAAGTTTCAACAATTTCCTCGAATCAATTTGTTTACTTTAGTTTGTAAAAACTTCTCGTCACAATAAATCAGTTTCTAAACCGTTAAATTGTTTTCACTTTTTCAAATACAAAACTAACCACTTTGTTAAAAAGTGATGACAATATGCTTTAGTGTCAAAAATCTACGAAATAATAATCGATAATTAATAGTCGAACTAGATATCAAAACCAACGTTTGACCTTAAGCACTTAATTGACATATAATTGAATTGAATCTATTTGTCTTGTTAGTTGGAAAAAGCCTCTAAAACTTCTAAAGTATGCATTTGTAAAACTATTTTGACATTTTCCTCATGAATACATTGAATAAACAAACTAATTACGATTACTAATGTTACTTTTATTGTAACTTCTTAAAACTGTTTACTGAGTCTCGTAAACCAAAAAATTAGACGAATTGAAAGTAATGTTTTCTTACTGACGATCTTGTACCTCGACTAAATGGAATCAAGAGTTGCGTTTTCTAAACTATCCCCGATTAGTAAATCTAATGCTTTATGAGCGGGTAGTAATTTTGGACAGTGACTAAGAGGTAAATGGATTAAATATTTTGTTCGGGGCTTACATTCTCAGTATTTGTTTCTTTTTAAACTTTCTTCAATGTAGGAGCAAATTATACCACTTGTTGAAGATACTTTATGCGCTCGCTAGTTGACTAGTCACTTCTTTATCTGTGACATACTGTTCTCTGACAAGGAGTTGATTTTTAACCCTACGTGTTTAAACTTTTAAAATAATCTGTATTCGATTAGCCATCTCGGGGCAACAAATAGGACTGTTGTAAACAGCTTAAACCAAAGATAAAGATACAACCTGAATACTATTAATCAGCGTTTTGTGCAAATTGCTATTAAAAACGATTGACTCTTTAACGATGTTAATGAACCTTGATAGAATAGTATTGATGTATTGGCTAGAGTTGAAAACAGAAATCGTTTCAATACCTCATAGTCACTTGTTGATATTATTATAATTTTCACGATATAAATTCAATTTGCTTGAAGTTTTAATGTTCATTGTAAAAGTTTGACGGAGCTTGAATTCAATCATGTTGTGATTGCATATCGGAGCAAAAACCTCTTTTTGATCAACGTAGATAATGTTCTCGGGTTTTGATATTATAATAAGACCCAAAGTTTTACCACTAATTTGGGTCGGAATAGTAACCATCTTGAGATAGATTATTGGCATTGAGGAAGCTTACAAAGGCATGACTTAGTATTATCGCTATCCAAGTTAAACGATTTTCCCATAAGTTCTGAATTCAAATTAATCTAATAAATTTTACTATAATTGAAATCCCCAAACTGTTGAAACTCAGGATACAGTGTACACTTCAGAACCTTCATTAACGCCATGACAGTAACGTCTTCATTACCCTTCATTAGGATGATAGGTAGGTACATATATAATGATAAAAATTAGACTTTGAGTAAAGAAAATCGAAAGCGATACTCTCAAATCCTAAACATTTAATGGCATCTAAATCCCAATTGCTTCATCTGGTTGTTTGCAAATATATCATAAATTAAGAAATATCAATTTATTTTATAATAAATCAAAAATTAGTTTTAAGTTAAAACTAGAAATTAAAGTTTTGCTAATCAATTAAGCAGAATCTAAAAATATTTAGGATTTTAAATTCATTCAAAATTTTATATGTGTCAATGATTTTGATTCAAATCTTTCCAGGTTTGTTTAAGCTTGATATGTTATACAGTATATACTGCTATTAAAATTATATTCTTATAAAGGTAATCTTTATGTATGAATGCACTATTATCAAGGCAAAAACTTGCTTTGTACTATTTGAGTGGAGTCAAATCTTAGGTCATCAAAAGTTTTTTCGTTGCACAAATAATCAAAAGAATGATTTCTAATCAAATAAAATTAATGTTCGGTTGGCAAAAAAAAATTTAAATTAAGCTAATGGTTAAATTCAAACTAACTTTAAGTTTACTTTTAGCTCACAAGAGAAAGTTGTACACTTAGTTAAAATAAATAATTTTATTTATAAGAGTTTTTAAACTGAAATCTTTTTGAATATTTCTGTTTAAATCATAGAATAAAGCAAGTAGTAAATAATATTTAATTATAAATGTTGTTGAAGATCGAATGTGTAATAAATCAATCCAATTTTGAACTTGCTACAAACGCTAAGTACCACAATTGCAATTTTGTATACAAACTTTTATAGAATAATTGTTTAGCATATAATTAATTTAAAAGTATCTATAAAGACAAACAATAGTTTACATTTTCTTATTCTACTTTAGTTTAATCAATTCTTAATTAAAATTTTATATTTATCTTGTGTGATGAGTTTTGAAATAACTTTTTCTATGTGAAATTATAGATTCAATATAAAGTATCTGTAAAGTTCTAGAGTTTGTTATAGAAATAAATTTTCCAATGTAATATTAGTGATTTTGCAAAAAGTTTAATAGGTTTACATGTATATCATTTACTGTTTTATTATTTCTAATATAAATTTCAGCTGAAATTTTTCTATATAGTTTTTATTATATAAATGCTTTACTTATTTAAAATTAACAAATGCCTTTTGTAGCCATCACTAATATCTTTAATTAAATCTTCAAACAGAAAACATTTTTACTATTGTTTTAAATTGTTCTTGGATAATTCTAGATATAAGAAAGTAAAAAATGCAAATTTCATTATTTACTTTTCTCTGAACAGTTTTAAATGGTAATTTTGTTTTGTGCCAATATTCCATTACCCTCACATATATAATTAAAATATAAATGTTAATTTGACAAATTATTGAACTCAATTAGTATGCTTGATACTTTTAGTTTATACTTACTTTCATAGTTTCAAAAAAATCTTTTTTCTGAAAATTAACTTACTTTTACAGGTAACATTTTAATAAATTAATCTTCAGAAATTTTTAAGCATCTCTTTGAGATTCTATCTCAAAAATGAATAAAAGGTAGATTCATATAATTAGTATTTAATTTAAAATATAAATGGTTTTTAACTAAATAATTTAATTAAAAATATGTTTACTAAATTCATTGAAATATATATTTCAATTTTTATTCTAACGTTTTGATCAGGAAATTTTATGAATAAATTGAAAATTTAAAAACTATTTTTATGAGAAAATAATTTATTAGAATATTTTTCTTCACAAAACAATTTTGAGAAACCAATTCATTTAAATTCTACTTCAAATTTGTGTCTTATCAAGTCTGATGAAATTTCATGATTTTGACTAAAAGTTTTATTTTGTCCCAACAACTTTTAATCTATGAAATTTATACTTCTAGAAATATTATTTTCACTTTCTAAAAACTTTTAAATAATTTGGATTCGAATTAAGTTCATCTGATGATCAAGGACCACAACTTCATTGCGATAATTCATCTCCTGATCATTCAGTAAACGAAAAAAATGACATTCAAAACGAAACTGAAAAGTTTTTAGAATGTACTATTCATTATCTGAAGTAAGAAATAAATTAATTTCTCTTTTTTTTTTTCATTTGAATTTTTTAACTAATTCAAAGAAAAATTTTTTACAGGGAGTTCCAACAACAAAATAATTCATCTTGATGTCAACTCACTAAACTCAAAGACTTTATTCATCCACACAAGATTATTAGCAGCTATGACAACAATCGAATTTATTCTATTTCTAAATGTCAACACATAAGTAGCTGGCATCATACCTAACTGCATCAATCCTCTCTTAATCTTCTTACTTACAGTCCAACAATGCTCAACCAGCCTTTTGATGTCCCTGCCCGATCTACCAGATCAAATTGAGGTGAAATTAACAGTAAGATGATTTATATTACTCGGAAACATGTCCCATAACAACTTTTATCTTCCACAGCAGAAGTGACCATCAGACGATTGATAAAAATCAAACCATCTGACGTCAGCAACATCCTGAAGAAATGATGGAAGCTAATTTAACTCATCAATTGCACATTTAACTGCTAAGTATGTTTCTACCACGGGGTAGCGCTATTTTACACTGTTACACTACTCTTATGACAACTCGTGACGCAGGATACCAGCCACAACTAACTGATGACGTCATTTCCGCAAATGAAGTCATTGCCGTTGATGTCATTAGTGAAGTGGGTCTTCTCGTTGAGTTCACTTGAAAAGTTGGTAAGATCGCGTTAGTGACGTCATCACTGGATGTATTATGCAAGTATTCAGTTACAACTCGATAAAGTCATTAATCAGTGTTATTTGTCGCTTCATTAAGACAACAACGATCCAACCAACCAAAATCTTGACAAACCAATGACGAAAACATTCGAGATTCAATTACATCATCACCCTGACAACGGATCGCTAAATTTCAAACTTTGCCGCTTGCATCAATCAACAACTAACTCACGTGATCATCGACCCTTGCAACTAGCAACTGTTGGTGACGTCATCAGTATTAAATAAGCAGAGAAATACTTAATCGATTAAAGATAATATTTCCATCAATTCAAAAGTATAATGATTTATTTACTGATATTTAGACGTGCCAAGCAGTATAAAGCCTAAACATCACTTTACATAGTGGAATATGAGTGGCTTGCTATCTTAAACTATCTCCAAACTTGATGTGTACTTCGTGATAACCGATTATTATTCTGGGTTTTGATAGTTACTATGCTGGTTTCCTCACTTTCTTTTTTCATTTTTCACGTTCCTCAAAATCTGTTTTTTGTAACTCACGGATAAGCGTTAAATTAATAAACTTGTGACTTCAATGTGATTAATCAAACTTCAAGTAAAAACCACAATTTTATTTCATTCCAAAAACAAGTTTCAACAATTGCTCGAATCAATTTGTTTACTTTGATTTGTAAAAACTTCTCGTCACAATAAATCAGTTTCTAAACCGTTAAATTGTTTTCACTTTTTCAAATACAAAACTAACCACTTTGTTAAAAAGTGATGACAATATGCTTTGGTGCCAAAAATCTACGAAATAATAATCGATAATTAATATTCGAACTAGACATCAAAACCAACATTTGACCTTAAGCACTTAATTGACATATAATTGAATTGAATCTATTTGTCTTGTTAGTTGGAAAAAGCCTCTAAAACTTCTAAAGTATGCAGTTGTAAAACTATTTGGACATTTTCCTCATGAATACATTGAATAAACAAACTAATTACGATTACTAATGTTACTTTTATTGTAACTTCTTAAAACTATTTACTGAGTCTCGTAAACCGAAAAATTAGACGAATTGAAAGTAATGTTTTCCTACTGACGATCTTGTACCTCGACTAAATGGAGTCGAGAGTTGCGTTTTCTAAACTATCCCCGATTAGTAAATTTAATGCTTTATGAGCGGGTAATAATTTTGCACAGTGACTAAGAGGTCAATGGATTATATATTTTGTTCTGGACTTACATTCTCAGTATTTATTTCTTTTTAAACTTTCTTCAATGTAGGAGCAAATTATACCACTTATGGAAGATACTTTATGCGCTCGCTAGTTGACTAGTCACTTCTTTATCTGTGAAATACTGTTCTCTGACAAGGAGTGGATTTTTAACCCTACGTGTTTAAACTTTAAAAATAATTTGTATTCGATTAGCCATTTCGGGGCAACAAATAGGACTGTTGTAAACAGCTTAAACCAAAGGTGAAGATACAACTTGAATACTATTCATCAGCGTTTTGTGCAAATTGCTATTAAAAACGATTGACTCTTTAACGATGTTAATAAACCTTGATTGAATAGTATTGATGTATTGGCTAGAGTTGAAAACAGAAATCCTTTCAATACCTCATAGTCACTTGTTGATATTATTATAATTTTCACGATATAAATTCAATTTGCTTGAAGTTTTAATGTTCATTGTAAAAGTTTGACGGAACTTGAATTCAATCATGTTGTGATTGCATATCGGAGCAAAAACCTCTTTTTGATCAACGTAGATAATGTTCTCGGGTTTTGATAATATAATAAGACCCAAAGTTTTACCACTAACTTGGGTCGGAAAAGTAACCATCTTGAGATAGATTATTGGCATTGAGGAAGCTTACAAAGGCATGACTTAGTATTATCGCTATCCAAGTTAAACGATTTTCCCATAAGTTCTGAATTCAAATTAATCTAATAAATTTTACTATAATTGAAATCCCCAAACTTATGAAACTCAGGATACAGAACACTCTTCAGAACCTTCATTAACGCTATGACAGTAACGTCTTCATTACCCTTCATTAGGATGATAGGTAGGTATATATATAATGATAAAAATTGGACTTTGAGTAAAGAAAATCGAAAGCGATACTCTCAAATCCTAAACATTTAATGGCATCTAAATCCCAATTGCTTTATCTGGTTGTTTGCAAATATATCATAAATTAAGAAATATCAATTTATTTTATAATAAATCAAAAATTAGTTTTAAGTTAAAACTAGAAATTAAAGTTTTGCTCATCAATTAAGCAAAATCTATAATTATTTATGATTTTAAATTCATTCAAAACTGGATATGTGTCAATGATTTTGATTCAAATCTTTCCAGGTTTGTTTAAGCTTGATATGTTATACAGTATATACTGCTATTAAAATTATATTCTTATAAAGGTAATCTTTATGTATGAATGCACTATTATCAAGGCAAAAACTTGCTTTGTACTATTTGAGTGGAGTCAAATCTTAGGTCATCAAAAGTTTTTTCGTTGCACAAAAAATCAAAAGAATGATTTCTAATCAAATAAAATTAATGTTCGGTTGGCAAAAAAATTTAAATTAAGCTAATGGTTAAATTCAAACTAACTTTAAGTTTACTTTTAGCTCACAAGAGAAAGTTGTACACTTAGTTAAAATAAATAATTTTATTTATAAGAGTTTTTAAACTAAAATCTTTTTGAATATTTCTGTTTAAATCATAGAATAAAGCAAGTAGTAAATAATATTTAATTATAAATGTTGTTGAAGATCGAATGTGTAATAAATCAATCCAATTTTGAACTTGCTATAAACGTTAAGTACCACAATTGCAATTTTGTATACAAACTGTTATAGAATAATTGTTTAGCATATAATTAATATAAAAGTATCTATAAAGACAAACAATAGTTTACATTTTCTTATTCTACTTTAGTTTAATCAATTCTTAATTAAAATTTTATATTTATCTTGTGTGATGAGTTTTGAAATAACTTTTTTATTTGAAATTATATATTCAATATAAACTATCTGTAAAGTTCTAGAGTTAGTTATAGAAATAAATTTTCCAATGTAATATTAGTGATTTTGCAAAAAGTTTAATAGGTTTACATGTATATCATTTACTGTTTTATTATTTCTAATATAAATTTCAGCTGAAATTTTTCTATATAGTTTTTATTATATAAATGCTTTACTTATTTAAAATTAACAAATGCCTTTTATAGCCATCACTAATATCTTTAATTAAATCTTCAAACAGAAAACATTTTTAGTATTGTTTTAAATTGTTCTTGGATAATTCTAGATATAAGAAAGTAAAAAATGCAAATTTCATTATTTACTTTTCTCTGAACAGTTTTAAATGGTAATTTTGTTTTGTGCCAATATTCCATTACCCTCACATATATAATTAAAATATAAATGTTTATTTGACAAATTATTGAACTTGATGTGTAAGCTTGATACTTTTAGTTTATACTTACTTTCATAGTTTCAAAAAAATCTTTTGTCTGAAAATTAACTTGCTTTTACAGGTAACATTTTAATAAATTAATCTTCAGAAATTTTTAAGCATCTCTTTGAGATTCTATCTCAAAAATGAATAGAAGGTAGATTTATATGATTAGTATTTAATTTAAAATATAAATGGTTTTTAACTAAATAATTTAATTAAAAATATGTTTACTAAATTCATTGAAATATATATTTCAATTTTTATTCTAACGTTTTGATCCGGAAATTTTATGATTAAATTGAAAATTTAAAAACTATTTTTATGAGAAAATAATTTATTAGATTATTGTTCTTCACAAAACAATTTTGAGAAACCAATTCATTTAATGTTCTGCTTCAAATTTGTGTCTTATCGCTGCTGATAAAATTTCATGATTTTGACTAAAACTTTTATTTTGTCCCAACACCTTTTAATCTATGAAATTTATACTTCTAGAAATATTATTTTCACTTTCTAAAAATGTTTTAATTAATTTGGATTCGAATTAAGTTCATCTGATGATCAAGGACCACAACTTCATTGCGATAATTCATCTCCTGATCATTCAGTAAACGAAAAAAATGACATTCAAAACGAAACTGAAAATTTTTTAGGATGTACTATTCATTATCTGAAGTAAGAAATAAATTAATTTCTCTTTTTCTTTTCATTTGAATTTTTTAACTAATTCAAAGAAAAAATTTTTACAAGGAGTTCCAACAACAAAATAATTCATCTTGATGTCAACTCACTAAACTCAAAGAGCTTATTCATCCACACAAGATTATTAGCAGCTATGACGACAATCGAATATTATTCCATTTCTAAATGTCAACACATAAGTAGCTGGCATCATACCTCACTGCATCAATCCTCTCTTAATCTTCTTACTTACAGTCCAACAATACTCAACCAGCCTTTTGATGTCCCTGCCCGATCTAAAAGATCAAATTAAGGTGAAATTAACAGTAAGATGATTTATATTACTCGGAAACATGTCCCATAACAACTTCTATCTTCCACAGCAGAAGTGACCATCAGAAGATTGATAAAAGTTAACCCATCTGACGTCAGCAACATCCTGAAGTTTTGATGGAAGCTAATTCAACTCATCAATTGCACATTTAACTGCTAAGTATGTTTCTACCACGGGGTAGCGCTATTTTCTACTGTTACACTGTTCTTATGACAACAGGTGACACAGGATACCAGCTACAGATAACTGATGACGTCATTTCCGCAAATGAAGTCATTGCCGTTGATGTCATTAGTGAAGTGTGTCTTCTCGTTGAGTTCACTTGAAAAGTTGGTAAGATCGCGTTAGTGACGTCATCACTGGATGTATTATGCATGTAATCAGTTACAACTCGACGACGTCATTAATCAGTGTTATTTTATGCTTCAGCAAGGCAACAACGATCCAACCAACCAAAATCTTGACAGAACAATGACGAAAACACTCGAGATTAAATTACATCATCACCCTGACAACGGATCGCTAAATTTCAAACTTTGCCGCTAACATCACCAACTAACTCACGTGATCATCGACCCTTGCAAATAGCAACTGTTGGTGATCATCAGTATTGAATAAGCAGAGAAATACTTAATCGATTAAAGATAATATTTCCATCAATTCAAAAGTATAATGATTTATTTACTGATATTTAGACGTGCCAAGCAGTATAAGGCCTAAACATCACTTTACATAGTGGAATATGAGTGGCTTGCTATCTTAAACTATCTCCAAACTTGAGGTGTGCTTTGTGATGACCGATTATTATTCTGGGTTTTGATAGATACTATGCTGGTTTCCTCACTTTTTTTTTTCATTTTTCACGTTTCTCAAAATCTGTTTTTTGTAACTCACGGATAAGCGTTAAATAAATAAATCTGTGACTTCAATGTGATTGATCAAACTTCAAGTAAAAACCACAATTTTATTTCATTCCAAAAACAAGTTTCAACAATTGTTCGAATCAATTTGTTTACTTTAGTTTGCAAAAACTTCTCGTCACAATAAATCAGTTTCTAAACCGTTAAATTGTTTTCACTTTTTCAAATACAAAACTAACCACTTTGTTAAAAAGTGATGACAATATGCTTTGGTGTCAAAAATCACCGAAATAATAATCGATAATTAATAGTCGAACTAGACATCAAAACCAACGTTTGACCTTAAGCACTTAATTGACATATAGATGAATGAATCTATTTGTCTTGTTAGTTGGAAAAAGCCTCTAAAACTTCTAAAGTATGCATTTGTAAAACTATTTTGACATTTTCCTCATGAATACATTGAATAAACAAACTAATTACGATTACTAATGTTACTTTTATTTTAACTTCTTAAAGCTATTTACTGATTCTCGTAAACCAAAAAATTAGACGAATTGAAAGTAATGTTTTCTTACTGACGATCTTGTACCTCGACTAAATGGCGTCGAGAGTTGCGTTTTCTAAACTATCCCCGATTAGTAAATTTAATGCTTTATGAGCGGGTAATAATTTTGGACAGTGACTAAGAGGTCAATGGATTATATATTTTGTTCTGGGCTTACATTCTCAGTATTTGTTTCTTTTTAAACTTTCTTCAATGTAGGAGCAAATTATACCACTTATGGAAGATACTTTATGCGCTCGCTAGTTGACTAGTCACTTCTTTATCTGTGACATACTGTTCTCTGACAAGGAGTTGATTTTAACCCTACATGTTTAAACTTTAAAAATAATTTGTATTCGATTAGCCATTTCGGGGCAACAAATAGGACTGTTGTAAACAGCTTAAACCAAAGATAAAGATACAACCTGAATACTATTCATCAGCGTTTTGTGCAAATTGCTATTAAAAACGATTGACTCTTTAACGATGTTAATGAACCTTGATTGAATATTATTGAGGTATTGGATAGAGTTGAAAACAGAAATCGTTTCAATACCTCATAGTCACTTGTTGATTTTATTTTAATTTTCACGATATAAATTCAATTTGCTTGAAGTTTTAATGTTCATTGTAAAAGTTTGACGGAGCTTGAATTCAATCATGTTGTGATTGCATATCGGAGCAAAAACCTCTTTTTGATCAACGTAGATAATGTTCTCGGGTTTTGATATTATAATAAGACCCAAAGTCTTACCACTAACTTGGATCGGAATAGTAACCATCTTGAGATAGATTATTGGCATTGAGGAAGCTTACAAAGGCATGACTTAGTATTATCGCTATCCAAGTTAAACGATTTTCCCATAAGTTCTGAATTCAAATTAATCTAATAAATTTTACTATAATTGAAATATCCAAACTTATGAAACTCAGGATACAGAATACTCTTCAGAACCTTCATTAACGCCATGACAGTAACGTCTTCATTACCCTTCATTAGGATGATAGGTAGGTACATATATAATGAAAAAAATTGGACTTTGAGTAAAGAAAATCGAAAGCGATACTCTCAAATCCTAAACATTTAATGGCATCTAAATCCCAATTGCTTTATCTGGTTGTTTGCAAATATATCATAAATTAAGAAATATCAATTTATTTTATAGTAAATCAAAAATTATTTTTAAGTTAAAACTAGAAATTAAAGTTTTGCTCATTAATTAAGCAAAATCTAAAAATATTTAGGATTGTAAATTCATTCAAAATTTTATATGTGTCAATGATTTTGATTCAAATCTTTCCAGGTTTGTTTAAGCTTGATATGTTATACAGTATATACTGCTATTAAAATTATATTCCTATAAATGTAATCTTTATGTATGAATGCACTATTATCAAGGCAAAAACTTGCTTTGTACTATTTGAGTGGAGTCAAATCTTAGGTCATCAAAAGTTTTTTCGTTGCACAAAAAATCAAAAGAATGATTTCTAATCAAATAAAATTAATGTTCGGTTGGCAAAAAACTTTAAATTAAGCTAATGGTTAAATTCAAACTAACTTTAAGTTTACTTTTAGCTCACAAGAGAAAGTTGTACACTTAGTTAAAATAAATAATTTTATTTATAAGAGTTTTTAAACTAAAATCTTTTGGAATATTTCTGTTTAAATCATAGAATAAAGCAAGTAGTAAATAATATTTAATATTAAATGTTGTTGAAGATCGAATGTGTAATAAATCAATCCAATTTTGAACTTGCTATAAACGCTAAGTACCACAATTGCAATTTTGTATAAAAGATTTTATAGAACTATTTTTTTCATGAAATTAATTTAAAAGTATCTATAAAGGCAAACAATAGTTTACATTTTCTTATTTTACTTTAGTTTAATCAATTCTTAATTAAAATTTTATATTTATCTTGTGTGATGAGTTTTGAAATAACTTTTTTTATGTGAAATAATATATTCAATATAAACTATCTGTAAAGTTCTTGAGCTTGTTATAGAAATAAATTTTCCTATGTAATATTTGTGATTTTGCAAAAAGTTGAATAGGTTTATATGTATATCATTTACTGTTTTATTATTTCTAATATAAATTTCAGCTGAAATATTTCTATATAGTTTTTATTATATAAATGCTTTACTTATTTAAAATGAACAAATGCCTTTTATAGCCATCACTAATATCTTTAATTAAATCTTCAAACAGAAAACATTTTTAGTATTGTTTTAAATTGTTCTTGGATAATTCTAGATATAAAAAAGTAAAAAATGCAAATTTGATAATTTATTTTTCTCTGAACAGTTTTAAATGGTAATTTTGTTTTGTGCCAATATTCCATTACCCTCACATATATAATTAAAATATAAATGTTTATTTGACAAATGATTGAACTTGATGTGTAAGCTTGATACTTTTAGTTTATACTTACTTTCATAGTTAAAAAAAAAACCTTTTTTATGAAAATTAACTTGCTTTTACAGGTAACATTTTAATAAAATACTTTTCAGAGAACTTTTTAATTATCTTTTTGAGATTCTATCTCAAAAATGTCTAAAAGGTAGATTTTTATGATTAGTATTTAATTTAAATTATAAATAGTATTTAACTAAATTTTGTAAATTATATTATGTTTACTAATAATAGTAAAAATTCATTAAAAAATATTTTTCAATTTTTATTCTAATTTTTGATCAGGAAATTTTATGATTTCCTATAATTTAAAAATTATCTTTGTAAGAACATAATTTATTATAATATTTTTTTCTTCACAAAACCATTTTGAGAAACCAATTCATTTAAATTCTGCTTCAAATTTATATATTATCACGTCTGATAAAATTTCATAATTTTGACTAAAAATTTTATAGTTTTAGCTAATGGTTTTATTTTGTCCCAACAACTTTTAATCTATGAAATTTATACTTCTAGAAATATTACTTTCACTATCTAAAAATGTTTTAATTAATTTCGGTTTCAGATTGAAGTCTCCTGCTTATCCAAGACTTGATATTCCTTGGGATGACTCATCTTTTGATGATTCACCGAGCTCTTCATCTCAATACACAGCTGTTGGTAAATTAAAAAATAATCAGGCTTACAACATCTTTAATCTGTAGGAACGACCACGGTGTTTGCACTTTACAAAAGATGGATCAAAAATTTTTCCAAGAAATTTTTCCAGGGATTCACGTTTTCCAGAGGAAAGCCGACCTAATGGTACAAGCACTCTACAATCTGAACCAGGTATTTTCTAGGAAAATCAGTGATGTAATAGTTAGTCTATACCAGGTATTATAATAAGGTGTTATATATAACTTTAAAATTCAAATAAAAATATCATTTAAACCTGGAGATTTAATGTCAATAATCTCTCCAAGGATCATCTCGATCGGTTGATTTCCAACCATCGACTACTCCAAATAATGATGACGAAGTTGTAGATGACGAAACTGATATAAACACGCTTCGAGAATATACAAAACTGTGGAAGAAAAATAAAGACCTTGAAGAAAGAATTAAAGAAGTTAAAAAACGTACTGAGCGTTATCTGAAGTAAGAAATAATTTATTATTTGAATTATTTAACTAATTCAAACAAATTTACTTTTAAGGGCAGTTGATTATTACGCGGAAAAAAAACAGCGGAAGAAAATGGAAATTAAAGCTCTAATGAAAAAAATAGCTTCAACTAAAGAACAACTAAGAATATCCGAACTTAAAAAGGAAACCCAAAAGGAAACAGACGTACCATCAACAAGCAGTTATCAAGATTTTCCTTATTTTGATGACACAGATGATGAGTATACAGATGAATACTACGCAGACAATGAAGACTCAGATTGGAGCATCACAGACTATGACGACAAAGAATAAGACAATACACAGGATGACGACACAGAATCTCTAAATGTGTCGTCTGACTACAAATTATTTCATCTACTTTTATATTTAAATACACAAAACAAACCTTTCACGTTAAACCATAATTTGTACAGTGTTTAATTTTTTAAAGTATTTTAAATAAGTTGTTAAGCTGTATACTACTTATATAAAAAATAAATCCATCATGTTTCTCTCGTTTCATCAACTCAGACATGTAATCTTCTAATAAAAATCTTCTGTGACCCTGTTGAAAGTGGCTGTGTTGAATATTTTTGTCTTTTATTGTTTTATGTCGAGTCAACTTTTTATCGAGTCTAGAAAAACCACATTTGCCTAAATGTCATAGGAATTTACCAGATCTAAATAATTTCTTATGAAATTAAGCTAATGTAGACCCCTTCATCAAATCTCTGTACATTTCTATAATTTACAGGAAATATATTTCTAATTTCTGTTAAAGAAGCGAAAGTGCAGACTTATCTTCACCTAGCAAGAAAGCGGTTTATGGCTTCACAAATCACAAGCTTAAGGCGAGATCATAAATACCTATCTTACTTTATAACAGCGACCAGCTTGTGATCGAACCAGAGAATAAAGCTGAATGACTAAGCTATCACTTTAATAGCATTTTATAACCGACGATGGCAACACTCCTCATTCTTTAGAAAACTTCTTTATAGTTTTATAGAAGTTTCTAAGATGATATATCTTGAGATAATGGTCGATGTAGTATGTGTGGTTATTTCTTCTTTAAAATCGCCAGTTTCCAACACCGCAGATCAGATTCTTGCTTTGTTTTTAGGAAAAAATAATTCTTCTTTATCACCACCTTTATCACTACTCCTTAACATCAATCTGAGGCGAGCAAAAGTTCCACAAAATTGGAAAAAGCTGTTATTACTCCAATTCATAAAAGGGGTCCCAGAAACACCGCACTAAGCTACAGATAAATTTTGTGGACTTCAGTTATCTGCAAAATACAAAACCATATCATTCACAAACATATCACCAGTCATTCGATGGAGCACCAGCATGACTTTGTGAGACGGAAATCTTCCCTGAATCAACATCTCAGCTAAAAGCCGAATAAGAAAGTAATGAATCTTGTGACATCATATATCTTATTTCTGCTAAAGTGTTTGATTCTGTCCCACACAACGTGCTCATTACTGCATTAAAAGAATTCAAAAATCAACAGCCTTATCTTAAAGTAGACAAAAGATTACTTATCAGGTAGAATCCAACAAACTCATGTAAAACGATGTTTATTCAATCTTAGTTAGGTCAATTGTACATCACAGAGTGCCTTCTGCGTCTCATTTTATTTTTAAGTGTCATTAATGACTTTATCAAAAGACAGGTAGCAGTAGTTGACAACAAAATGTTTGTGTATGCAGATGACATCATGCTAATATTTTGCAATCCTTTAAAACTTCAAACTGCGGACATACTGTGGAAAACTGGTCTATGAACTGACAGCTCAGATTACTGATCACAAAGTCTGAACTTATAACTTTCCTCCGCTAACCTATCGCAATTTCCTGAACCAATATTCCATAATGAATTTATTATTCAATGAATATCTTCGATCCTATACCTTGGTATTGCCCTATCATCTGTGTCCCTTATCTCAAAATCATTGCAAAAACAGCCAACCTTTCCTACTTTATTATAAGGGCCTCAAACTCTAAAGATTCATATTGCTTTCTCAGTCTCTTCAAATTGTGCATACGTACACTTTTTGAATAAAATGCCAGTCGAAAGTACATAGATGTCAATTCAAACATGTTATATCATAAAAAAGGTAACCGGTTCAGGCAATCTTTACGAGATTGGTATGTAAGAAACTTATTATCAAATACGATAGTTGAAAGCATTGTTATAGCTTCTTTAATTTTGATACTTTGGAAATTTGACAGATACAATAAGACTTAATTTTTTTTTAGAATATCCTCAATGTAATTGACCTTAAATTTGATGATTTCTTTTCCTTTAATCCTTCCTTCAAGGTATATCAACAAAGTGAACAAAGTAACATTTGTAACATTTTCATGGTTAAATTTGTTCTGAATAGTTTAAATGGTAAAGTTGTTGTGTGCTAATATTCTATTACCCTCACAAATTATAAATGTTTATTTGACAATTAAATAAAACCTGTCAGATAGCCTTAGTTTGGACATAAATCAATTTTTATAATAAGCTTATTACAATATTCTTCATTTTATGGTATTTAAGTTTTGCTTGTATATAAAGTTTATTGGTAACATTTTAATAAACTATTTTTCAGAAAACTTTTTAAGCATCTTTTTGAGATTTTATCTTAAAATGAATAGAAGGTTAATTTATATAATTAGTATTTCATTTAAAATATGAATAATATTTAACTAAATTTTGTAATTAATATTATGTTTACTAATAATAGTAAAAATTAATAATGAAATATATTTCAATTTTTATTCTAAAGTTTTGATCAGGAAATTTTATGATTAAATTGAAAAATTATCTTTATAAGAAAATAATTTATAAGAATATTTTTTTTCACAAAACTATTTTGAGAAACCAATTCATTTAATGTTCTGCTTCAAATTTATAACAAATCACTTCTGATAAAATTTCATAATTTTACGTAAAAGTTTTATAGTTTTAGCTAATGATTTTATTTTGTCTTAACATCTCATTCACTTTCAATCTATAAAATTTATACTTCTAGAAATTTTGCTTCCATTAACTAAAAATGCTTTAATTAATTTGATTTCAGATTAAGTTCATCTGATTATCAAGGACCTCAACTTCATTTTGAAGTTTCATCTCCTGATCATTCAATAAACTAAAAAAAGAACTTCAAAACGAAACTGAAAAAAGTACAAGCCGTACTGAGCATTATCTGAAGTGAAAAATAATTTATTATTTGAATCATTTAACTAATTCAAACAAATTTTTTTAAAAGGGGTTCATAATTGACAAAGAAAAATTTCATGAGACGAGATGGAAAAATGAAAAGCTATTGACGCCAATTGACCTAGGGGATGACAAACATGAACATGACGACATAGAAGATGACGAACAGGAAGATGATGACACTGAAGATGATAACACAGAAGATGAAGACACAGAAGATGACGAACAGAAAGAGGACGAAACAGATGATGACTACCCAGTATATAATCGCTGCACGTTGTCTTAGTTACTACTAATAATAATAATTTGAATTGAAAGCAATATAATAGTTTAAAACGTTGTTTCATTCACATGATTACTGGTCAGATAAAAACAAGAGAAGCTTTTATTACATTCTAATGCCCGATCTTTACCCAAGGAAGTTTTGATAAGGGATAGGCAATTTCCATGGCAAGCTTGATTTGATGAAGTCGGTTTTGCAGAGTTTTTCTATATACTAGAAGGTAGGGTATTGCAACTTTTATTTGGATCCACCAATTTAACTTCCAATATAAGTTTTTAGTTTAAGCAAACCAAATAGTTCGAATCAATTTTTTATCCAAATAGATTAATATATCACAAGTAATTTTATCACAACTTGAAAGCACTATTCAATAACTATTCTTTAACCTAAAAACCTTATTGAAATAAAATAGAAAATATTTGATTGATCAAATTTCTTCTTCTCCGTTAAAACTCTACACTCCATAGATATGAACATTTGATGCATCAAAAATAATCAGAGTTAGATACAAGAATGTTATTTTACTTTGCAGCTCAATTGTTTCCAAGTTGTTAGTATGTTTGTTTAAATATTCTTTCAAGTTTTTATCTTATCATTTTAAAATTATTTGATTTCCAATTTAGAGTATCTATTTTTATAGAAATATCCAATTGTAGTAATTAGCGTTTATACCAAGTTTAAAATTGTATTAATTTATTACACATTCGATCTTCAACAACATTTATAATTAAATACTAATTACCGCTTGCTTTTTTGATGACCTGGGACTTTACTCCATTCAAATAGTATAAAGCAAGCTTTTGCCTTGATAATAGTGCGTTGACACATAAAAATTACTTTTAAAAGATTATAACTTTAATAGCAGTATATACTGTTAAGCTTAAACAAACCTTCAAAGATTTGAATCAAAATCATTGACACATATCAACTTTTAAATGAATTTAAAATCATAAATATCTTTAGATTCTGCTTAATTGATTGACAAATCTTTAACTTCTAGTTTTAACTTAAAACTCATTTTTGATTTATAATAAAGTAAGCTGATATTTCTAAATTTATGATATATTTGCAAACAACCAGATGAAGCAATTGGGATTTAAATGGTTCTGCATTTAATGTAGAACCATGGTCATAACATCTACCTCTAATTGAAACCTAATGTCCGACATCTGCTGAATTGGCCAAATTTAAATCTGAAATTGTCAACGATGTTGCCAAAATCAACAAAGAGATGTTTAGTTTGGCTAAATCAAAGCACAAACTGGATGCCTCTACAAAAAACATGTCACATGGGCCTCGGTGGTCAGTGATCCCGGTTCCGACAAAAATGCTAGCATGGTGCAGCTTTTTGCCAAATGGTTCACTGACACACACAAAAGATTTACTTTGGGCCGTGAAGACAGAGAAAACAATGTCATCATCTTTAATGTCTCTGATTCTGATAAGGATGAGGACAGTAAGTTTTAAAATTAAATGTGCTCTTAAAGACTTTCTTTTGTGGACGTTCCAAAGATATCAATGACCAGACCTGGAGAAAAACGCTCAGATCATCAAAGATAGTTGAAAGTATCCTTTCAGGAAAGATGGGACAAACGCGATTTTCTTGCCAAGCTGTATAAGCTAAGACTTGACAAAAGATTCTAGCGCACTAGAGTAGCACATGATATGTGTGAAGATGATCGCTCAGAAAATAAGCGTCTTCTAAAAGAGACGTAAAACTGAAATCAGAACAAGCAACCAACTGATTTCAAATACAAAGTTCGAGGTCCACCATGGGCTTTGAGAATTGTCAAGGTTCTTTTTTCAAAAAACGGAAGTGGAAAATAAATAACCACTGGACACACATCTTCTTTTTTCAAATTCTCTCCGCACACAATTGTGAATAACCATCCTTCCAGCCTAATATATCAATTTACAGAAGCATATCATCATATCTTACGAGCGTCAAAAAGGCAGTTCTTCTAATACATTAGGTATGTTCTTCAACGCACGGTCGATTATTAACAAATTTTCCAATTGAAAGCTCTATTGTATTCCTAAGATTTCACATTTGCTTTTATTACTGAAACTTGGTTGAAACCGTTTTACCCTGATTCTTTTCTGGTTGACGATAATCTTTTTCGTGTTATGCGTTGTGATAGACTGTGTGATAGAGTTGACGGTGTTTGCGTAATTTACAAAACATCGCTTGAACCAATGATTTCTAGAAATCAGATCGATGCCATTAATTGTCCAGGATTTGAGATTATTGCTTTCGATTTTCATTACTCATAGTCCAAATGTTGGTTTTGATGTCTAGTTCGATTATTTATTATCGATTATTAAATCGTAGATTTTGACACCAAAGCATATTGGCATCACTTTTTAACAAAGTGGTTAGTTTTGTATTTGAAAAAGTGAAAACAATTTAACTGTTTACAAACTGATTTATTGTGACGAGAAGTTCTTGCAAACTAAAGTAAACAAATTAATTCGAGCAATTGTTGAAACTTGTTTTTGGAATGAAAAAACTGTGGTTTTCAATTGAAGTTTGATTAATCACATTGAAGTCACAGATTTATTTATTTAACGCTTAGCCGTGAGTTACACAAAAAACAGATTTTGAGAAACATAAAAAATTAAAAAATAAAGCGAGGATAGTTATCCGGCATTAGAATGTAATAAAAGCCTCCTGTTTTCATCTGACCAGTAATCATGTGAATGAAACAAAGTTACTACGGTTTCAAATATTTTATTTTTTACATTCAATTTAAATTAATTTAAGGTTTGAAAAAAAGATGAAAAGTATATATATATAAAAATACATAAATTAAATTAAATATTTAACTAAGACAAGGTACAGGCATTAAATTCTGGGTCGTTATCTTCTGTTTCGTCCTCTTCCTGCTCGTCATCTTCTGTATCGTCATCTTCTGTGTCCTCATCTTCTGTGTCCTCATCTTCTGTGTTTTCATCTTCTGTGTTGTCATCTTCCTGTTCGCCGTCTCCTGAGTCTGTTTCGGTCAATAATTCTTCCATTTTCAATTTCGTCTCATACAATTTTTTAGAGTAGATTTCAAACTCCCTTTAAAAATAATTTGATGGAATTAGTTAAAAAGTTCAAACAATAAATTATTTCTTACATGAGATTATGAATAGTACGTTCTAAAGATTGTTCAATTTCACTTTGAATGTCATTTTTTTCGTTTGTTGAATGATCAGGAGATGAATTATCGCAATGATGTTGAGGTCCTTGATCATCAGATGAACTTAAACCAAATTAATTAAAACATTTTTAGATAATGGAAGTAAAACTTCTAGAAGTCAAAATTTTATAGATCAAAAGTGAAAGAGGTGTTGAGACAAAATAAAACTACTAGTTAAAACTATAAAAATTTTACATAAAATTATGAAATTTTATCAGAAGTGATTTGATATAAATTTGAAGCAGAATTTAAATGAATTGGTTTCTCATAATGGTATTGTGAAGGAAATTATTCTAATTAATTATGTTCTTACAAAGTTAATTTTGAAATTATAGGAAATCATAAAATTTACTGCTCAAAACATTAGAATAAAAATTGAAATATATTTCATTATGAATTTTTACTATTATAGTATACATAATAATAGTTACAAAATTTAGTTAAATACTATTTAAATTCGATATGAAATACTAATTATATAAATTTACCTTCTATTCATTTTAAGATACAATTTCAAAAAGATGGTTAAAAAGTTTTCTGAAAAATAATTTATTAAAATGTTACCAATAAACTTTATATACAAGCAAAACTTAAATATCATATATTGGAGAATATTTTAAAAAGCTTATTTTAAAAATCTATTTAAGTCTAATCTAAACCCATCTGACATGTAAAGTTTTATTCTATTATCAAAATAACATTTATAACTTAATTATGTTTGTGAGGGTAATAGAATATTAGCACAAAACAACTTTACCATTTAAACTATTCAAAAAACTAAAATCAAGAAACTGTTACAAATATAACTTTTTTATATCTACAATTATCAGAAAATTATTCAATACCAAAATAAAAAATATTTTACCAATACTTTTTTTTACTAGTGGATTAAATTAAAGTTATAAGTGATAATTATAAGAAGCATTTGTCAAATATATCAAATAATAAAATTTACATAAAACGTTTAATAATAAGTAAAATCAAACATGCCTTGGAACAAATATTTCTAGAATAACAACATGAAACCAAAAATATTAATGCTGAAATTTCTATTAAAATATTACAGCATTAATTAATATACAAGAAAACTGATTAAACTTTTCTAAAATAACTAATATTACATAAAAAAATTTTATTTCTATAAGAAACCCTGAAACATTATATACATTAAATACAAAGTTTTAGTAGTGACAATAAGGATTTGTAACAATTTCTAAAGATTATGAAATTATTATACATTCGATCTTCAACAACATTTAAAATTGATTTTTTTTACTGTTTGGTAATTCCTACTATTTTCATCAAAATATTAAAAAGGTATTTAATTTATAAACTCTTATAAATAAAATTGTTTAGAATAAAGCTGAAGACAAATTTTGTTTGTGAGCTAAAAGTAAACTCAAAGTTTACTTAAGTTTGACCAATAGTTTTATTTCTTTTATTTATTTCAATAAGTTCAAAAGAAAAGATTACTGCCTGTTTACACACATTCTCACAAATAATAAATATTAAGTTATAAAAATATAAAAGTAGTCAGCAAAGCATAAAAAGTCAACAATTAAATTAAATAGAAATGATGACAAAAAAAGAAAAATCACAGTTTAGAACTGACAATGTTAAAAACATTATAGCGGTTCAACTTCTGCTTAAACAACACAATTGATTTCAACATGACAATGTTTGATGGCAGCTGGTGCGAAGTACTAATTATATGAAGAATGAGAAAAATTTTCTCTGATTAACCTACCAGGTGATATGGGCTTATTAAAATGTGATGTATGTCGTCTGAGTTGATCTACCTGGAAGAAAGGATTAATGGAAAAAAATCATTGAATTGAAGGTAAATTAAATTGTGCATAATTCTAAAACAAGATCTAAGCTTCATTTTATACATCGAATTTCCTAAGTATCAAAATTAAAGAAGCTATAACAATATTTTCAACTATTGTATTTAATATTAAGTTTCCTACATACCAATCTCGTAACGATTGCCTGAACCGGTTACCTTCTTTAATGATATAACATACTTGATTTGGCATCTATGTACTATCTACTGGCATTTTATTCCAAAATTGTACTTTTGTACAATTTGAAGAAATTGAGAAAGCATTATAAATCTTTAAAATTTGAGGCCCTTATAATAAAGTAGGAAAGGTTGGTTGTTTTTGCAAAGATTTTGAGATAAGGCGGCCAAGATGATAGGGCAATACCACGGTATAGGACCGAAGATATTCATTAAATAATAAATCTGTTGATGAAACATTGATTCAGGAATTTGCGATAGGTTAGCGGACAAAAGTTATAAGTTCAGACTTTGCGATCAGTAATCTGAGCCGTCAGTTCATAAACCAGTTTTCCACAGTGCATCCGCAGTTTGAAGTTTTAAAAGATTGCAAAATATTAGCTTGATGTAATCTACATACGCAAAAATTTCGTCTTCAACTACTGCTATCCGTCTTCTGATGAGGTCTTTAATGACGCTTAAACATAAAATGAGACGCAGAAGGCACCCTGTGATGAACCATTGAGCTGAATAAGATTAATTAAACATCCTATTACACGAGTTGTTAGATTCTACTTGTTAAGCAATTTTTTGTCTACTTTAAGATAAGGCTGTCGATTTTTACATTTTTTAATGCAGTAATGAGCACATTATATGGGACAGAATCAAACGCTTTAGCAAAATCAAGATATATGATTTCAGAATAAACATTACTTTCTTAATCGGTTGTAAGCTAAGATATTGAGTCAGGGAAGATCTTATACAATGCCATGCTGGACATCAGATATTAGATGGTGCTCCATCAAATGACTGGTGATATGATTTTGAATGATATGTTCTCGAGTTCTGCAGATAACTGAAGTCAGCAAAACTGGTCTGTAGTTAAGTGTGGTGTTTCCGGTACCCCGTTTATGAACTGTAGCAATAATAGCCTTCTTCCAATTTTGTGGAGCTTGCCCACGCCCCAAATTGATTTTAAGGAGTAGGTATATACAGCAAGTTGATTTTTCCTAAAATCAAACAAGGATCTGATTTGGATTGTTGAAACTGAGTTGGTACTCAGAAACTTTTATAGGAATTTCGCAGTAGGAATGAGAAGTGTTACTTAGGAATGTTACCATCATCGGTTATAAAAAAGCTATTAAATTGATTGTTTAGCAACTCAGCTTTAAATTTTGGTTCAATCATAAGCTGGTCGCTATTATTAAATAAGGGAGGTATTTCAAATCTCGCCTTAATCTTGTGATTTATGAAGCCATAAACCGTTTTCTTGCTAGGTGAAGATAAAACTGCGCTTTCTCTTTCTAAATAGAAATTAGAAGTAGATTTCCTGTAAACTAAAAACAGATCTTTGTAGAGAGATTTGAAGAAGGGGCCTACGTTAGCTTAATTTTATAAGAGGATTTTTTAATTTTGTAAATTCGTATGTTATTTAGGCAAATCTGGTTTTTTGTTGACTCCATAAAACAGTATGAATTTTCAATTTTCTTTTTAACGTTGTTGAATAAATAGCATTGATATTTCTGTTACAGTTGAAAACAGACATCCAGTCATTACCTGATAGAAATTTGTTGATATCATCATAATTTCCACGATAACAAATCCTTTTGCTTAAAGTTTTAACTATCAAAAAAAATTTTTTGGAGCTTGAATTCAATCATATTGTGATCGCATGTCAAAGCAAAAGGTTCTTTTTGATCAACGTAGATAATGTTTTCGGGTTTTGATGTGATAAGAAGATCCAAAATATTACCACTAATTTGGGTTGGAAAAGTGACCATCAGAGATAGATTATTGGCGTCGATTATTGCCATCGAGAAAGCTTACAAGGGCATGACTTATAATTAGTAATTTTGCTATCCAAATTAAAAGATATTCCAAAACATGCCAAATTTGGGTTGTTACAATCAGTTTTAAAAAAATTGAATCCCCTAAAATAGATAATTCGGGACACAGAACAATCTTCAAAACGTTCAAAAAAATCCTTAATAGTAACCAAATTATCAATTCTAGAGGGTGGTAGGTATATAAAAAAATTAAAATTTGAACTCTAAATAATGAAACTCAAAAGCGATAGTCTCAAATCCTTGACAATTAATGGCATCGAACTAAATTCTGAAGATCTTCTGAAGATCTTCTATAGATCTTTGTTATAAGTGATATTTTGCTAATTAAGCAAAACACTAACAACTTTTTCATACAGTGTGTCAAAACGCAAAACATAAGGAAAGATTACATACTACCAGGAAAGAAACAAGTATAAAACGGTTTCAATGAAGAGTTGGGGCTAGTGGCTATTTGCCACTTCTGTTTTGAAAAAGAACCTTGACGATTCTCGATATCCATAGTGAACCTCGATATTTCTTTCTGAAATATGTTGGTTGCTCCTTGTGATTGTGGTTATGAACCTCTTTTAGAAGACTTTTTTTCTAAACGATCATTTTTACACATATCATTGGATACACTAGATCAACTTTTTACCAAGCATTAGCTTATACAGCTTGGCATGAAACTTGTAATTGTCCCAACTTTATTCAAACATCACTTTCCACCATCTGAGCTTTTCACTCCAATTTTAGTCATTGATACCTTGGAAAGGTCCAGAAAATCAAGACTTTGAGATTACATTTGAGTAAAGAGCTCACTGTCATCATCTCTATTAGTCTCACAGAGATTAAAGAATGTTTACTTTGTCTTGACGGTGCAAAGTGAGTTTCAATTGGCAAGAAGCTGCACCATGATCGCACTTTTGTTGAAATCAGAATCACCGACCATCGAGACCCATGTGACATGTTTCTTTGTGGGGTTAATTGGTAGAAACTTGTTTGTTGATTTTGGCAACATCGTTGCCAATTTCAAATTTAATTTTAGCCATTTCACTGGATATGGATTTGCCAATAACAGATAATAGGTTTGAGTTAGAATTAGAAGAGGTCGATATTACGCCAATGGCTCTACATTAAATACAGAACCATTTAAACCAACTTGCTTCATCTGGCTGCCATCAAATTCATCATAAATTTCCTTGCTTATATCACTACAGGCGAATAAAAACCAGAAGAGGCATTCTATTGCCGAATCTTCACCAGAGGAAGTTTTATCGCAGGATTAGCAATTGCAATTGCAAGGTTGTTTCGATGAAGTCGGTTTGTTAGAAGTTATTGGCGTACTGGAATGTAAAGTACTTTTATTTGGTTCCACAATAGTTTCCACTTTCATCAAAGGTTTTTAGTATACCCAAACCAGTGGTTTGGTTCGATACCTTATCCAAATAACAAGTAATAACTTATTCAAAATAATTTTATCACAATTTTAGAACACTATTCAATATAATCTATAGCCTGAAACCTTATTGAAATAGAATAGAAAATATTTGATTTATCAAAATGTCTTCTTCTCCATTAAAAATCTCCACTCAATAGATATTAACATTGTATGCATCAAAAATAACCAGAGTTAGATATAAGAATGTAATGATACTTTGCAGCTCAATTGTTCCCGATTTGTTAGTATCTTTGTGTAAATAACCTTCAGTTTTTATCTTTCTATTTTCAAATTATTTGATTTCTATTGATTTTATGATTTGATTAACTAATCAAAATCAGCATTTAGATGATTCTGTTTATTCATTTAAAGATAAATGTTCAGCTTACAAGAATGTGTTTATTAAGTCATCATCTACCAGATACTTTAAGAACTCTTCTCCAAATAGAAATCGTAAAACCGGTAGTCAATCTCGAACTGAGAGTTCTAATAATCATAGAAGTACTAGCAGCCAAACTTAATAATCTAAATCAAGCAATAACATGCAATCAGATTTGTACTTCTTACTGTTAATTTCACCTTAATTTGATCTTGTAGATCAGGCAGGGACATCAAAAGGCTGATTTGAGTATTGTTGTAGTGTAAAAAAGTAGATAAAGATAGGATTGATGCAGTGAGGTATGATGCCAGCTACTTATGTGTTGACATTTAGAAATGGAATAAATTCGATTGTCATCATAGCTGCTAATAATCTTGTGTGGATGAATAAAGTCTTTGAATTCAGTGAGTTGACATAAAGATGAATTATTTTGTTGTTGGAATCAAGTCAATAAGATCTGTAGCATAAAAAATGAGTTACATAAAAGTTTTCGGTGAGAGAGAAGATCTGTGATCTTTCAGATCTGATTTGAAGAAACTCCTATTTAATCAGATGGTTTTAAGACATACTTGGATTGCCTTAAGTGATTCCAATTACAATTTTTACAAATTTTTCAGATTTGTTTATAAGAAGAAAGTTGACAGTTTCATAAAAGTGGCAAATAGTATCTCATTTTCTTGTTTCTAACATCCCAATTTTAAGTTTTTAAACTGAAATTTTTGATACTTGCCAACATAATTGTTTGGATTGGTTTTTTCTAAGAATAAAGAAAACTATGTCTATCCGATTGGTTTGTTAAATCCCAAATAAATGAAAATGAACAAATTTGAAAATGAATGGATAAAAACTGAGGGTACTTAATCAAAGATACTAACAAAATGGGAACAATTAAGCTGCAAAGTAAAATTACATTCTTGTATCTAAACCTGATTATTTTTGATGCATAAAATGCTAATATCTAGGGAGTGGAGAATTTTAATGGAGAAGAAGAAATTTGATCAATCAAATATTTTATATTTTATTTCTATAAGGTTTTAAGGTTATAAAATAGTTATTGAACAGTGCTTTCAAGTTGTGATAAAATTACTTGTGATATATTAATCTATTTGGATAAAACATTGATTCGAACTATTTGGTTTGCTTAAACTAAAAACTTATATTGGAAGTTAACTTGGTGGATCCAAATAAACATGGCAACACCCTACCTTCTAGTATATAGAAAAACACTGCAAAACCGACTTCATCAAATCAAGCTTGCAATGCAAATTGCCAATTCTTTGGGTAAAGATCAGGCATTAGAATGTAATAAAAGCCTCTCCTGTTTGTATCTGACCAGTAGTGATGTGAATGAAACAAAGTTACTTCGGTTTTAATTATTTTATTGTATACTTTCAATTTAAATTAATTTACGGTTTGAAGAAAAAGATTAAACTTATATATATATAAAAATACATAAATTAAATTAAATATTTAACTAAGACAAGGTACAGGCATTAAATTCTGGGTCGTTATCTTCTGTTTCGTCCTCTTCCTGCTCGTCATCTTCTGTATCGTCATCTTCTGTGTCCTCATCTTCTGTGTTTTCATCTTCTGTGTTGTCATCTTCTTGTTCGTCGTCTCCTGAGTCTGTTTCGGTCAATAATTCTTCCATTTTCAATTTCGTCTCATACAATTTTTTAGAGTAGATTTCAAACTCCCTTTAAAGATAATTTGATGGAATTAGTTAAAAAGTTCAAACAATAAATCTTTTCTTACTTGAGATTATGAATAGTACGTTCTAAAGATTGTTCAATTTCATTTTGAATGTCATTTTTTTCGTTTATTGAATGATCAGGAGATGAATTATCGCAATGATGTTGAGGTCCTTGATCATCAGATGAACTTAAACCAAATTAATTAAAACATTTTTAGATAATGGAAGTAAAACTTCTAGAAGTCAAAATTTTATAGATCAAAAGTGAAAGAGGTGTTGAGACAAAATAAAACTCTTAGCTAAAACTATAAAACTTTTAGGTAAAATTTTGAAATTTCATCAGAAGTGATTTGATATAAATTTGAAGCAGAATTTAAATTAATTGGTTTCTCACAATAGTTTTGTGAAAAAATATATTCTATTGAATTATGTTCTTATAAAGATAATTTTTAAATTATACGAAATCATAAAATTTACTGCTGAAAACATTAGAATAAAAATTGAAATATATTTCATTATGAATTTTTACTATTATTAGTAAACATAATATTAGTTACAAAATTTAGTTAAATACTATTTATATTTTAAATTAAATACTAATTTCATAAATTTACCTTCTATTCATTTTTAAGATACAATTTCAAAAAGATGCTTAAAAAGTTTTCTGAAAAATAAATTATTAAAATGTTACTATTAAACTTAAATATCATATAAAGAAGAATATTTTGATAATCTTATTTTAAAAATCGATTTAAGTCTAAACTAAAGCGTTTTGACATGTTTGTAAAGTTTTATTCTGTTATAAAATAAATATTTGCAATTTAATTATAATTGTGAGGGTAATAGAATATTAGCAAAAGACAACTTTACCATTTAAACTATTCATAAAAAATTAAATCAAAAAATGGTTACAAATATTTTTTTTTATCTACAAATATCAGAAAACTATTCAATACAAGAATAAAAAATATTTTACCAAAACTTTTTTATACTAGTGGATTAAATTGAAGTTATTTGTGATAATTATAAGAAGCATTTGTCAAATTTATTTAAGTAATGAAATTTACATAAAACGTTTAATAATAATTAAAATGAAACATGCCTTGGAAGCAATATCAATATAATAACAACATGAAAACATAAATATTTAGGTTGAAATTTCTATTAAAATATTACAGCATTAATTGATATACAAGTAAACTTATTAAACTTTTCTAAAATAACTAATATTACATCAAAAATTTTATTTCTATAAGAAACCCTATAACATTATAAACATTAAATACAAAATTTTAGTAGTGACAATAAGGATTTGTAACAATTTCTAAAGATTATGAAATTATTATACATTCGATCTTCATCAACATTTATAATTGAATTTTTTTACTGTTTGGTAATTCCTACTATTTTCATCGAAAAATTAAAAAGGTATTTAATTTATAAACTCTTATAAATAAAATTGTTTAGAATAACCCTGCAGACAAATTTTGATTGTGAGCTAAAAGTAAACTCAAAGTTTACTTAAGTTTGACCAATAGTTTTATTTCTTTTATTTATTTCAATAAGTTCAAAAGAAAAGATTACTGCCTGTTAACACACATTCTCACAAATAATAAATATTAAGTTATAAAAATATAAAAGTAGTCAGCAAAGCATAAAAAGTCAACAATTAAATTAAATAGAAATGATGACAAAAAAAGAAAAATCACAGTTTAGAACTGACAATGTTAAAAACATAATAGCGGTTCAACTTCTGCTTAAACAACACAATTGATTTCAACATGACAATGTTTGATGGCAGCTGGTGTGAAGTACTAATTATGCTGAATGAGAAAAATTTTCTCTGATTAACCTACCAGGTGATATAGGCTTATTAAGATGTAATGTGTGTCGTCTGAGTTGAAATTCCTCGAAGAAAGGATTGATGGAAAAAAATCATCGCATTTAAGATAAATTAAATTCTACAAAAAGAATCAAGTCTCATTTTATCTGGTGAATTTCCAAAGTATCAAAATTGAAGAAGCTATAACGATGTTTTCAACTATCATATTTAATATTAAGTTTCCTTCATACCAATCTCGTATAGGTAACCTGAACCGGTTCCTCTTTTTTATGTTATCACATAATTCACTTAGCATCTATGCACTGACATTGTATTCAATAATTGGACAGAAATACAGTTTGAAGAGATAGATAAAGAACTATGGATCTTTAGAATTAGAGGTCTGTAGAAAAAAGTAGGAAAGATTCATTGATTTTCCAAAAATTTTGAAAACATAATTTTACTATTTAAACACAATTGATAGGGCAATGCTAAGGTATAGGACCAAAGATTTTCGTTCAATAATAAATCCGTTGATGGAATATTGGTTCAGGATTTTTGTAACTGGTTTGCGGTAGAAAGTTATAAGTTCAGACTTTGTGATCAGCCATTTAGTGGTCTCAATTAAGTCTATATTATAAAAGAGTAAGGGAACAGCTGGTTAAACTTCTAATGCAAGTAGTTGTAATAAACTCAACAAATAATAGAAACAACAAACGAACAAGTACATTAAACAAGTCAACACTATGCTTGGTACTTAAGAGTTGAAAGGATTGAAGTATTGCATAACTAAACAACTTTTTGGTAGTTAAAATTTAATGTTGACTTTTACTCATCTGAAAGTGAAGTTAACTTGCTAGTTTTTGTTTTACAATGTTTGCATAATCTTGTTTAAAAAATATGTTTGATTATAAACATTTTTTGAAAACTGATTATGTAAAATGGTGGCGTGTAGAATTGTATTGCTTAATAATTAGGTAAAAAAATAAAGTCAAAGTGAAAATTTTAACAATGATTTTTATTGTATGCATATTTAACCTAAAATTTTACTAGTTTTGTTTTTCTGTTTTAAAATAATGGCGAAGAAGGCTGTCTAAACAAAACATTTCTGCCTAACCACATTTACAAAAATATTAAAATAATATTAAGATAAAAATATAGAAAGACAGATAAATACATGGATAAGTAGTCACCAATAATACAATAAAGCAGATGTATATGAGAGTAATGCTTAATTTATTGTTCAGTTAAGTAGTAAACTAGATCTTATATAATTAATGATCAAAAATTTTAGAAATTTGGAAAATTTATGAAGCTTTTTGAATGATTTTATCACAAATCCACTTACAGTGTTTAACTAATTTAAAGAAATGGTTTTAGTTGAATGAATTTAGTTCAGTTTTTAATACGGCCAAAATATCCAAACTTCAACAGAAATTCTTTTGAATTATCAAACTTCAACTCTTAAGAGAAACTTAATTAGAAATTTTGTGTTTATTTAAAAATGGTTGTTTGAATATTTATAGAGGGTTTTATTTTCACTCAAAATAAATTGACTTCAAATAAATTTGGAACATTAATCTTTTAGTTTAACAAACCTACAATGTTTCAATAACATATGGATAGTTATCTAGTTACCAGTAAAGAATTAAGGTTCTGTTATGTACAAGATTTTACAATTTAAACAAACAATTCTTGAAATATTTTCATTTATAACAAATTTTACTTTTATTATTTCAACACATAAAATACCAAAATCACTATTTTCGAATAAATTTCAGAAATTATCCAAAATAGATGTTCATTGAGTTTAATATATAAATTACTAAAAGAACCAAAAAAAGTTTTGATATTTGATAACCACCACATAAACTAAAATAAATAATTTTTCCAAATAAGATATTAACTAAATTTCTATGCTTTCTCATAATCTTATCTTTATTATTATCAATAAGTCGCATAAGTTTACTAAAATTATACAAAGCATAAGATAATTTCTAGCAATATTTAGTTATGTTTAAAATGGATTTATAATTGTAATGCTAAAACTTAAAACAATTTATTATTTACACTCAGTATACAGTTTCTACTTAAGAAGTTTTGCATAAATTACACAATATAGATAACATTACGCACTCCTGGATATTTTTAACTCAAAGAAAACTGAACATCATTTATCAAATGATTTTAGATAAATGAATAATTTTGGTAATGACTTTCAAAAATATATTTGCATGACTTCTTTTACACCTCTTCTTATGGTAACTAATTTCACAGTTAATAAATTAAAAACTTTTCAAAATTGCACAACATTTCTTTTATCTTTGTATAGAGACTACCAGAAATACTATTTTTATTTAGATATTATTTCTAGATAGCATCTATTATTAGATCAAGAAACTCCAGTCAGTTTTAAGCCAAGCATTAATTTTATTCACTCTTACACCGCATATGTCAAAAACAGAAATAGAAATAATCATTAAATTATCAATAATGATATTATTCTACCAAATATTTAAACACTAAATCAATGCTTTTTATTACATTTAATAAGCACTTTTTTAGCTCGATCGCTAATACTATTCAGCTTTTCTTCGACGATGCAACAGGTATTATATTCGGGATTATGATCAACCATGACAACCACATCAAAGGAATCAATATATTTCTTCAAAATCTCTGGGCCATTAATAATTTCGTTTATGTTAACCAGATTACCAACTCTATGGCCTTTGAAAGCTCTAAGTCTGCTTAATTTTGCAATTTCAGCTTTTAAATCTTTAAATATTTTCATTGTTTCCTCATTAACATCAGACTTAATAGTAGATTTTGGAAACAACTGATTAGTAAGGCACGATAATGTGGTATGACAATATTTTAAATCGCTCCGAATTCGGTAAACCATTTCTGAGACACCTTTCATCGTTCTTTTCGGCATTTTGAAACTGAAAAACAATTTCAAAAACAATTTATTTCAAAGTATAATATTTCTAAACAAGGTAAGAAATTTTTAAATAAAATGTTTTAATATGTTATAACGTGATAACAAATGTTTCAGCCATTTTACAAATATGTTAATTTACAATTTTTCTTTGGTAATAAATATCATATTACATAATAAAAACATTACTGTAATAGTTTTATTAAAATTATTATTAAATTTTTGATACTCTTTTATCAAATTCTATAAATTAAAGTCTACTCAGTTTGAGTCAACTAAATGAATCTTTTATATTTTAAAACTGTTTTATGCAACAACACAAGTTATCAAAAATTAGTGAAAGCAAAATTTGTAAACCTTTATTTAAGTAGCAAGAATGAGTAACACTTTTTGTGTAAGACTATAGATTATTTCAATCATCAAGTTAAACAGCCATGAATAAAAATTTAAAACTTTAATTTTAAAGGTAAAAATTAAAAGAAAGTTTAATAAACAAATATTTGTACCACTAAAACCCTAAAATATTCGAAATATTATCTATATATTATAACAAATATTAATAAGCACAAAATTTAGAGGTTTGAATAGCTTTATAAATCAATTAATAATAATAGCACTCTTACTAAAATAGTTTAAAAACGTTTTATAAAGAGTAAAAATAAATACTAATTGTACTAATAATACAATACTAAGAAAATGTAGTTAAATAAAAGTACAATCATTTAATCAGTTAAATAAAACTAGGTAAAAACTTACTTTCTAGTGACAACCATTCAACTTGAGAAACGCGATAGAATAGATTGGTCAAACATATATTAGTGTATAAGTATGGCTTTACTTCTCGCTCCACTGGTTTTAGATTGCACATGTGATAAACCTATATTGAATCAGCTAGATTCGAATCAAGTAGTTTTGAGTTACATATAGCTGAAAAATAGTTAAAATATTGAGTTGAGTATTAATTCATCATTTTATATTTGTTTTAAACATTAAACAACAAATTTTTGACAAATTTAAAAAACTTTCACTTGCTATTTTCCCGCGTTAAATCTATTTTAGATGAGTTAAGATTTGACTTTCTATTAAAGAATATAATAAATTTCGATATTTCTAATAAATCAATTTAATTTTAAACTCAAAAATATATATAATCTGTAAAAGTCTCATGAAAAATTAATTTACAAATTATCTTACGACTTGAACATATAGCCTACTGGAAATAAATTGATCAAAAATAAACCAAATTAGAATATAAACCTTTTATAACAGATTGCAGTAGAATCTATGATAAAGTCTTATGTGAAAGATCTAATGTGCTAGTTTAAAATACTTTTTTAAATGTTTTAATTTTAAAAAATCTTAAAAAAGGTTACATAAATGTTTGTTTATGCTTTAAACTATTTCAATAGTATTGTGTTTTTAAATTTGTTTTAAAAATTCATGAAACCAGATAACCTAAACAAAAGTTAAACATTGAAAAACGTTTAGATAGTTTACATACTGTTTGTTGAGTGTTCATTTAAAAATTAACATTTTGACATTTTTCATTTGAATTTTTAAGTAACTTGCAATTTAACTTACATTTTAATCTAGACTTTATCAAAAACAATGATGAAAAATGATGAAGATCTTGACTAGTTTGAATATCTTCTAAAAATTATCAGTAAGAAATCTTACTTATCTGCTAAGGATCGAAACAATTTTATTTAAAATTAAAATTAAAAAATCTTTTTTTAGTTCAACTATACCAAACTAGTTTTGAGCTAGTCTTTGACTCTGCAATGAGCTCAAACATTTCTCTTTTCTTGTTTTGTTGTATAAATGATAATGAGGAATCATACAGCGGCCTTATCATAGACCTCTTGTGGTTATTAAACATTAAAAGTACTGCTCATTTACGAATTCTCTTGAAATTTAGTTCAAACAATTCGAATTACTTAAATATATAAAACCTACATTAAGAATTTATGCTAATTAATGCTAATGCTTTCGATAGTTTACTAAACGATAAGTTAGATGATGAAGCTAAATAAATTTGCCTTTGAAACTAGGCAGCGTGACAAGAAAGAACTACGTTGATGTTTTGGTGTTTAATTGTTCTCTTTTTTACATTTGTTCTTATAGCTTTATAGGATTAATATTTGTGCAGATTTTATGTCATTCTTTAGAATCATTTTTTATAAAAACAACTGAATGTTGAGTTTTGACAACACCTGCAAGTTATATTTAAAAATTAATACAAATTCTTTATTATTTGTAAAATATTTGATTATTACTTTCATATTGTTAATATAAAATGTTTTTGGATAAAGTTAGTATTAATCATTGCATAAAATTATACTTTTGCCAAACTAAACAGTATCTATCTGTAAGATCTGTATAAGATAAAGAAAAGCATAATGATTTTTTACAGTAAAACTAATTTAATTAAAAACTAAACTTTCAGCCTTAAAGTATAGTGCCTCATTACAGATGTGTATCCGACTCTAAAAATGATCGGATGATAGGCGGATCCCAAAGGATCTCTTGTACGGGGAGCTATCTAAAATCAAACGCAACACCGGCCATCCCTGTTTACGTTTCAAAGACATCTGCAAGCGCGATACGAAATACCTACTCCGAATAGCGCTCTCTACTCCGCAAATTACTGAAGGAGAGAGAATAAACCCCAGCTTTAAAGAATAGAAAGAAACCTAAAAGCTTTTATTTTCCATTTCCATGTGTCTTGCTTAGTTTTTTAACATCATCACTTAGGGCACATCCCACAGGGACCTTCTAGGCCAAAGCAGACCTTTTATTATCCGATCTGATAATCACGATTAGTTTTTGTTTTACAATAGAACGATGATAGGGTCTAAATTTCAAGAAATTTCCTGTTATTAAATATTTGAAACTTTATCTGCAACTTATCTGAAATCGATAATTATGTAAACAGATGAGATTACTATAATATAATAATAAAACTAGAAACTTATCATGATTTAATATAACAATGTAACTGACAGATTTTTGATTTATGTTTTTTATTCTGATAAGAACTATCAGTAGGGCTAATTATATCTAACTATAACATTGAAATAGAACCAAAACTATTTTGACTTCATTAATAATCGTACAAATAAATTATTTTTACAACAATATTTACTAGTATTGTTTAAAATTGCTTTAAAGATGCTTTAATAATGGCAGAAAATACTATTTTTGAAATAAAAGTAAATTACATTTTAATGCCATGTTTCACATCTTTTCCATTTCTGTATTTTTAACTTAATAGATGTTATTTTTGAGAATTTGCGTTATCTAGAAGTGCTCCCTTCAGGCACTCTTCTTCGCGTTTATTGTAATAAATAATTTTTTTATGAAATGTTTAATTTTTATTGTAATAAATAAATAAATAGAGCTTCATAAAAATTTTTACACTATAAGGTTTTCGTTTAGTTATTTAGTTATTTAGTTATTAAAATAAGTATTAAGTCGATATTAAACTCTGTTCGTCTATGATTGCTACGTTTAAAGATCATTGAGCCGTGAAACTGAAAAATTATTTTATTAGCTTTTTAGATTTGTTAAAGTTAAAAATTTTCTGCTACTTAAATCTCGTCCAAAATTATTTCCTAAACTTAAATAAGTTGTTAGCTTCAAAATAGATGGCGACATAAAAAATGTCAAAATCTAAAATTGATTGAAGGTTATATCTTCTAATTGTAAACGTTGTAAATAATTTTCATTTAATTTTTCGGAAAAAATTTAATTTTCGAAGCCTTGATTTTATGCTAAGTTGCTCTTTTTAAAGCTAAAGTTAGAGTTTTATTTAATTGTAAATTAATAAAAATTTTTGTGAATCAAAGTTGGATTTTGTTTTATAAATCAATAGAATTAAATTTAAAGATTTTATGTTTAAATTTATGTTACAATATTCTAATGAAATTTGTTCAAAATCTTGAGACATCTGAACTTCTCTAAATCGAAGACAGATAACAAAGTATCACATATAAAGCGTGTACCAAGTATTATGTTCCACTACATGGCTGGCATGGAGAGTGGAATCCTGCTGCATAAGCAACAACTATATCTACAAAACTTCTACTCTGGCTAATATGCCTACACCGTTCGCGGGCAAAAAATTAGTTGTTAACCATTAAGATTGAAAATTTAAGATCTGTAAGAGAATTTTAGAATCAAGACTCTTAAATATTTGTCGAAAAGGTTACATTTAATTGTAGATTTTACAAGTAAATAAAGTTAGTTTAAAAGGTCTATTAAAATTAAAGTTTACAAAATTAATTAAAAAGTGATTATTCTACACCATATTTATTCAAGCAGTTGAAATGTTGTACAATTTTCTACAAATTGTATAACTTAAGATTTAATATGTTGTAATGACGTGTTTACAATTTTATTTGTAAAAATCGATTGATTTAAAACTAGCATTAAATCGTGTTGAACTTTAAGCAAGTTAGCATATTTAAAGATTGTCTTATATTTTTCAAACTCATTCCAAAGGAACTGTAATAAATCAAATGTCAAAAACTTCAAAGCTAAAGTTTCAAAAATTCAAAAACTATTTTAAATTTCTTTATAAGATGTTTATAGCAAGAACCTGACTACTATACAATTATTACCTAATTACTATTTCTATAATCTGAGTTTTGTTTTAAATTAAATGTCTTATTAAGAGGTTAACTAATATTGAATTGATTAAAAAAAACTTAGAAATTTAATAACTTGAAAAAGGTTGAGAATTATTAAAAAATAAAGATAGTTATAGTGGTATATTTGAAATAAGTGTTTTACTGCTAATTGTCAACGGTCATAAGCTTGTTGGTAAAAAGTACGTATCGTTATTATAGATATCGTTGTATAAGTCGCCTTATTTATTTAAATAAAGCTCTAGATAGCGGGTTATTTTCACTGCAATTTATTCAAGTAAATATAATTTATTTTTTGATCGAATTGTTGCCAATGATTTTAGCGTTATTAAAGTTCAGTTTAGTCAGAACTTAGAAACGGTTAAGATCTTTTTGCTATACTTAGTATAGATATGAATAAGATTCTATTTGTATTCTAGATTTGAGTATATTTAGTTCTTTTACTGTAACAAACGTTAAATGTATAATGGATACGGTGTTGAGATCTAAAGCTTTCAGAGCATGAAACTTTATATTGAAGGAAGCCTTTAACCGAGCAGTAATACTGGAAGACCCCTGGCGAAACAATCCATACTTTGGGGCTGGCAAAGAAGATCCAGAAGAAGCAGTGAATTCAATGAAATTCAAGAAGGAAGACCAAGCAGAACCAACAGTAGCGGCCAAGGAGTTTGTTTAAAATATGGAGGTCGCAAATCTCATGATTTCAAAAGATGCTGAGCTGGTTCGAGCATACGCTTCAAAAGTGGGAAGAAGGGACACTATAGTCGAGCCTGTCATCTTTAGAAAATGTCTCCCAAGAAATATTTAGGAAGATAAAGAATGGAGAGAGCCGCAATAACCATCCAAGGGTACGAAGTACTGGGTCTTACTTGGTTTTCAAGGAAATTGAACCATGCGATTGAATGTCTCTATTGCAGGCAAGGTATTTAAAGCTCGTATACCGGATTTTTGAAGAGCCTTGTAAATGGAAAGGTTGCTCAAAACTGGGAAGTTCACAAGATTCAAAGTCCATTTAAGGTGAAAAGCCTTCTTAAAACAAATAAATTTGCAAAGTCAACTTCCATCTATTAACAAAGAGTACAGAAATATAAATCTGTTTGTCATGGAGGGTCTCGGTGAAGATGTGGTGCTTGAAACGGTCTTCATTAAAACTCATAAGAAGGTTGTGTTTGAGTTAAGAGGTTTAAACGAGTGGTACACAATAAAGAAGTGACAAAGAAACAAACACGAATTTGTCAAATGTTTTAGATGTGGGCAGAGAAGACATTATGATCATTTGTGTGATGTTCTAATTGTGACATCGAAGAAGCAGACTCATAAGAACATAAATGAGAGAAGAAAGGCGAAGACGACCAAAACCAGAACTGAGTATTTGGACGCTTCTTAGCTTAATGAAAGAGCTTTGGGACGCTTTAGTTATTATGAGGTAGAAAAATTGACAAAAGAAAAGCAGAAGAAGAGATCCTAAGATCACCGGCTAAAGAAGAAACAATAAGCTCTATTGGATCTAATCAGGGATCAATACGGAGGCCTGAGCTTTCTCGTTGTGAGGAAGAGTAGGACGGAAGAAGTCACAAACGGCGACGGGAGAGATATGATCGTTTTTCCAAAAATAATAGTGAATTCCGTAGAAGTTGTTGCAACTATGAAGGAAGAGAAGTTAGTGGAAGCGGGACAACTGACTTTATAGGGCTGGAACTTTCCCTTTATTGTTACATTTCGCGTTTTTCTTTTATTCAGTATGCAAGTTTTTGGTAGAACAGCTCTATACCGCCAACAGTTTTTAAGTCGGAGACACAAAAATGACTTTTGACGAATTGCACTATATGGAGTAGAAGAACTTTGTTTTCGAAGTTATTCTTTGTAAAGAGATCAAATGAAGTCTAATCATGAGATCTTAAAACTTCTGATGGATCTTTAATCGCTTACAATATCAAGTCGTTGCAGATAGTGCAGAGACTTTTTCGGCTTTGGAAGATGCAAATTTTTGAATAGCGTCCATTGTTTCTCTGAGAGGAGAGAGAAGCGGTTAGTTTTATATGAAATGGGAACCACGATGGAGATATGAAATAGATTACGATTCGAGATGATCTCGAAGCACTCTGCTCGAACTATCATTTTAGGAGTAGATACTGTTGGAAAACAAGGTATTGTTCAAGTTGAAACTGAAACAAATCTTTCCAACTATCCCGCTATAGGTTTCAATGTTGAAAATCGACGTATCGACGTTTTTTTAGAGATATATTTGACGAAGCAAGAAGAAAACTTTATACTATCATGTAAGAAGAAGAGATATTAAAGATTCGTGTCCCTTTCTCTAATGAGCATGATGATGATAATGTAAAAAAGGTTAAACTACTGAAGGCCCGATGTACGCGCGAGTCCGCTTTCCGAATGACACGGAGTCCGTCGTTTCTTTGAGGGATCTAGCCGGATACTTAAATGCTGATGACTTTGAAGGTCATCCAAGATGGGGTAGTAAAGAGGATTTTCCCCGGCGGGTTTCACCAAGTGGTATAAGGAAAAATCCCGATGACAACATTATGACGAGAGAGAAGGAAGATGAAGAGAGGGACGAATCTAGGGTACAGGTTTCCAATGACGACAAACTTTGAGCGTTCGGATAATTGGAGTGGTAACGTCACCCCGAATAGCGGAAGAAACGCCGATGTTGAGTTCAGTGGTCCATCAGATCATGTAAAGGAGTACCTCCAAAGCGCTACGGTTGGGACTAATTGTCATTGATGTCAATGAGACAAAGTGCGATCTTTACTGTTTAGTCCACTTACTTGTTCGAAGAGAATGTTATATATTTGAAATCTAAAATAGTAAAGTATTTTACCGCTGACGTAAATGTGTTGAATGCAACTATGATAGGAACGATTCGCTCATAAGCTTGTTGGTAGAAAGTGAGTATTGTTAATATATGTATCGTTGTGTAAGTTACTTTATTTATTTGAATATAAAAGTCATTTTATTACAATTGTCACATGTATAGTTGTAATTGCTTGATGTCTTTATACTATTCAGTAATCAACATCAGCAGTTAATTTTGAGTTTTTCTTTGTTAATATAGATTTTAGTATTTAACAGAAATAAGTAGTTAAGCACATTACAAAAACTTGTATAATTTTATTTTCATCTAATCTAACAATTTTTTAAAATGAAAAATTTAAATCATTTTTAATATTTGTATAGCAGTTATTCGACTACTAAAATACAGTTAATTCAAAACTAAGTTCTAAGAATTTATATCAAAAGTTAAAAGATTTTAAATAGAAAATGATAATTTAACTTTTAATAATTAAATAGATAGAAGTTAAAAAAACGTTGCAAATAATTAAATCGGATCAAAAGTTTTTTTTATTATGCTCTACTCATAATCTTTGTTTTATGATTTATTCTTGATTTTTATATCTAATAATGCAAGCCAAACACTAATTTAATATCTACCATTATTTTACTTTGAAAATTCTTCTTGCTTACACTTTTTCTTTTCTAATATTTTATAAGTTAATTTGTTAATTTATAATAAATATTTTAGCTTTTGTTTAGGTCAAAGCCAAATAGAAATAAAAGTTTCTATTTTGATAAATGATATCTAGGTTCACTTTATGAAATAATTTTACAAAGTTTTCTTCAAATATATTATTATTATATCTATCTATTGACTTCTATAAATAATATGAAATTTGGAGTCACTAAATTTGAAAATAGTGTTACCAATTACGTTTTTAAAATTACTTGATTTCAATTATAAAGCAATTTATTTAGTTATAGTTAAAATGGATTTTTTTTTCTATTTTAACATTTTTAAAGGTAAATTGAAAGTAATTTATATTAAAAAAATTAAAGGATTACTTTTGTAAATATCGGAAATTTTGCAATGAGCTATTTACTTATTTTAAAATTTGAAAGAAATTATTTTATAAATTTAGTATTCTAAATAAAGATTAAACCTTTTTCTAAAACAACTTTAAAATAGTTTCAAAAACATTTTTTTAAGATGATTTATTTTAAAGATAGTTTTTTAGAGAAATCATTTAAACGATCCGTTTAACAGCTTCAAGAAAAGTTTTTCATAAAAAGAAAAACTGCAAGCTATTAGTATTTAAATTAGTTTTCATGAATTTTACTGAAAAAAAGCTTTATACATTTAATCAAAATTGAAATTATAATTACTTTTTAATCTGTTAAAAAAATCATTTTGAGTTAGTTTATCGTTTGTATTAAATTATTCTAATTAAATGTAGAATAATCACGTCAAGAGACATTTAAATTGTTCTCAATCAATGACAGATGATAAAGTACATAAAAAGTCACTAGCTGTTAACCATCAAGATTAAAAATTAAGCTTTAAAAGAATCTTACAATCACCATTTTTTATATTTCTCAAAAAGAATTCAACATTTTAGTAGAGATTTTATAAGAAACTTAACATATTTTAAAATCTAAAAAGTTTGAAGTATTTACATAAGCTCATATTTTGATATATAAAATAAAAATTTATTTAGTTATTATTAATTATTTTATAAATCTATACCGTTTAATTTGAATATTTAAAAAGATTTTTTACGTATATTATTTGTAGATTTTTTAAAGTTATATAAATAAATCGTTTAAACAATTTTAAATACATTTATTTGCCTCAATATGGTTTTCTTAACTTTATTTAATTATCAATAAAAGATAAATAATTACTGAAATCTTCAATAAACTGTTATATAAACAAGTTTTATAGAAAAAAATAAAAGTTAAATTTATTTTGACATTCAAGTTTTTTATACAAACATTTTTGTTTGAATTAGTAAATATTTTGCCAGCTCAAAGTTTTCAAGTAATTTTAACATAAAGTCATTGCTAAGTTATATAATCATTTCAGTAAAAAATCAAAATATCAAATAGTTTTATTATTAATTATCTAATCATTAATAAGTAAATGAATTATCAAATAATTTTTTTCAAATTTATTTTTTTTATTTCTTTGTTATTTGGTTAAAATTTAATAATTTTGTTTCAGTTAGTTGTGGCTCAAAAGATTGACGTAGATTTAAACGAGTCATCAAGCATACGATTAAACGTTTCTATAAATTAAATCTTTGTTTTATTCTATTATCTTGAAAAAGACTTCCAAAGATTTTCTAGAAACAAATTTTCTAGAATTTAAAGAGAAAAGATTGGTTGGAATCAAATCTCACTTTCGGTCATTCAATAAAAGTTTATTTTACAAGATTTTATTATTTTCATCTTTTTAAGATTAAACTTATTTTTAACTTTTAATAGAAGTTATTGACTTATAGCGTTTATAATTCGTAACAAATTTAAAACGGGTGACGAGATGTAATAAGAAAAAAATTCTAAAAGCAAATTAATTCTAAAAAACATGAAATTAATTAAACTTTTTAAGCCAATAAGAAATTATAGATAAACGTTTAAAATTACAAACGTGACAAAATTATTGTTTTGGAAGCACAAAAATTTAAAGAGTTTTGTAAAAATAAAAAGTTTAATAAAGTTTACAATATTAGTTGAAATCGTAAAGTATTGATAGCTACATTGTTAATTTTAAACAGAAGCAACTAATAAACTTGAATAGCTCACCAATAAGGTTTATAATTTCAAAAGCCCAAGGCGTTTAAAGTTGCAAAAATTCAATTGAAACACGAAAAATATGTTTAAATTTTGTATGAATTGTATTTAGTTGGCACATAACAGTGTTTAAGATGTAAAACTTAAATTAGAGAATAATTATTGACGTTTAAATTACCCTCAGACACGTTTTTAATTAATTTTTACTTCTGTTTGAACTGATAAACAGTTACCAGATAATTACCGATCAAAACGTCACTTAAAAGCTTGTAAAGAGAAAGTTTCAAAATTAAATTGCAACTTTTTATTTTGTGATGAAACTAAAAGATTGTTTCAATAACTTTTTTAATCTTAAAAAACATAGAAGACAAAACTGATCTTATTGTAAATAAGTTTTCAATTTTATGTTCAATTTTTTATTCTCAATTATTATCATGATTATCAATGAAAATTTTGAGAAATCAATTTAAACTTTTTTTACTTATAAATCCATACAAATTTGATCCTCTATATTTTACTATCTTTTGTTTTTTGATCCCCTAAATACTTCGTGGGAATTTTTTCGAGAAGAATTTTAATTGAGCTGTTTACAAAAATTTATAGAAATTTGTAGACAATTGAATAAACGATTTAATAAATATTGAATATAATATTTTATCAATGACATCATTAAAAGTTTTTTAATCCCAACTTTTAAGGTGTGTTTCAAATAAATATAAATAATTTTATATTCGGGCAAATGGAATGAAAATATATCTGAAAGCAGTTTTCGGGAATCTTAATTTTATAGGTAGCAAAACGTAACAAAGAATCAAATATATATTTGCCAAACAAAGCAAACTTTCCTAAGACTTCCTACAAAATCACTCAAGCATGAGAATTTATTTTATCAATATCTTATTTCAAATGGCCCACAGCTTGTAGAGATTTAGTGACGGGCGTGACACACCAACCCTTAGGACAGTTTTTCAAGTTAGCACGTTTCACCTTTTTATAATCACGTGATAAAAATGCCTTTTTTTTAGTTATCACATCAACAACAGTTTATCTCTAGTCTATTTCGCATTTTAGCCAAAATTGTTGAAGGTTAGAGAAATAGAAGAGATTATTTTTTTTGTTTTATTTTCTGATGTACAAAAAATTTTTGTTTTATTTATTTATTTTACTTAAAAAAAATTTTTGTTAGAAGTTTTTTATCACAATGAAACTCATTTATAAAAAGAAACTTTTTAAATATTATAGAAAATTAATAAATACAGAATATTTTTATGATTAATTTTTACTTAAATCAGATATAAAGATGTAAAAATATCTATTTTTCAATAAGATTTAATTAATACAATAAATTTTATATATAAAGTAATTAGTTTTCACCTTTTACTATCATGCAATATTTTTATCCTTCTAAATCTTTAAATCTTTTTAAATTAATTCAAATAAAATTATGTTTGTAATAAATACAACTTCTCAAGTTTTATAAAATATCTGAACGAAACAATTTCTTTTATCTTTTCCTAAGATACATGTTTAATTGCTTCTTTGAAAATCTTTATTGACAAAGTAATTAGTCCATTGGTACTTACTAATTTCTAAAAGTTTAACGAAAATAAGATGTTAAGAATCATGCTAACAAATCATTTGAAAATAATAAAGCTTTGTTTTTGAGTGATGAAGAGATTTAGTTTTTGAAAACTTTTTTATCATAATACGTAAAAGCATAAAATATTTGAATACTTGAATTTACGATTTAGTAAAAGAATGTTTTTAGTAGACTTGTTTTCTGATTTGTATGCATCATTCGTAAAATATCATAAGCCGTTTAAGTCTATTTTTATTATTGATTTGTTTAATTTACGTTGGCGTAATAGTTTACAATAAATGTTGTTTAGTCAGATTTAGTCAGCTAATTATTTTTATGTTTTGATCTAAATATAAACTTTCGTTTATTTCAATTTTTGTTCAAAAACTCTTATAAATAAAAATTAATTTTTTTGTTAATCTGAATTAGCTTCAATTTCTGTAAATTTTTGATAATTTTTGTGATTTAGATGAAATATAATTTCTTTATGAAGAAATAGTTCACTTGAACAATAAACTATTTTTCTATTTTTTAAACATTTATAAAAAACCAAAACATAAACTATTTGGATAAATTAAAAAAACTGGTTGACGGATTTTAAGAATTTGAATTTTTAACTCAGAGTAAATGTAATAATATTTTTAAATTTTTACGAAAAAATTGTTCTGTAACTGTACTCTTTACAAAAGAACTAAGCTTGCTATTGAAATATGAATGATTTATTCTAATAGTTATATTCATTTCTTATATTACGTTTTGTATCCTAAAAAATCTTTCAAAAACTACATGAAAAACTTTTAGTCAGTAATTCAATTTTTTTTAATCGAAAAGATTTCTTTAAATGTTCTTACAAAATCAGTAACTTTTAAATTTGGAAACTTTAAAATTTATGTAAAGGAAACTACATAAGCCTTATAAACATTTTATGATTTTATTTATTTAAAGAAAAACTTTAATGTTATAACATAACTCTTTCAAAGTTACTCATGATAACTTATACAGAATTGCAAATAGGACAACAATCAGTAATTTATTTAGCTGTGATGAAAAATGGTTTTATTTGTTATCATTTATGCATGATTTGTTATCATTAATAGTTTTGAGTGAATAGCTAAGTCAAAAATATACGATTAAATTTTATGAGCTATAATTGTCAAGATTTATTCTGTTTACAAAAAATTAAAACGTTTTGTTATTGTAACCTTATTGGTGGTTATATAGATATTATTCTCTACTTTAACAAATGAATATTTTTTCTTGTCGCTTTGAAAACTATCTTTTAAAAATTTATTTTTTTTTTATATTATTTATTCTGTTTGCTTTTATTTTCTTTTAAAAAATAGCCAATCAATATTTGAAAAATTTTGGTCTGTCTTGTATCTTAAGGGTAAAAAAGTTAAAATAAATGTTTATATGAAGTAAGTCACTTATTTTTTATTTAAACAATTCTAAATACAAAAGAATAAAAAATATTTTTATCGGTTTTTTTATGTTTTAAATAAAGATTTTATTATAAATCAATTTTTAGTATTAAGTTTTCCAGAATTTCTTTATATATTTGACTTTCTAATGAAATAATTTGTAATTTTGTAAAAGTTCAATTTCAAGTTCTATTAATTAATTACGAAAGTAATAATTGAAGTCTCTAAATTACGGTTTTTTTTTACCTGTTAACTTTTTTCAAATCTTAGTTAGTTATAAAATGATTGAGTTGATATTAGTAATTTATATAATCTATATAATTTATAGCTTCAACAACAAAATATGAGCCAATAATAAAGGTAATAATAAATTTTGTTATTAGTCACAGTTCAGTCTCTATCATTTTTTTTTTACTTCAAAAACATTAAGTTCATGATTACCATATGAAAACTGTTATTTTGAAGTCTTAGACTTTATTAATTTTTCGTTTGCAGTAGCTAGAACAAAAGTAACGCTTGAGTAGCTAACAGCTTTTATACAGAGTAAAATTATAGGGCTGAAAATTGCGCTTACATTTGTTTAATGATATAGTGATTATATTATATAGTATCAAAGTTTCTTTGTATATAAAAGCTTGAAAAGAGTAGTCAAGAATGATGTTCATTCTTTTTAATGTTCAGAATGTTAAAGGTAAAGCTTGTTGTATGATGTAACTCACTTTATTTCAATGAAAGCAATTTGAATATTTTTTAGAAGTTAATTTTCACAAGTATGTAATTTCAAGTTTTGGTGAAGTTGTGCTTAAAAGATAAATATTGATGAATTTGTCGCTAAAAGTAAATAATTAAAAATAATTAATTAGGAGATTATTTTACCTCCAATGGTCAAGTTTAAGAAATGATTTATGGTAAGATAATAAAAGTAATTGAGAAATTATTCAAATTTTAACATTCATATTCAACAATTTAATCTTGGTTTGTTCATTAATATATAATTTGTTAAAAGTTAACCAAAAAAATTTAATTAAAAGTTTCAATAAAATTTTTTCGAACATTTTTACTGATATTAAAATTTAAACGACTAAAAAATAACTTCTTAAATTATAAAATTGCCTGAAATGACTCATTTCATCATTTATCATATAATTTTACGAAAAAACTTTTAATAAAATCAGTAATGTACCCATCAGTCGTTAAAAATTCTCTTTCCACTGGCTATTCAGCTAAAAAAAATAATTCCAAGAAACTTATTTATGTTCTTCTTGTGAAAAGTGTTTTTTAACATTAATATGAGAAAAGCTTATATGTAAGGCTTCTTTTCAAAAGAATCTTCTAGGTTTATAAAATTGTTAAGTTTTTAGAAAGTTTTAAGTTTAAATTAAAAAACAATTTCATATTTCAGTTGGTATATTAATAATGTTTGTTGGTCTCTTACAGTTTATCTTTCTAGACAAGTGTAGAAAATTTTTATACCACAGTCTGATTTTCAAAAACAATACATCACTTGTACCAGCAAAAAACTATTCTTTAATAGAAAAATTAGTTCAGCGCAAACAGTTCTTAGATGGTTGTTCAAACATTTTTTCATCTTCTTTTAATCTCTGTTAAAAGTATTATTCAAGTGTTATCTTTATTATTAACTGTAAACCATATTTATTTTGCATAATTACCGTCAAAATAGTTCAACTGTATTTTGATATCATAATTTTAATAATAATTACTTATTTTAGAGTAAATTTCATTTAATCTTGTTTTCTAACTTTCCACCTAGGATTTTCAAAATTATATTTTGCATGTATCACCTTTTAACGCTCATTATGATTTTCAAAATTTCATTATGTAAATACCAACTTTTTTTTAATTTTAAAGAAAAAATGTTTAAAGGATAATTACCCATTCAAGAAATAAAAACTTAACAAAGCATATCACAAAAAATTGTGTCTTATATTTTAAAGTTTATACCAAAATATTTAGTTTCTAAATAAAGGACAGATTTTTTTATTTGATTAGAAACTTTTTTTATTTATTTTATTTTTTAAGTTTATGGTTCTTAAGAAAACTCTATTTCTATCTTTTCACTTTTACCAGACAATGATGTCTTAATAATTAAAAACGTTTTAGCACTGTTAAAATTTATCTATTTTATGCAGTTACATTAAATAATTACAGATAAGAAAAGTTATTTTTTTGCAAGTAGAAATAATAATAGGGTCATAGAAGTTCTGAAATTAAATAGTATTTGGTTTAAAGTGTTTTGAAATTGAGTTTGACTTAGAAGGAAAATAAAAAAGCTGTAATTTATTAAGGAACTTTAGTTTGATGTTATGGAGAAAGGCTCTTCAGTCGTTCAATAGCAGACTCATGCATAATCCGACAATCGTTTACTTAATTTAAAATTTTGAAATAGTGATGCTTAAAGATACATCAATTTTCTTTTAGTTAAATTAGTTCAATAAAAAAACAAGTCATTTCAGAAAACCTAAATATGATGACTTTAAGTAAGGTCAGGTAGTAATGAAAGTATCAAGTACAGTATTTGGCTCTAAATAAATGCAATCAAGCATGAAGTAACGTAATGTACGTAGCCAGTATGAGTTTCATGTATACATTAGTCACCAAAGATACAAATCAAAGACATAAATGGTTTTTATTAGAATATAAATCTCAAGATGAAATATTTTTCATTTACAGAATTTATCTGAATTTCATAAATTATTTTAACAGGTGGAATTAAACTAAGCGTTAAAAAATTAATAAAATTACAATGAATTTGATAAATCTTTTCTATTTGAGTATTTTTGGGTGGCTGATAACAACGGCGTGTTCACAAGAAGAAAATCGTGGTTAGTATAAAATACAATTTTTATATTTTACGAAATTATAATATTAGTGAAAATTATTCAATTTTTCAAAACTTTCTATCAGTAGCTTATCGTAGAAAAACTCCTTAATTACCAGCCAAGCATCTTGAATGAGGTTATGATCTAATTTATAAAAAGTTTATAATCTTCTTGTTGCTTAACATTTTGCTAACTACAAAATCTAAGTTTTAATTCAATTTATTTTCGAAACTTTCAAAAAACGCGTTTGTAATTTTTTAAGATATTTAAAGTTTATTCGCATATTCTTAAATCGAATTGCCAAAAAAAAAAACGAATAACATAGAAATGAACATTCTGTGGTTAGAAAAATAGTCTTACTTCTCTATAATAAAAATATTACAAATATTTTTAATGAACATTTAAATTTTTATTCTGAATCAAAAAGATTTAATGAAAGTCTTAAGAACTTTTAATTTATCTTTTATAATTTGATGAAATTATAAGATTTGGTTAAAATCTAGGCATAAATAAAGTTTTTGGAATATTAAAACATTGATATTAAAAAATATTTGTTAGTAATTTGATCCTTCATATAAAGTAACTTTGTGAAATAGATTTCTGAAAGAAATTTAAGAGGTTAAACTTTACATAGAATAACTTTAAACTTTAAATTAAATTTGTTAATAGTTTGACGTCTTTTAGTAATTCTATAAATCATCATTTACGTTATTAATCTGTCAATTTAAAGCTACAAAAATACCTTTTTAACTAAATTGCTCAAACTATGTGTCAAAAACAACAAAAAGTCGAAAATAAATTATCATCATTTGAAGAAAATCTTTTTATATTTTTTTAGTTTTTTAAGGTAGCAGTTACAAAACCTTATTATTCTGATTGAATCTATCAACTTTAATTTAAATTGTTAATTTTTTTCTCAATTTTAATCTGTATAATATGTAATAATATACTTATTTTATTCTCATAGAATAACACAAACTATTTACAATTTATATACAAACCATTTTACATGATATTTAATTATAATATTTTCTAATTTAGATTTTATTACAAAAATAAATAGTTTATTTATAACCATAGAATGAATAAAGCAATATAACATATTTTACTAGCTTCAAAAGTCATAATATTTTCTCATAACTATTTATAACAAAACTATCTGAAAAGAAATTTTTATTTACTAGACAATCTAAATAAATAAATATAGTTTTAAAGCCTTATTTCTAGCAACAGCAGTTTGATTAACATTTTAAATTTTAACTTACCAAAAGAAATAACCAATATTTACAAGTAAATTACTTCTTAAGTTTTTTTTTAACTTTAAAACTTATAAAGTAAATTGAAAATTAAACTTTTTTATTGTATTTTGAAATGAGAGGTTTTTGGTAGAAAATATGTTTTTTGAAATTTATTATAGAAATTATTTTCTTAAAACGTTTTTGTGATTTTTTACTAGTTCATTATGAATATCAAACCGTTTCTAATGTTATCAGTTCTTGACAGTTTTCAGTTTCTAAAGTTTTGTTTGAAAATTTAGGCTCAATTTTATTTTATTTTATAGAAACAAGAAAATTTGTAGTCAAACTAAACTGTTCTACTGAAGACGAATGCAGTAAAATTCTTGACACAATAAACTCTTCTCTAGCTTCTGTTAACCTTACAGATGTAGAAGACCCATTTATAGGTTTAACTATTTGTTTAATATAAACATCAGCTTGTTTTTATTGTGCTACTAAAACTTAATTTATTAAAATATATAATTTGGTGATAAAAAAGTATAATTTTTATTTGACTAAATTTCATTTAATTTATTAGACAAGAAAATTAATTTAAACTTTATAGCTAGAAAGTTTTATTTTAAATTATATATATAAATTAACATTCTCTGTTTTATCATCAGTTTTTGTTACTTCTAACAAACTCAAAGTCCTGATTATATAAAATTAAAAGCTTTATTGCTAAACTTTTTAGGTATTAAAGATTAAATGTAAAATTCATTAAACAACGTAACCAAAACTTTTTTTACTTTTTAATGTTTTTCTTAAGAAATCTAACAAATTAAAAGCTATGAAATAACCAAATGTGTTTAATATTGATAGATCTGGATGAATGTCAACAATTAGTTTCTCCTTGTCCTGAACTGACTAACTGTACCAGCACTTTTTACAGTTACAAATGTTTATGTATATCAGGTTATGTCACCTACTCTGAAGGAATAAATCCTTCAAATGTGTCATGCATAGGTAAGAAGTTAGATTTATTTTGAATAATAGATATGTTTTAAACATCAGTAATCAAGAAGAAGTTTTTTATTTGTAGAATTAAAATGATGAGATAGAATTACAAAAATCTTATTAATGAATAATTTTTTAGATGTTAATGAATGTGAGCTGAATGTGGATGATCAAATGAATTGTTCATCTAATGCTACTTGTATCAACTTAGATGGTAGTTACACTTGTGAGTGTAAAGATGGATTCAGAGATCTTGATCCAACAAACCCAGGGAGATTCTGTGAAGGTAACATAAGTTGTAAATTGATTTATTAATCAGAAATCAAACCTAGTAGAAAAGCAAGTATTTAAATTAGACTCAGAAATTATCTTCCAATCTTTTGAAAAGATCTGATAAACGGAATAACTCTTAGAATAGAAAAATTTATTTATTTTAATATTCAAAAGTTTTAAAGAAGTTTAAGGTTATTTCTATGTAAATAAAATATTTATAAAAAAAAATTCAACAAACAATTATTTAACTTGTTAACAACATTCTCTAAATAAAATCAAACTATTTAGTTTATAGTTAACTATATATATTTTTAATAAAATATTTTGATTAAAACTTTTGTTATTATAGAGCTACCTTGTTCAGTTCCAAATATTGACTTCGGATATATCACTTGTAATAAATCAATTGTTCCAAATGAATGTCAGTTGATTTGTTTTGACGGATTTGAGTATAGGGATGAAAGTAAAAGTGTCGTTAAATGTACAGAGAAAGTTGACGAGAAGGCTACAGTAAATATAGGCCTCCTAACAAAATGCACTGGTAAGCTTAATTTCTTTAACAGATTTTTGCAACTTTTTTATTGATAAAATTAATTTTGATGTAGCTAATAAAGCATATGTGATATTTCTGCAATTTCTAAAAGTTTGGAAATTGAAAAACCACTAAAGGATAACTTCTTTTTGAAATAAATTTCCTTTTATACATAAATAATTGCACAATGAAGAATAAAAGCTAAATGAGTGAAACAGAATCATTTAATTAAAAGAAGAATTTAATTAAAAAGCACATTAATTATCATAGCAGCTTAAGGTTCTGTTTAAAAGAATAATTTTTCATTTAATTTATTCATAAACATAATATATAAAAAACCAGTGTTTTATCTAGGATTAAACTTCCGTTTAGTTAAGTGTTTTCTTTTTTTTTGACGTTCGTTTGTTGATCGAAATTCGAGACCACAATTTTGTTATTTTTTAACTGTAAAGTGAAATCTGTTAAAATCTTAAAATCAGTCTTCAAAACAATATTTGCATTCAAAAAATAAATATTTTTAAAGCAGTATCGACGGCAACAACACAAGCATACATCGATGAGACTACAAGACCATATTCTGTAACAAAAGCAACTACTCTAAGCTCTTTAAGTGATGCTACTAACGCAATAATATCAATTACATCAGGTTAGAAACATAAAAAAGATCAAATAATATCCATTTAAATTAATATTCTTAACACTAACTGTATAAACATAATACTTTTAATACCTACAATGTAGAAATAATTGAATTTGATAGTTAAGGTTTATTTTATTAACTTTTTAGAACCAGTCAATGATTTTACTGAAGAACTGAGTACTGTACAAGCCTTTACATTTGAAGTTACTACAGAAGAGCAAACTTCGGCTGTAGATAGAACTACTGCATCTTATATCGAAGCCACTGTAAGTTCAACAACTTTCAAAAGTATGCCACAAAATAAAATTAAAATCGAAATAAATGTTTTTATCCAAATTGTATAAATCTTTTTTCGTTTTTACCATTGAAAATATTTAATTGGTTAATTTCATTTTATACTAAATACCTCTAATTGTTCCATTTAAACGTTTCTTGTTATGACTGAACTATTTGAACAATTTTTTATCAGACTTTAACACCTGATAACTTGACTGAAAGTAATATAGAAGACGTGGCTGAAGAACTTTTGAATGATGTACAATCGATTTTCGGTGAGCTCAAATTCAAACAAAATATTTCTCATTATTATTATGATTTTCTCAGTAAAATCTCAAGTTTTTATCTCACAAAGAATTGATATTCAAATTCAATTTATCTTTTTTTCATGAGTTAAAAACATTTTTTTGGTATTTTTAAATCTTCAAAAAGCATATTTATTGAATTTTTAAAAGTAAATTATAAAGAATTGTTTATATTTAAAAGAAATAAATGACTCTATTTCTATTTACTTTAATCTTGATTATCTTACTTCTAAATTTCCTTAATCTGTTATAGACATCCTTTCTGATTATAAATATGCTCATTATTTTGATTTCCAATAAACTCTATAAACGTTCACCCAAGCAAGCATAACACAATTAAATTCTCAAAACTTATTCTTATTAATATGTCGTATTTATATGCTTGGTTGACTAATCAATGTATTTACGGTCGTCTTTATATATACGATGTATACATACCTCGCCCTTCCTGAATAAGTAAGATATCTTCTAAACAAATATCACGATTTGTTGAGTTTTGCTGTGTTTGTAAAAAATTATGACAAAAACGAGATAGAATACCGCGTTTAAACTAACCACAAAATGGTTTTTTTTTTAAATTTGTTTTAACTTTGATCTTCCGGTTATTTTTTTTATTTTTTTTAGATAAAACTACTACACCAAATGCAACAGTGGTAAATACTATTGTTGAAAACTTGGAAAAAATTATTTTTTCAAACATTACTATTAACAAAAAAGTTGCAACAGACCTTTTAAGAGTCATTACAACTTTCTTATCATCAGACACAGACACAGGTATTTAAATCATAAAATTAAAAATCATTAATAATTGTTTTGATCTTTTACTTCTGTAGATGCTGGTGCTCCTGATACTAACAAATTTGCTCTTCTGACTGACCAGATTCTTCTAAACATTCAATTACCAGGAAATCAAACAAGTTTTGAAGTTGTCTCTGAAAGTTCAAGCTATGGAGCAGTTGATGTAGATCTGCAATCTACTCAAGGTTTCAAAATATGAGACTTTTTTAATTCAAATTTAAACTATAATACCGAGAATACCTATAATTGATAGCACAGTATTTAAAAACTATTAAAATGCCAAAATATATTTGATCTATCATTTCAGGATTGTATTTTTCTCTTCCTGATGGCTTAGCAAATAATCTTTTAGTTTCTGGAATAAGCATTCCTTCTACTTTACCTATCAAAGGCGTAGTAAGCTGAAATTACTCTTCAAAGATTCTGATTTTTCTAAAACGGTTTTATCTTTCAGAAAAGGATTTCCTTCCTTGCGTTTGAAGATGCCAAATTATATCAAACAAAAACTGGAACAGTGATTAAAAAATCTAAAGAAATTGATCTTTCAAAAGCTGGCTCCTTCATAGTAAATAGTCCAGTAATTGGTTCAACTGTCAAAGGACTTCAAATTAGAAACCTTTCAGACCCAGTTATTATCAAGTAAATAAATTAATTATTTCAAAATAAATTGAATTTTTTACATTTTCTGTCACTTAATGATTTAATATTGAAGAAATAGTTTAGAAATTAACAAGTTTTTTTAACCGTATCTCATTTTTAGTTTGTCTCACGTTCATTGTTTTTCATCATCTAATTTTCTAAAAGATTTTTGCATATTAATGTTATTTCAAATGTTGTTTTCTGAACCTCAGTCTTGTTTTTGTAATTTAAGAAGAACTTGCTGAAACACCTACTACAAAAGATTAAACAGATGAATTAATATTCGGAATTCTTTACAGATTCAAACCCTATATCAAGTCTGTGGATGAGCAGCACAATGATAACTCCACCGCTATTCGCGCAGCTCTCAGAACACCAAAATGCGCTTTCTTTAATTACAACTCTAACAACGGATCTGGTGATTGGTCTACAGAAGGGTGCACGACTACAATTGGTTCTGACGATACAATCATTTGTAATTGTTATCATTTAACCAGCTTTGCAGTTATCATGGTAATTGTTGATACTTTTAGATATTTTCTTAAAAAATCTAACTCAATTCTTTTGAAATAAATTGTATGTAAATAAACTTTATTTTAAAAGGATATAGACACCATGGAGCATGATTATGTGTTGGAATATTTGAGCTATTTTGGATGTGCGCTTTCTATACTTGGGTTGACCATAACTATTATCACATATCTTGGTTTCAGGTAAAAATATTTTAGGTTTTAGATTTCAAATGATATCAAGTAAACCGAAATTTGAAAAGAATTTTTACAGCAGTCAATTTAATTTAAAAAATGTTTTTTAGAACTTTAAGAGCTTTCAAATCAAAGAAAATTCTAGTTCATTTTTCAACTGCTTTGTTGGGACTTTATCTAACTTACGTGTTTGGTTTAGTGCTTGATCTACCAGTAAACGAGCAGCAATGTATAGCTGTAAGTTCAACATTCTTTATATTATTACTATGATTACAACAACTAGATAGAATGCTGCAACTCGATAAAAACATTCACAGAAATCGATCAGAATTATTTATCGATAATTTGTTAAGTCAAGCTTATACTATGTTTTTAAAAGCTTATTTACTTAATTTTTACGCTTAAAAGCTTTGATTATGTGGTTTTAAATAACATAAAATCCTCATTAATCCTATTTTCTTTTTACAGTCAGGCTTCTTCATGCAATTCTTTTTAGCTGCAGCGTTTTCTTGGATGTTTGTTGAAGTACTGGACATGTATTTCCTATTTGTTAAAGTTTGGAGTAGTATTCAGAATTATGTGGAGAAAATGGCAGTTATAGGTTGGGGTTTTCCCCTTGTTTTATCAGTTTCCACTTTAGCTGCTCATAAAATTATGGAACGAAATGCTGAAGGAAGCAATTTTACTCGGATGTATCCAAAATATGAAGAATTAACTACTACGTAAGCTTATTGCTTCAAATGTCAAAGCAATTTATTTACTTTACAGTTTATTATGTAACCCCAAAGTTTGTTTTGGTAAAGTCAATTGAATATTCTATTGTCTTCAGTATTTTATAACTTCTGTTTACAATTTGCTTCAACTAAACAAAATGTTCAACTTATCAAAACATTTTAATATTATTTGTAATTCAATTTTTTATTTAAACTCTTAAATATTAGTTTTAAATCTAAAACATCTAAAAATGACCTATTATTTGTATATTAGATGCTGGCTAACTGACATCGGGTTTCATTGGTCCTTATTGCTACCATTGGGTATTATTTTAGCTTTTAACTGTATGCTATTTGGAAAGGTTACTTACAATATAACATGTAAACGAAATGGAAATTCCTCTGCAGTGAGAAACAGTCGGCGAAATATAAAAGTAAATATTCGAAAATTTATATTCTAGCTGTACTATTTATCTACCAGATATTTCAAGATTATCTTTAGATACCTATTTAGATGCAATGACATTTTAGTGCATCTATTTCAGTAGGATATTTAATCTCAGATTTAAACTTCGCATAGAATTTAAACTTTACTTAAAAAACAAATTTAATTAAAAGATAAATTGTTGAGCTAATAAAAGTCTTTGTCTGTTTCGAAAGCATTGTTGAGTTAGAAACTTTTTGAACAATTTCGAAATATATTCGTTTCAAAGCTTTGTTTTCAAAAAGACTACAAACATACCTGTAAAGTAACAGATCTCTTATAAATCAACTTAGATGGTATCATAAATCTAAAAACAAAAAACAGTTTGTAGGTTTTTGCTTGACGTTTATCTTAACCAATAATGAATTGATTTCAGGCGAAACAACATTTGATAAATGTTCTTGCAATTTTATTACTGAGTGGACCTACATGGATTGTTGGATTTTTCATTAAAGTTGATTCTTCTACAACCGGAGTCACTAGACGAATCTTATCTTACTTCTTTGTCATTTTAAATGCTTTCCAGGTTTTAGAAAATTCAAATAATTTTACATTCCTTAATATTGTAATTTAAGGGCTTATGGATCTTTATTGTGTTCATCGCAAGACCTAAAAAAGTTCGAAAGCTCTGGGCCACAACCTTATGTTGTCTACAACTAATAAGGAAAGATTCTTTGAGTGGATTTACCGGAAGCAGCAAAACTCGACCAACCACTCTCAGTTCACCTTCAAGTGGGATGAATATTAAACCAGCTACTAAAGGTAGATACAGTCTAGAAGAAGGTCAAAGAAGCGTTCGGAAAGCTGGCTCTTCAGAAGAATCTTATTCTGAATCAACCACTTGAAATCTATTTAAACATTTAATTGTTTAAGTTCTTTTGTTTTTGAAATATTAACAGAAGTTTAATTGTTTAAACTATCAATTATATTTGACTTGTGTGTTTAATTGCGGCAATACTTTTCTGTTATATTCGTTGTTTAAAAAAGTTTGTTACTAAATGATTCGTAATGAAATTGTTTCTTATGTTTATTTTTGACGCGGTGAAGACCTTCTATAATTCACCTAAATTTTAAATTATGTTTTTGTCCTTCAACCTTGCCGCCTTTTACAGTCATACCTGTTTGGTAAAGTTTCTCTATTATTAGTTGATCAGCAGATACATATATAATTATTTCATTTATCAATCCATCATTCTTAGGCATTGAGATTAGATTTAGATACAACCGCATTTCATTCGTACATTTTTATTCTGAAACTATTAGTACTTCGAAAGTGACGAAATAATTTCTCAAACTTTTCTTCTCATTGCTAAAATTTGTTATTTACTTTTTATTATCTGGTGATTATAGTTACTTGAAAAACATATTTATTCATAACCAATAATAACCAAGAAGAATTAATTTTTGTTTTTTAGAAGAAGCAGCAAAGTTGATAATACATCTGTTATTATAAATTTTAAAGTTATATTTTGTGACTTCAGAAATACTTTAAATCAAATTTTGAAAGAAATAGAAAAGTGCCCTGAAACTTAATTCTTTAAATAATCTAAATATTTTCAAATCTCTTGATAACAAAATTTATTTTTAATTTAGGTAACATATTCTCCGTTTTTAAATTATTTTGATATAAGTCTTAATTATGAAATCTTTTGAAAGATTTTTTATTAGCTGTTTAAACAATTAAACAAAAACTATTTTGGATTAAAAATAACTTTGCTTATGGGATTCTATAGAATGAAGTAAACTTTATTTATTGGATTTTAATTCAAGCTATATGAAATTATTTAGTAAAATACAATTCTGTGAAAATGAAATTGTGCAAAACTGGAAAAGTAGATTTAGCAGCAGAATATTTTGTAAATATGTTTGTTTAATTATCACTTGAGGGTAACTTTTTTGTCTTATATCACATTAACAAATTTGAAAACAAATAATAAATTCAAGCCAAATAAAATGTAAAATAAAAGTTAGGTAATTGCAAACCAAAATTGGTTGCCTTAATATTTGCTTTTGTATAAAAGATGATTTAGTCGTATCATCAAAATTAATTGTAAATAAAAACTATCATAAAATACTTCTGTGGTGTTTTACCATATCAAAATTAATTTGAAATTTATTAAATATACAACCACAAAACTTTGTTTAAGCTAGAATTTTCAAATGAAATTATCTATGTAGAATTTTTTAAATTGAAGTGTTATATATTTGAAAAAATTAATGAAGTTAATTGGATAGTTTGATATGGCTCATATTCAAATATGCAAATTAGTTTATATAATATAAAAATTAGATTTTAATATTCAGATTAAGAAGGGTTAGTTAAAACATATTTTATAAATCATTGTGATTGAGCTTGCTTTGTTATTATTTAATTTTAATTATTTCAAATACTATGTAATATATATAACAATAAACAAACCTATAATTACAACAATTATTTATATTATTATTACAATTTATCTATCATTATGTGCTCTTGACAAAAAAGCAGTATTTATAGAAGTTATTATACTTTGAAAATTATATTTTTAATCTTATATTTTTTTAAATTCCGTTTTTATAAATTTGGCTATTTCAAATTATAAATGCATTAAAATTTTTATCATGAAAATAATTATAAATCAAAATAGTGTTGTCATAACTTTGCTTGTTTATAATAATGGTTATGTCTTTACATAAAAGAAGTTATCTTTATTTTTAAGAGATTTTTTTTAATTTATTTGGTTGATATATTTTGATTATTACAGTTAGCTTTTTTGTGTAGTTTTGATAGATTGTTAAACTTCTTAAAACTTAACTGTGTTAATGCATTAAATTTATGAGCTTTATAGGAAGCAATTATAGATAAAAAGTTGTTAAAATGTTCTGCTAAACTTTTCAAAATTCTCTTATACAGTGTGAAACATTTAATGATAAACTTTATAATTTACTAGCATACATCTACTAATTATCACCGGTATTATATCAGCAATAATTTGGAAGTAACTTACTTGAAATTGTTTACAAAAATTTGGCGAAGAGTTATAATTTTATAATAATTAAAAGATTTTTTTTAGTACTTTTAAAATCCATGCTTCAATCCCGGTAGGGCGAAAGTGTTAATTTGTGTTACTATTTGTTCTTTGGTTACCTCCGGTAAAGCTAAAATGAAGTTTGAACCATTTCTTCAAAACAATCTTTTAACTGTTTTACAAAATCGAAAATTTAATTGAAATTGATTTTAAAATGAAATTATTGTCTTAATTTATTATATATATTCTAATGTTATGTGTTTGCGAGTTTTATAAACATTTCTTCAATATTTTGATTTGATTTTTTCTATTTTATCTTCATTTGTACATTACACCTATTTTTAATTATTAAATTTTTAGTTACTATTTGTATAAGATTCGATGATTGAAGATTATTCATTTATATAATTCTTTTTAAGCTTCTTTTTTTTCATTTTCATCATTTTATTTAAGTTCTGAAAACCTATCTTCCGAACTAATACCTCAGAATAATTCTTTTTCAAAAATTGAGATTTAATAAAATTAAATTATTTTAATTCTTGTAATTTTTGTATCCTATTTTATGTTGTTTTTATTATAATTTCTGCTAATTGTATAATTTTATGTTTTTATATATTGCTATTATAGTATTTATTCTAATTATAAATGTTTTTCTATTTTTTTAACATAGTTTTATAAAAAACTAACTTTTAAATTGATTTTTATCAATGGTTGGTTAATTGTTTTTTTTTGTAATGATATTAATTTAATATAATTAGTTATTATTTTAATAACTTACTTTTTCTTGAATAACTAGAATTGGTGTAAAAACTTATTTAGTTTTTAATATTATCTATTTATTCTTCACACAGCTTTTATAATAACTTCTTTTTCTTTTCTTAGTTGATTTGAGTTTTATATTTAAACAAATAATTATTTCTATTTTTACTTATAGATTAATGAATTTCTAATGGTTAAATAGCATAACTCTTTTTATAAAATAAAAAAATTAAAGTTTTTGAAGATTCTATTGAATTATGAAAAATTAAAGCATTTTAAAATAACATTGATTTTAAATATAAAAGAAAAATTATTCTATTTCTTTTACATTATCAAATATTTATTGATTTTAATTTGAAAAATTATTTTGCAGATACTAGGAAATAATTTAAGTTTTTTACTGAACAATTTTGTAATGAAACTTTATAAGCCTCTATGGATATCGCATGATGGTAAGAAAAATGTTTATCTAGTCTAAATTTATACTTAATGCCCTTAAATTTAAGTCATTAATTTGAAAGTGTCTTTGGTGATAAATAGTTTATAATATGATCACAATTTTGTTTTTAATAATTGACTTTTATAACTTTTCTGTAAAGTTTCTAGCTGATTAAATAGATAAAAGTCAATATAAAAAGATAAAATTGTTTAGTTCATTCACTACAGAACTAAAATAAATATTTATATGTTGTATTTGCTTTTTCTGTTTCAACATAAGGATTCATTGATTATCTCATAATCTATCTTCTTAAAAAAGCTTTAAAGAAATTAAATTATTGAATTTAAATATTAAAAGATCATTAAGAAAAATATTAAGTTCAATTATTTAATCTCATAATCAATGACGGTTACAGTAAAAAGCCTTTTTCATGTTGTTATCTTTTTCCACTGAATATTTAATGATATTGATTCCTTGAGCTGACATTTGTCCCATGCTTTGTTCATCTGTTACTCATCATATGTATCAATCATTTGTCAACAGGACAGGCAATATTTTCAGTTGATATACATCCAGATGGTTCTAGATTTGCCACAGCTGGTCAAGGTGATGGAGGTAACAACGGTAAAGTGATTGTATGGAACATGAGGCCTCTTCTAAATGAAGAAGATGAAAATAACGAAGAAGTACCTAAAGCCCTTTCGATTATGGATGGTCACCAAGGTAACAGAGGACCACAGAACAACTCTGTACCTTTATCAGTATGTTTACAGCTTGCGTCAACATTGTTAGGTGGTCCCGAAGTGGTCGCTACCTAGCGTCAGGTGGTGATGACCGCTTTATTATGATCTGGCAGTTTGCTGGTGAGTTTTCCTCATCCTCATCATCTCACCTGTCTCATCCTGTAATCTTTAGGATACGGATTAGCTGGAGGTTTTGGATCCAAGATCAAAGTGAAGAAGAACTGCGGTGAAAGATGGAAGTGTTCTTATACACTTAAAGGACACAGTGGAGGTAACTCTTCCTCCCTAAAGACACACATCTCATCTTTTTCTTTCAGATGTATTAGGTCTAGAGTGGTCACCATATGACCGTTGGCTGGCATCTTGTAGCGTGGACAACACTGTCGTCATTTGGGACGCCCAGAACTTTCCACAGGTGGTCCAAGTACTTCGAGACCACACAAGTCTTGTCAAAGTAAACAAAAAACTTCATTCGACATCCTAAACTCCCTTCCTGATCCCAGGGAGTCACTTGGGACCCTATTGGATCGTACATCGCTTCACAATCTGATGATAAAACGATTCGAATCTGGAAAACATTGGATTGGAAATTAGAGAAGACAGTCACGGAGCCTTTTGAAGAAGTAAAATATCCGCTAGTTGGCGACAAATACAAATTTGTTGTCCACAGTCACATGCTTCGACCCATGTTCTACGTCTAAGCTGGTCCCCAGATGGTGGTTACCTTGTATCAGCCCATGCCATGAATAATGCCGGCCCCACTGCCCAAATAATCGAACGGAATGGCTGGCAGACGTCCTTGGATTTTGTAGGACATCGAAAAGCGATTACTAGCACAAGGTTCGTGATTTGATGACGTCATCACATCTTCATCTAGAGCTGATGTAGATTTAATGGATGTTTATTTCATCGACTCTCATCCGGAGTGAAGAAAATTGAAGATGAAAATGATTTGAAACTTGAACCTTATGCTTGTTGCGCGATAGGAAGTCGAGATAGATCAATTTCAGTTTGGCTCACTTCTCTTAAACGCCCTCTGGTGGTTGTCAGGGATTTATTTGATGATTCGATCATGGATATATCTTGGTGAGTAAGATCTTTATCTCATGATCTTCATCTAATGACCTTCATCACTTGATCTTCATCTCATGATGTTTATCTCATGATCTTTATCTCATGATCTTTATCTCATGATCTTTATCTCATGATCTTCATCTCATGATCTTCATCTCATGATCTTCATCTCATGATGTTCATCTCATGGTCTTTATCTCATGATGTTCATCTCATGGTCTTTATCTCATGATCTTTATCTCATGATCTTCATCTCATGATGTTTATCTCATGATCTTTATCTCATGATCTTCATCTCATGATCTTCATCTCATGATCTTCATCTCATGATCTTCATCTCATGATCTTCATCTCATGATCTTCATCTCATGATGTTCATCTCATGGTCTTTATCTCATGATCTTTATCTCATGATCTTCATCCCATGATGTTCATCTCATGATCTTCATCCCATGATGTTTATCTCATGATCTTCATCCCATGATGTTTATCTCATGATCTTTATCTCATGATCTTCATCCCATGATTTTCATCACTTGATCTTCATCTCGTGATGTTCATCTCATGATCTTCATCATTTGATCTTCATTTCATCATCTTCATCTCATGATATTCATCTCATGATCTTCATCTCATGATTGTCATCTCATGATTGTCATCTCATGATCTTCTTCTCATGATCTTTATCTGATTATTGTCATCTCATGATCTTCATCTCATGATCTTCATCCCATGATCTTCATCTCATGATCTTCATCTCATGATCTTCATCTCATGACCTTCACCTCATGATCTTCTTTCCATGATCTTCATCCCATGATCTTCATCCCATGATCTTCATCACATGATCTTCATCTCATGATCTTCATCTCATGATCTTTATCTCATGATCTTCATCTCATGATCTTTATCTCATGATCTTCATCTCATGATCTTCATCACATGATCTTCATCTCATGATCTTCTTCTCATGATCTTTATCTGATTATTGTCATCTCATGATCTTCATCTCATGATCTTCATCCCATGATCTTCATCTCATGATCTTCATCTCATGATCTTCATCTCATGATCTTCATCTCATGATCTTCATCTCATGATCTTCATCTCATGATCTTCATCTCATGATCTTCATCTCATGATCTTCATCTCATGATCTTCATCTCATGATCTTCATCTCATGACCTTCACCTCATGATCTTCTTTCCATGATCTTCATCCCATGATCTTCATCTCATGATCTTCATCTCATGATTTTCATCCCATGATCTTCATCACATGATCTTCATCTCATGATCTTCATCTCATGATCTTTATCTCATGATCTTCATCTCATGATCTTTATCTCATGATCTTCATCTCATGATCTTCATCTCATGATCTTCATCTCATGATGTTCATCTCATGATCTTCATCCCATGATCTTCATCCCATGATCTTTATCTTTCTATAAGGTCATTTTCCGGATATTCGATGTTGTGTTGTTCTTGGGATGGAACAATCGCTTATTTTAAATTTACTCCGGAAGAGTTGGGACACAATCTCACACAGGAGCAGAAAGTATTTCCCAGACTTCCTAAAAACCTGTTTCTGATCCCTATACCTCCACAGAGCAACTTTAATCGTAAATTATATGGCAAAGCCTCATTTGCAATTGACAAGCCTTTAGTGATTGAAAATCCAGCCATGTTATCGATGCAAGAACAAAACAAGGAACCCTCAAAACATAAAAGTGACCCGCCCAGGAACCAACCAGTCTACAAATCGCCCCAAAAGTACCCTGTAAGTGTCCCTGTGTGGTCACCAACTCGATTCTAATCGTTGTTTACAGACTAAACAAATCGAGACCAGGACAGCCACTGGTCGAAGACATATTACTCCTGTATTTGTGGCCCCACATGAAGCCCTTGGGTCAGTGGACAGCGTTTGAAGTGTCCCAATGTTTTGATGGTTGTTTTTTAGAGTTATACCAAGACCTTTTGGATCAGATGCTTTTCAAAGTATTTTGAATCGATCAAAAACCGTTGAAGAAGAAGATAAATTAGAAGCTGATGTTGAAGAAGTAGTTGATGAAGATTCACCGCAGTCTTCTCCATCTGTAAGTCCAAGGGCACCTTAAGCTGTAGAAAGTTCACGAATTTATTGATCTTTGCACAGGTCGCCATAACCTCCACTAAAACTAATGGAGATGCAAAGTCACTGAAACCAACCTCTAACCACGTGACATCTTCAAAGACACTTGAGAAGAAGACGGAATCTTCTGTAAAGACAAACGGTGAACATCTTTCGTCTCCAATGATAGAGGTTGAGGAGCACCCTAACCAAGTAACTCTCTACTTTCATCAGATTTCTTAACTTTATTTTCTTTTAATCTTTTATAGAAGAAGAAAGCAGTCTTAGATGGAAGATTGATTACTAAAACTAAACCAAATGACTCGGAGAATAAAACTTCCACTCCTAAAACTAAGAGCCATCCAACCTCTAAAGATCAAGTTTTAACAGGGTTAGTTCCAATTTGATCTTCTGAATGTTGTCAGATCTCATTTGTGATTCAAAAGTAAACAATTTAGTTGGATGTGTCTCGCGTATTTAGATGCAAAGTCCTTCAAAAATCTCTGAACTTTTCAACTTTGACAGTAAATCACGTGGTGTGAAAACACCAACCAATCAAACCGATGCCCAGTCGCCCAGAAGACCCGGTCGACCGCCCCAATCAATAAAACGGAAGATAGCTTCCTCATCATCCACAAGTGACGGATCGGGCAAGAAGTCCAAAAAACAAGATTTGATTTCATCAACATCAGCAACCAATCAACTTTCATCTGCATCAAAACGAAAAACCGCCGAACCATCAACCAATCACGTGACTGAAGTAAGTGTCTTGGTAACCAGTAGCAACCATTAACAACCAATTACAGACCACCATCGCTACCCAACCTAGATTCCAAACACTTCCAGAAAGATGCCTACCACCCCTAAAACTTGAATCTAAAGTCTGGTCACAGGTATTTGAGTCCTAATAACCGATCCTCATCTTCATCTGATCTTCATCTACAGATCAACATCAACAAGAAACTAGTTTCTGTATCATGCGACAACCAGCTCCCTCAAAACTCATCTAAACACCTTCATCAACTAATATGTCGTCATGGTGACCAAGAAATCTGGTCCGCGACCTTTTCATCGCCTTTTTTAGCCATCTCAATGAGCAAGTCAGTGTTCTGAACCATTTTTGAAAAACGCCATTTTCCACCCCTGTCATCTACAGACAAATTGTGGGCGTGGCCACCTACGATGGCTCTCTCTGTGCCCTTTCTCTTCAATCAGGGAGAAGACTTCTTCCAACTTTATGCAGAAATAGTCGAATCGCGGGTATACATGTCACCCGTCAAAACCTGATGGCCGTGGACGTCACTTGTGGGGTCACTGTCTGGTCAGTGAGTGACGTCATCAACCAACTAGTTGCTGACTTGAGTTTTTAGGGATGTGAAAAGACAACAAACGACGATTGAAAACTGTTCTTTTGCTCATCTGCTCCCTGTGGATGTTGGGAGTGAAGCAGGATCGTGTCTTCGTCATTTTTCACTCACAGATCAAGGGACGCCGCTCATCACTTTTGCAGATCATCGAAGTTTCGCGTATTCATCTAAACTAACTTCGTGGTGAGTTTCGCTAGATGTCGCTGTTGATTGAAACTTCAAAATCTCTATTTTCATCTTTTCTACAACTTTTTTACTCTTAAAGTGTCTTCTGATCCTCTGATAACTGGAAGAAGGTACTCTCACAGCTGATAGAGATCTGTTTGAAAGTTTCAGTAGTTTTAGAAACCAACTATCATCAAAAGATCTTTAATCAATCAGTTACTTCAATCTGCTGATATTTTTACTCTTAAAGATCAACTTAAAGATCATCTTCATCTGTTGATCCGCTTGCAGCATCCCTCCAATCACAATTTGATCTTTCTTTTAGGACACCAGTCTCGTTACCTCACGACATCTTAGAAAAATACTCACAACCATCAAGTCAACTACTTGGAACCAGCAACCAACATTCAACACCACACACAGGCGACCCACATGACTTCAACCACCTCAGAATGGTCATCGATTCCTTCTCCGCTTGTATCCAGCCCGGATCCGGGACACAAGCGAGTCAATCATACCGTGGAATAGTTTCAGCGCAGCGTGATGCAACTGTCGCTGTTTTAGAACAAAAAGTTAACAGATGTGAAACCCTTGAAAGTTCGATTGAATATCGTAGATGGTTGCTTGCTTATGTGAGGTAAGATCAATAATTAGGACCCAACACCCTCTCATGAACCTCTATCAGGTTTTTAGTGAGCGAAAACCTTCAAGAAAGACTCAGAGAAGTTTGCAATGATTTGATTGGTCCTCCTTTTAAAAGTTCAAAATCTAACAACCAATCAAAACGCACCAATGGAATTTGGCAGCCTCATATAATGGTAGAGATGTTGTTGAAGCTGTACAGGGGTCTAATTTTCTATTTTGTCGATAGGGGATGGAAAAAAGGTTACTATTGCGTGATGAAGTACTTCCGATTGTAGCCAGCAACTTGTCGTTTCAAAGAATTTATTCTGATTACTTTGATCAACTTCAAAATGTAATCCAGTTAGATTCCTGACAAAATATCCACCAAAAAGTTGTTTTAATTGTTTTTTTTAGAATTTATCTTTAGGGCTTTTTTGTTGTTGCCCTTTTTGTCTGTAATTATCATTTTTTTTAAGTTTTCAATCATGTTTTGAGTAAAATATCTGATTAATCTATCAGTTGCCTATTTTGAATAAAATTATTTCTTTCAAACTTATTGAAACAAAACAATTTATAGAATCTATTATTTAACGAGAAAAATAAACATTGATAATCATCCAAAGATGAACGTAGTCCTCCATCGCATCTTAACATAATCATCTACCTCATTCTACAAAATAGATTTGTCAGAAACAGTTTGTTAGAAACGTTGATGACCTACAATTAGTCAAATACTTCAACAATTTATTTGAAGTTTCCTAATTTAATTTCAATGAAATTCGAAAATGTTACTTTAAATAAAACTAAAGTTCAACTTTTGTGACAAGCTTTAAACGTATTTCATTTAAACAGTTTTAGGAAAAGTTTTTCAAAAGCAATAAGACCAAGCTAAAAGCATGAATATATTAGTTCGATTACGTTGCAAAGGAACTGAAAAGTTCCGTTTCTTGGTACTACAAAACCAATTAAAGACAATTTTTCTAATAGTTGTGTAATTATTAGGTTACTTTCTACCAAAGTTTTAATAAAGGTAAAAAATGATATTTAAAAAAACGGTTTTTGATTCACTGAAATCATTTTATATAAATAGTTTTTGACATCAGCTTTATTATAATTTTTTGGTTTTAACTTTATCATATGAAATATAGAAGATATCTGTATCAAAATTACTTCATAAAAGTTTTTCAATTAAAAAATAAAGTTTTAATTTCTACCTCTGTGAAATCCATTTCAAAACGTTTAAATTTTTAGCAATTTTTTAATTTCTATGTCAAATAATTTCAAAACTTTCTAAAATAAAATCAATAAAAGATTTGATTGTTATAATTGCAATTAAAAGAGTTCAACTACCAAGGTTCAAGCTTGTTAAAATACCTATCAAAATTTTAAACTCATTTCTTTAGTTGGTATTCAAACTAACTCATTATACAAAGCTTTGCCAATAAATATTATTTTACAGAAATTAAATTTGAGAATCTAAATTTTATCACGTTTAAAAAGTTATATTCTTTTAATATTTAATGCTGCTGGCAAGAAATTTAATTGCGTGCTGGTATAATTGCATATGAAATCATTAAATGTCAAGTATAGGCAGTATATGATTACTTTTTTGAATAATCATGTTGTTAATCTATTTCAAATTACTGATAGAAATTTATTTGTTAAAGTTTGAGAGAGCTGTTAGTTTCAAAAAAAAGATTAACGAGAGATTTCTAAAAAGCTAAAGTCAGATTGCAGAATAACTAAGTTCAGTTTAGTCTGCCACGTACCTTGAAGCAATTCTGATTAACAATTTTCTAAAGAAGTTTAAGAAATAAGCTTTCAATTACTCAATATTTACAGTTCTATTTTCTAACTTTGGTTTAGAATAAGTTTTAGAAATTAAAGAACAAATTTTTTTGAGCAATTGCAGCATTTGTAAGAATTTTTAGCGTATCTAAAAAGTAATCAAACTAACTAGAATATATCTATATCAAAGGTAGATGTTGAATTTTAATATTCAAATAAGCAGCAGTTGAAAGATCAGTCACTAGAAATAGTAGAGAGCATTAAACTTAAATCTCAATAACCTTGAATAACAATTAACTTATTTACTATTAATAATTTTTATGCTAACTAAATACAAAAACGTAATAATGTTTAAAATATATTAACTAAGTTGTAAATTGTTTTTGACTAAAAACGGAAGTACTTGATGGTTTCTTTGAGTTTTTTTATTTTTAAACTTCGCTAAATTTTTAACACTTATTTGCAGATGAACAAATCTTTCTTTGTTAGGATTTCAAAATAAGTATTTCTTGAAAGCAAATATTTTTTATGAACAAAACTAAATCATACTATTGTCGAAATGGAAATGACACCTTTTCCAGATTTCTTTAAACAAGGTCTTTAAACAACTTTTGCTATTTTATTTATGTAGAAAGCTTTAAAAGGTTACATTTTACACAAAAAGTTTTTAATTTAAAAGCTTAAAATTCCTGAAATATATCTGTTACATATTTTTGACATAATAATTAGTCTGTCAAATAAGTGCCAAATTTTTTGTAAGAACTAAAGTAAACAAATAAAGAGTTCATTATTATAACCAGCATATCAGCTCCCTGCATAAAAATCCGTTTAAAACCGACAGTTAAACTGTTTTGCAATACATGCTTGAGTAAATTTTTATTTGCAATTAAAGTACTTTAAACTAAATGTTGTAAAAAATATTGATGAATTAGAATAACTGTATGTCTTTTTAGTTCGTCTAGTTATGATTTATATATCTTCTTTTTTAATTTGAATCTTTTATTAATTATGAAGAATTAAGCATCGGTAAAGAACACCTTATTTTGAATCTTAAATTAACAAGTTTATTTTTTTTTCAAATATAGATAACCACAGAAATAGTTTTTTGTACGTTCACCAATACTGTGGTTAAAAAATCACTTTTCAAAGCTAAACCTGTCAACAAGTTATTTGTCGAAAATGTTCTATCTAACCTAATGACTTGTTTTCAGTTCAATTTTCAGAATATGATGATGAAGTAAGCAAGATCTGTTTCAGGGAATCTGAAAATGTATTTGCCGCGTTTATCTTACTATTCGTCGTAATCGGACTTTTTGGAAATGTTTGTATTATAGTCATGATCCTGACTTTACGAGAATACAAGAAATCAGTTGCTAACTGGTAAGGTGAATAAAACTAACTCATTAGTATTTATCGACTTCTTCTGATAGGTACATCTTACAATTAGCTTTGGCTGATACTTTGTTTTTAATAACTTTACCATTTGAAGCTATTTCTGAGATTAAAGGTAGTTGGATTTACCCTGACTGGTTGTGCCTTGTCAAACAAGCAGTACTGTTCATTAACTACTACGCCAGTATCTACTTCCTAATGGTTTGTTTATCTTTTAAATCGTTTTAAATCTAATTTAGTTTTTATTCAGGTAATGAGTTTTGATCGTTACTTGGCTGTAACCAAAGCATTTGCATTTACAAATTGGGTGAAAGTTTTAAGATCTTCTACAGCGTCTTATGCTATCACAATAGTTGGATGGTGTTTAAGTATCTCTGCTTGTATTCCTTTGTATCTATATAGTGATGTTGAACAATGTCCAAGAACGTGCGCTCATAAGTTTCCGTTAAAAGAAACCTTTTGTGACTTACCAGAGAATATGGTGCTTTTTACTGTTGATATTTTTTAAAAAATGATTTAAAAAAGTTTTGTGTTATTTAAAAAAATACATTTTTATTTTTATTCAAATTTAAAACTATTATTACTGAAATTATCAAAGTCAATTAGCTCTTTAGAAGTTTAATTATTGTTTTTCTTCTTGTATAACTTATTTTTTTTTGTTTTTTTTAAACAAAAATATTTTATGAAAATTAACCAACAATACCAAATAATTTTTAGAAATATTCAAATATCTCTTTCAACAGGGCTCTGATGACTGTAAATTTCATCTGTTTAATAAGGTAACCCATATTGAAGAATACAGTGCGTACATTTTTACCAATTACGATAGCAATTATACGGATCCTTTTGGATTCCCTACCAACTACAATGATACTTCTTACGAGATAAACTTTGATAATTTTCTAAACACCTCTCTTAAAAACGCTACCTATTTCCCTTTTGATAATGATTCATATATTTACGATCGATATGGTATCGAACCAAATCATATATTGGATGCTTACATGAATAATAATGGAGCTGAAACTGGCATTATTTGCAAGTTAGCTTCTATTTCTACAATCAGAGTGATTTTAAACCCCAAATTTTCTAGATATCCTGAAAGCAATGAACTAGAAATTTGGATTTATTCAAATTTTATTGGGGCTTTTTGTTTACCTTTCTTTATTATCTGTTTCTTCTACGGAATGATCATCAAAACGATTCTTCAAACAGGGACTATTAGTGGATCAGACTCCCAAGTAAGATTAACTTTATATCAACATCCATGACAAGTCTTTCTTCTTATAGAGATCATATCGCAAAAGAGTCACTTTGATTGTTCTCGCTTTAGTCAGCTTATTCGCGGTTAGTTGGTTGCCATGGCATGTTGTCAATATCTGTAAACTTTATGGATTCTATCTCCCGGGAGCTAATGACTGCAAAATTTTAAATCAAGCTGTTAGAGTAATTGCTTACGTGAATAGCGCGCTGAATCCATATTTCTACAGGTTTTATTTATTTCCATTTTTTTATTTGTGAATATTTATTATCTTTTAATAAAAAAATTTTTAATCTAGAATTTTTTTATTTTATTTTTTATTAAACAAAAAATTAAAAAAATAAGTTTTTTTTTGGAAACACTTTCTGAATTATCAAAACTTTTTTAACTTTTTGTTTGGAAACACTTTTTGAAATATCAAAAATTAAAAATAATATATTTTGTTTGGAAACACTTTCTGAATTATCAAAATTTTTAAAGATTTTTTGTTTGGAAACACTTTATAAATTATCAAAACGTTTTTAAACTTTTTCTTTCGGAAACACTTTCTGAATTATCAAAACTTTTTTAGCTTTTTGGGAGTGAAATTCAAGGAGAGAATCATCCGGGTTGGATCTCGACTTAGTGGAGTCCTCAACAACTCTTCTTTTCGGAAATCAACTCATAATGACGGAAGACGAAGATCAAATTCAAATCCACGTTCTGATCTTGAGAAGAAGATGAATCCTGTGGTTCGTTTACTCGATAAAGGATGGTGGAAGAAATCCGAAAAGAGCAAGATCACAGTGGAAGAGCTTGCAGAAGATGATCTCAATAAAAGCACTCTTCAACGAACAGAGAGAACAATTATATGAAGAACTTTTTAGTATCTTCTGATATCTTCCTCTAAGTTTGTGTCATTATGTCGCTTAAAAATATCTTCAGAAAATTATTTTTTGTAATTAGTACTAAACTGTTGTATATCTAAACACTTTACTATTTAATTTGTTATTTAGAAAGTTGTAGAAAAATATTTTGTAACACTTTTAATTGAAAACAGAAATTACATTTATTCAATCTTGTATTTTACTACTTATGTCATATAAAATCACTTTTTTAAATATATAGTTATTATTATTCAACATTAAGATGTTTTGAAAACTTTTAAACAAATTTTGAAATAAAATTAAAACTTTCTGCTGCAAATATACTTTCTAGTTTGATTAAAATTCTTTAATTACATAAACATGTAAATTATTAGCAGTAAATACTTATGCAAGAGATAATCCAGCTAAAAATATTAAATAGGAGAAAATGTTTCATGAAATATTTCCGTTTTTGTTAAGAGAATTTTATTAAAGTTTAAAATAAATAAATAAAATGTTTAAAAAAATTAGTTAGATAGTTTAACGAAGTAATGACATCATAGAAATTAGTCACAAATTAATTTATTGGCAAATTTCCATAAAAACTAACAAGTAAGTCCAACTAAAGAGTCGTGAACAATTAAAACTATAAAACATGAGTTTAAAAGTTATTTAATTTTTGTTTTTCTCGCTTTAAATTTATTGAATTATGGTTTTACTTGAAAATGTAATTCACTGTTTATACAGTTTTTCATTTAATGTTTATTGTGTAAGCAGTTGCCAATTTATTACAAATTTTAAATACCATTGTAGCTTTCCGTAATTACAAGTTTAATTAAAACTAAAATTAGCTCAGCAAATAGTTGTTCAATGATAATTTGTACTTTTTTGAACATTTTATATTTTATTATAAGACTTTATCTTTATTCAACTTAATTCTTAAATTTACAAACAAAATTGGTCAACTATTTCTGAGAAAAAATTATCTTTGTATTATTTTTCAAGATCTGAAAACATAAATTTAAATTCATGTTTAACATTATAAGTTATTACAAAAAAACTTCTATTTTTTTTTGCTTTAAAGTTTTTTAAAGTGATACAAACTTAGATATATTAAATTTAGAATACTTATAAGATAGAAATTGCACAAATGTTTTGTATACAAATTATCGTTTTACAAATAAAATTAAAAATAATGTCATTTTAAATTCTTTAAACTAATTAAATAAGTATTACTAAACTTACTTAAACGAGATTTTATTAACTGATAGTTAAACCAACCTAAACGATAGTTCATATATGATACATATTAAGCTTATATATCAAAAATCCAATTTAAGAAGATATAATCAAATGTTTTGTTCAAACACATCAAATGTTAAAAAATTACAACTGTTTGACCAGAATTTGACCAAAGAATTCATATTGTAACCTTACAGAAATATTTTCGTTACTAAAATAGAGTTTATCATTCATTACATCTTAGGAAGATGACTAAAAATTGACGACAAAATGAATTTGAGAATTTAATTTTCCTGATTAAATTTTAAAAACCATATTTACAAAATATAGTTTTACTCTAAAATTTCAAAATAACTTCAAAAAGATTTTTAATCTAGACATCAGTTTTCAAAAAGTATTTGTTTTACCAAACTGATGTAAGCATAAGTGTTTTAAAACTTATACAAAGTTGCTGCATGTAAAACTGTTCAAAACTTCACTAATAAGTCAAGCTCTTAAGATAAGTATGTCATGGTCTAATAGTTTTGAAGACATCTTCATTGTATGGAATTTGCTACAAGTTTTGGATTGAAATTTAGGCCGAATGAAAAATAAAAATAAAAAACTTTAATGTTGTTTGTAAAGTATGTAATCAAAAATACAATAAATTTGAAAATGATTTACAAAACTGTTATTATCGATGCATGAAGTTATACAGAAACGTGATACTGTTTGAAAGTTTAGTTTTAGCATTAGTGGCCAGAATTATCTTTAAAAAATATTTTCATCTTTCTGTAAGAAATTAATCTTATTTTGGAACAAAGTCTTAACACATAAAATTATTTTAAAAGCAGCTTACAGAATGATATTTGACAATTTTGAATTGAAAATATTTTTGTTTCAAAATCAAATTTGAAAGCTAGTCACAATTAAGTTTCTGAATTTAACTATAGTGACGTAATAATCGACAGTAATAAACTGATAAACTATTTTTTTAGTTTTGAGGATATTTCATCTAATTTTATTCCTGTTCTATTCTTAACAAGTAAGATAATGAGAAAGAGAAAATAATTGCATAGCACAGTAGGTATGAAGCTTGTAAAAACATATAACCCTCCTGGTGTCAAAGCAAACGAGTTTGATGGACCAATTGATACAAAATTGCCTTTTGTACCAGGAAATAATTATGTTTTACATACAACATCTCTAGGAAAAACGGTTTGTAGAAAATAAGTTAGATAATAAAAAAGCTTAGAATAATATTTTTTGCTGTGAACTCTAATCAGATTGTTTTAAACCTAAATCTATAGATAATTCAATAGTTACAAACAAATGTTGAAGCTATGAATTTCAAATAATGAATATACTTACAGAAAGTAATGTATTTTGTGGAAATAAGAATTAATTACACTAAACAAGTAGCGACTTAGAAAAAATATAAAAGTATAAATCTTTGTAATTACAGCTACTTAACAATTCAATTAATAAGATTTATAAAACTAAACTGACACTTTCAATGTAATTTGCATCATAAATTGTGAATCTATTTAGACTAGTATAATAAGAATGCTAAATTTAGATTAATTAGTTATTCTAAAACAGTTTTCAATTATCTTTTATATACTTATTTGGAAACATTTTATAAGATTGTGTTTGTAAATGTGTCAATTACATTGTTGAAAGTTAATAATGATGTTTTTTATTTAAAGTTGTACAAACCAGTATGTGATTTTGGTCAATCAAACTATCCTGAAAGCATTTTAAACAAAGAATATAACTATGTAAATGACCCCCATTTATTGAAGTATTATAAAAGAAAACCACAAAGTGTAAAATTATTGCAACAGCTAGGAAAAGTTGACGAAAATGGAAAAGTAAAAGAAAGTTTATATAATAATAATTGAAACTATGGTTTCAAAATACAACTGTAGTTTAATTACAGTAATGTATAATACAGTTATTTACAATTATGAAATATTGAGCTTTGAAATAATTAAAATAATGTTTTGAAGATAATTTGCACTTTGAAAGAATATAACAACTATAGAACATACCTCCAAAGATTAAATGTTGAATGCATGAACAAAGTATACAGAGAAGAAGTCAATAAACGTCTTTATGTTAATTATATGAATAAAATTTGGACGAGACAGCAAGTTCAAGAAGTAAGATAAATTTGAAACTTTTCTTTTATAGATTAGTTGATTAAATCAGCAGTTTTCAAGCTTCTTTTGGTAACCACATATTTTTTAAACTTAAGTTTTTAAATATTTAATGAAATATTACAGCATATATTGAAAAACATAATATATTTTAAATTCTTTTTTTATAGAAAAGATATGTTGAATCCATACAAAGACAAATAAAAATATCAAGAATGAACCAACATCTAGAACGACAAAGAATAAAAAATGACAAAAAGATTGCTGATAGGTATAAATGTGATCGGCTAAAGTACTTGATGCAAAGGAAAGAATATGAACGGATCTTAGAAAGAAGAGAGCAAAAACGAAAAGCGAAAAAGCTGCAACAAGAAAACACTAAAATGAGAATTGATCAATATGTAAGTTGAAAAATGAAAAATTGATAATTTATTTACAATATTATTTCTAAAGCAACAAAGAGTTCGAGAAACTTTAGTAAAAGCCAAAAACGAACAATTAGAGTTGGCAGCACAGAAAAAATCTGATCTTCAAGACGATGCTTTAAGAAGAAGGAAGCAGTTTAGTAACTCGATATTTTAATTCGCTATAATTTTCTATAGTTTATTATCTTGTATATTATTAATTTCTACATTTAATTTTAAATGTAATTGTTTTCGAATTTAATTTACAAACTTTTACAGCAAACAAAGGTTTATGTATGAACTCAAAGAAAGATTTCATGAAGCAAAAATTTGTGAAATGATAGAAACAACAGAAGAGAATACTAATAATAAAAAATCAAGAATTGAATGGTGGAAAGGATTTTACAACAAAATGCTAAGAATAGACGAAGGTAAGTTTCATCTGTATTTGTACAAACTAGCAATTTATTGGTTTAATATTTAGAGAGGCTACGTCATCTTTGTTTAAGTAATCGCCACAGACAAAGAATCATAGACCAAAGAATAAGTCAAAGTCTTTTAATGAGAGGTTGCAGAGGATTCAACTTCAGGATTAAAGATGAAGACAAGCTCTTGTTAGTCTAAGATTAAAATTTTTTGAAGCAAATATTAATTTAAATTTAAACATTTGAAAAGATCATTTTATTCGAAAACATTAATTTATAATTTTGTCTTCATGATTTTAATCTTTATTTATTTCAGATCAATTATGGTAAAGGAACTGATGAATGAACATGCAGAACGTTTCAAACATTTAAGTCGAGAACAAATGGCGAACGAAATCTATAATATGCTTGAAGAAAGTAAATAATTCTTTTGCTGAAAAAATCTGTCTATAAATTATAAATTTTTGATTTACATCTTGCACAGATAAAGATTTAAATCTTGCCGTCCGTAAGCAAGCTCGAAATCATACTCTAGAAACATCTGATATCACTTATAACGTGATGCTTCAATGTAAACGACTCTTACACGATGAGAAATATGCAAACATCACATCTATAATCACATTAAAGATGAACGAAATCTGCCAATATATAACCTTCAAGTTTGAGATTGCTAGAAAGTCATCATCTAAGGTTTTATAAAGATGTTACCTTGTTTCATTTCAAGAATATTTTTCATCTTTATATCAAAATACTATTTAAGTGGAACTAATTCTACATTTTGAAAGATCGGTTACATTACTGAATTCTTGTTTTAATTTCAGAATAATTTAAACAAATTAGTTCCAACGTTTAAAAAGAATTACGAAGAAGAAAAGGATACTGGTATTTCAGATGCTGAGGTCTAGATGAAACCATTTTAATTTCTGATAATAATAAAAACCAATAATAATATAAAAATAGTTTCATTAGGAAAGGTATCTTTTTTGTTTGGTAATTCAAATTATATAAAATAAAAGAATAATTAAAAAAAAAACAGTTTTAAAATATTCTTAAATTATTTATTTTAAAAAATTAGTTGAAAGACATTAAATCAGTTGTAGAAGAAATCCTCAGATCATTAGTTGGTGATCTCTTGCTACAAATAGTTGAACACATTGAGGAGATTTATAGCCAGTATGTTAAATTTCAAAGTTGTTTTTTGTTTATATAATAATCAGATACATTGATGTAAAATATAATAAGGGTTGAAGTATTTAAAACCAAACTTTTGAAGTTTCATTACAGCATTAATATTTCTTACTAACTTTTAACAGAAGTTCGAAATCTCAAAGAAATTTGAATCTTAAACTTTCAAGCGCTGTTGGAGATTTCTTTTCACTTGATGACAAACTAATCAAACTAAAACCGAAACTAACACACACAATTAACCTTACATTAAAATCAATTTTATCTGGTTAGTAAAATACTCACCACGCAAAGTATAAACAAGTATTTTATTAATGTATAAATATTTGATATCTATCTGGCAAGTCATGAAATAACTTCTGTTTGTGTTCAGGTGAATTTGATTCTACAGCCAGACGATATAGTGAAGAAATTCGCCAGTTAGAAAGTCCTGCTTTAAGCATGCTAGCCATGAATATTTTAGATGAAGTTTTACAAGCTTCTGAAGAAGTAAAAATTTCTCTAATTAAATTGGGAAGATTTTATGGTTTAATGATGTCTTTGTAGGAAGAAGACGACCAAGATTTAAGGCCATCTTTTAAAGAAACTAAGAAAGAAAAAACAAAGAAAAAGAAGAAACAAAAGCAAGAAGTTCAACTAACTAACCTCACAAGTAAATTTAAACATGTTAAAGATATATTTAAAGATTTTATATCTTTACAGGCACAGCCAATGACTCAACTATAAAGTTCTATGATTCAGGTAACATAAGCTACAAAAACTAACCTATAGAATGATTATGTTTGTTTGATTATAATTAGATGATGAAGAACATGTCAAAGAAGCAGCCAGTAAAGCAATTATATTACTTGCAACCGATAAAGAATCTCTTGAAAATGTAGCAACAACTGAGAAAAGAAGTAAGTTTGAAACGAATAAAAACTCTATTTAATTATTTAAATGTAATCTTTTAATAAAACTAAAAATGTATTAATTACTGATGATAGGAAACTACTTTACAAATAACAAAATAATAATTTATATCATCTAATTCTTTAGTTAAGTTAATGTATTTTATTACTGTTATTTACTAATTGATAACTTATTAAGAGCATGGAAGTGTTATGGGGATGGAAAATAAAGCAAATTATAAAACTTCAGTAAACTTTCTAGCTTCAACAATTACTACTGAAGTTCTTGAATCAATAGACAGAAAGCGTTCTCTTACTTGTAAATATATTATTGATTATTTCATTTATTTGTAAGTTAATTGGTCATTGTAGTCATTATGTTTATGGTTTCGTTGACCTGATGTAGGAATGTAAAATATATTCACTAATTAAAACATTTTGTAGATCTTGATCTAGAAGACGGTGAAATTAAAGCCTCTATCGACATCATAGCCGAAGAAATAATGGACCAAGTTATTGCTATTGATTCAAGACTTTATGAATTTGCAGCAATTGGTTATTTGAACATACTTGATTATACGAATTAGCTAATATGTTTTTAAATACTTTCAATTCTATTTTGAAGCTTTTTGTTTTGCAATTGACACTTTTTTGTTTATAGCCTCCGAGTCGGAACTACAGATGGCAGTACACGAGAAAGATACAGTCATCAGTAACTTCATCTACAAACTAGCTGAAAACCTTGTCATTAAAGTATTGAATGAAATAGTTAATAGAAGGTTTCAGAATGTAAAAGGTAATAATTTACTCAATTTTTAATTTGAATCCTTAAAAGTCGTGTCTGAAGATTTCCTACTCATCTATTTATCTATTTGATCTTATTTTTTATAGATAAGAGTGAAATAAATAATCAAGCATTAATAAGGCTGGCAGATCAACTTACAAAGAACCGAAAAAACAGAGAATTTAGATGTACATTTAGATTGAATATTTTACATCAGTTTTAATATTATTACATAAAGTTACTAAATAATAATATCTAGATACCAAAAGCAAAAACAAAATAAACGAAGCTGGAGATGTTGCAATTTTCTTTATCACTAAACTGCTAGCAGACATTGTCCTGAATGTTACCTTACATGTATCAAAATTTGAAAAGGTATTGATTTAACCTTATGATTTTCACAAAACTCTCATTGAAATTTATTAGGCTAATGGTCTGATGATGGCGACAAATCATCCTGAAATAAAAGAATCTATGTCTAACAATTTTGCTAGTAAGTAATGAATAGTTAAATAAAATCCTGTTTTTGCTTTTATGATATTTTCTGTCAAGTATTCATTCATTTTGTTGGTAAAGGTTAAAGTATGAATAAATAATTATTTCAAAAGATATATTTAGATAATTTCACAAGTCTGAATATAACTATTATATGTTTATAAATATTATCTACTATTATTATTTAAAAAGGTTGAAGACAACTGCTTAGTATCTATCTGTTTTCTTTTAACAGAAATTCAAGAAGGAATTTCAAACACTCTCCAACGAGCAATCTATCTACTTTCATCACATACTGGAATCAATAAAGTAGATGAATCAAATATTGTGAGTAAAACAACCTATATAGATTTATAGAAAAGAAAGCAAACCATTAGAAATTGATTTTTAAATAAAACGTTGTTAGATTGAATAAAGTTTTATTTGCAAGGTTTAATTAAGATACTATAGAAGATAAATAATCAAAACATTACGTCTCAGTATTTGATTTAAAATATTTTTTTACAGGAGCAACCTGAAACTATAAGCGAAGGTGAAACATGAATTTAATTTTTAAAATATTTCTAAAACTTTTAATCAATTTTGAAGAAGTAGAAGAAGATGAAAAAGGAGACGACTTGAAGAAAATGATTAATATTCTTACTCAAGGTGTTGTTGACAGTGCAACAATCAAAGTTTCGTCAAAACCAAACGTTAGTCAAACTATTTGAGAGTTAAAAATCATTAATAAATTATTAATTGATTGATGATAAGTATTATTAATTGAATTATCTTTACAGGAAAAATCGAAAGGTCGTCGCTATGGTAACTATTTGCTTAATGTGAAGATATTTATAAATGAATAATTTATATTTGATAGATACAAGAGAAAAAAATCGAACTCGACCAAGAAAATCAAAAGTTGAAAAAGTTTGTTTAAATATCTTTGAATATTCATAATACCTTTTTTTTTATAATAAAAAATTGATGATTATTATGTAAAATAATTTATATTTTAAGTTTAAATAATGTTTAAAGTAAATTAACCAAATAAATGATATTTTAGCAGAAAAAAGTTAAAGTTTTTAAAGAAATTTCACCAAGCATTTCATCTGCATCTTCTGATAGCTCTGATGATTGTAAGATTAATTAATCTTTATCCACAAGTTGATTCAAAGAGTGTTTGATTATTACAGGTTGTAAATTAGGTGATTTAGTTGATCTGGATTTTGAAAATGATTGTATCCAAGAAAAAATTCATTTTGGTATTTTTAATGCAATCGAAAATATTACAGAAAATATCAAAAAAAAATCCAAGGTTGTTTTTGAAGGAGGTAAGTTTTATAAAAATATCTATTTTACGTTTAAATAGAATTCTATTTGTAACCTAACTTTTCATTTCTCAAATTTTTTTAGTTAAACTCAATGAAGTACAAGCAGAATTCAATTCAGATCCGATAAAAGCAATTTCTAGATTGAGAAATGATCGACTGGAAAGTGAAAAAAGTCAACCGAAGGTAGAACTATTCATCAATTAACAAATTTGTTTTCTTAATTCAATAAATATTTTTAGTCTTCCAAAAAAATCATAAGACCCCTAGCATCACTATCATCACTATTACAAAAGTCTTTGAGTTTAATTTCAAATGATCTTGTTGATCAATGTATATCTGCTTCAAGGTAAAACTTTATCATCAACTGACACAACGCTAAAGTCTACAAATACAGGTTGACCAACCCGTTAGAGCTAGAAACATTATTGTACTTTGCTGTTTCCTATTTGATGTCAGAAGTTATGGCAATTTTGATAATTGATCGTATTTTTAAAACCTTCAAAGCAAGCAGGATTGAAAAAGAAAGATTATCAAGACATATCTACGTTCTTGTTGGTGAAATGTTGAACACTAGGATGATTCCATATGGGTAAAAAAACTTTCAAGTCTCTTCTTCAAACCATTATTGTTTTCATTCTTCAACAGATGGCCAAAAATAAAACCTTGCCTTCCAAAGATTGGTGACATTGAAGGCTTCCATGAAATCAGAAAAAGTCATTCTAAACTCTTTATTGATTCAAAATCTTATTTAAAATTATTTTTTTATAGAAAAACAGCTAAACAAAAAAGGTAAACACGCCCCTGAAGGACCAAATGTTTATGGAAAAGTGAGTCAAATTTTTAATATAATTCCAGCTTCACAAAGATTTTAACTCTTTTGTAATTTTATCAATTCTGCTTATAGACAAAAGAAGACAATTTTGCAACTATCAAAACAAAGATCATTTGTGGATTTGAACCAGGAAGTATGAGGTCATTTATTGATCGTAAATCGGTTGGATTACCTGAACAAACTTACAACTCTACTAATTTCAATTGGAAGAGCAAACTTATAGACGATGTCATCAAAAGTAAATTCGATTTAATATTTTATGAGTGGTTCTAATCTCAAAATACTTTAGGTAAAGAATATAAACAAAGCTTCATGTTTGTCAGGTGAGAAAGATTTGAATCAAATCACTTTTGATTATTTTAAAACATCAATAAATTGCTTTTCAGTGATGATGAAGATGGTGGTGATTCTGTTGAAGAAGATGAACATCATATGATTATGGAAGAACCTTCAATTGACTTTTCTGATGAAGAGTCGTTTGATTCACAAGATGTTGATGATATGTCCGATGCTTTTGATGATATGAGTGAAGCTATTGTTAATGAAGTTCTTAATTCCACAATTGGAGCTTATAAAGAAGATAATAATGAAAATATAGAGACGGATTCAACAAAAGAATCTCAAACAACAGAAGAAATCTTAAGTCGAGTCATGAAACAAGTGAACTCAAAACTAAGATTAATCTCTCAAAGAATTGATAGAGAACGAGAATTAGAATTGAAACAAAAAATGGAGAAAGAAATTATGGATGAACTGGAAGTTACCGTCGAGAATGAAGAATGTTTTGAAGAGATGAGTGAAACTGAATCTGAGTTTGAAGAAGAGACTGTTGATGACTCTAGTGCTGCGATTAATGAAGACAATATGAGACCATGTAAAAATGATATTACAAAGATGTGTCGTAAGTTTGAAATGATTTTTGTTATTTGTTCTTAATTAATTTTTATGAATTCACAGATGAAGATGATGAAGAAACTGCTGATGAGTCTGAGATTGAAAATGAAGAAGTTGAAATGTCATTAGACGATGAAATTTCACAGAATATTGAAGTAGAAGTAGATGAAGAAGTTGAAAAGAAAAACAAAAAAGGCAAAAAAGGCAAAAAGGGTAAAAAAGGAAAAGGAAAAAAGAAGAAGAAGAAAGGTAAAAAGGAAAAGAAAGGAAAAAAAGACAAGAAAACTAAAAAAGGCGGAAATCAAACTGATAATGAAACTGGGAAGAAAAAGAAGAAAAAAAACAAGAAAGGAAAAGTAAAAGTGAATCCCAAAAAATCTCTAACACAAGTCAAAGTAACTGGCGATCAAAACATCAATGACAAGAAAGCTACAAGTAAACCTGCTACTCCTGTTGAAGGTGCTCCTAATAAAAGTGCTGATGATAAAAATCTTGTAGATGAAATAGTAAATGATGCAATCAATGCTGCACTCATATCAACTACAAAACTAAGTTCTTCGCCTGATTTACAATCAGCTCAAACACCTACTTTCGGTCGAATAATTGTTGATCAAGTTGTTGATGATCAAATACTATACGGACAAGCTTTTAACAATAAAAATGAAAAAGTTGCTGATAGCGAAGCTGTTAAATATCAAAATAGTGAAGAACAAATTTTAGCTGAGTTAAAGTTAAACTATAGTAATAATGGTAACACTGATAATGATCAAACAAATTATGATCATTCAACTAAGCACCAAGTTGTTAAAAGCCAAATTAGTGGTGAAAAAGAGGATGAAGATCAGATTGCTGTAAGTTCAACTGATGATAAACCAACTGAAAATGAAGAAGCTGACAATGGTGAAAACACTCAAAAAACTCTTGTTGATGTCAAAGAGAAAAGTGAAGAGGATGCTGTTACTGAGGTTGTTGATAATGTTTTAGCGGATGCTTTATTTAGTACAATAACTTCACTTAATCATGAATCATCTTTTGATGATGGACTTGAACCTTCGACAAGAGTTTCTACATTTAATGTTACTCATAAGGATTCTACTAGTTTACCAGCTGCTAAAAACCAACTTAAATCAAAAACGGAAGATGGTATGAGCCAGAATAAAAGTTTAACTGATTTATTGTCAAATCATACAAGCATAATAAGTAGCAGAAGTGTTTCGCAAACAACAAGTTATGATTCAATTAGTCAAAGTTCTTTTGATGATAGTGTTAGCTCTGGTAGCTCTGATAGTTCAGATGCAACATTATCTAGTATCAGGTAGATTTTGACAAATTTTTGAAGATTAAATTTTACAGCAGGCCTTTTTAGATACTTGAGTTCTTCAAATACAACATTACCCAAATCTTCTGGTCATTTGCAGTCTTCAAGATCATTTAGTGAGGTGAATATTTTATATCAAATTTTTTAAGTAGAAAGTATTTCAAAAATTGAAATTTTTCTTAGAGTTCAACAATCCAAAACTCTTTCAGTACCAGCCTTGATCTTTCATCTTCTGATTCCAGCGTTGATCAATCAGACGATGATACTACAGTTGCGACTGATCCGCAAACGTAAACCAACGAACTTAAGATAAATTGAATCAAACAAAACTCTTTAAATTTTACAGTGAACAGAAGTTTTCACCTACAGTTCCACAAGCACCTAAACCCGAACGTCTAAGCTCAAAAACCCGAAGAGTAAGTATTTTTTAAACTTAATTTTTGTTAAACTTTTAACTTTATCTTTTTTTAGTTTAAAAAATCAACTTCAAAGTAGTAGTTCTTTTCAAATTCTTAATGGATTGTTTTTCAAAGCAAAAGAACCAAGAATTTATTTTAAGATAAATAGCTAAACGAATAAGTCAAGTCTAATTTTAAAAACGTATTAAAACATGTATTGAATAAAAGTAAATGCTGAAAGTGTTGGTTGTTTTATCTTGTACTAAAATTCATTAGTTGGTTAGGACTTCTACAAGTTTTTGATATAATTTAAACTGTTTACAACTACTAGCAACTTTTATTAATTCTAACAATTTGTAAATTGAAATTTAGGATTTGAACTTACAGCATGTTGTTGATAAAATAACTTGTTTGGTACAATAGTGATGTAACATCATTCAATCTAGTATTTGCTCTAAATTTGCTATTTATAATTAAGATTCAAGTGAAACAAATAATTTCCTGTCATTCAATGTCTTATATCTCAAGTTGACAGTTCTTTACTGTTGAAGATCCATTTACAAGAGATAGATCTCAATTTTTAGAGTATGAATATATTCAATTATAAATTCTTTATAAAAAAACAACAACTTAAATGTTTATGTTAAGTTTAGTATTAACTAGATCTTGTAGCTGGATTTATTATCTGGATTTAATGAGTACTACTTCTTTTAAAGATACAATGAGTCATACATTCATGACGTTTGTAGCACCTTAACTATATGAGTCATACATTTAAACTGTTTAAACTTGATGTAATAAATACATAATAGTAGAAGTTTTAAAATCTATTTTAAAGAAAATGTTTATTTCCAACTTCATATGTTAATAAGATGTTAATAAATATAAGAAAGAAGGACATTTGATGATTTTAGTATCAGGAACATCTAGTATCTAAACATCCGGGATAGTTTGATGATTGAAAGTCAGAATCTGTGATTGGGCGATCTTTAAAAAGTGAATCTTGGTAAAGATGATTATTGAAGTTTATTCAAGAATGATAAAACAATAAAAGGAAAAAAGAAGAAAATAAAAAAGTCTTTAGAGATGAGGAAGACGACGACTCACTCCCATCCTTCCCAATCATCTTCTTTTACATCATCTGTTTCATTCAGGACACTTTTGATCTCTTCTTCTGTCATATCGATCTCAAAATCTTTCTCCCAATCCGAACTTCCACCACTAGAGGACTCTGTGAAGTTTGGATAGATCTGATGACGTCATCAGGATCGGGAATTTACCTTTTGAAGTCTTAAAATCGGAGTGTTCGATCATCTCACAGCTCGAAGCTTCTTTTGATGATAAATTTGTATCACTTCGATCTTCAGGAATCTTTTGCTCCTGATCTTCATCTTCTTCGGACTTTACTGATGATGGGATCACTGATGACGAAGGAAGATCCGAAGATGAAGATTGGGCGGGTTGTGAAGAGGGGATGTTGCTAGGAGCTGGTTCATCATCTGTGACAATATGATGAAGTCATTACGCGTGACACGTGTTGTTTGATATGAAGAAGATAAATAAAAAGAAGATCAGGATGAAGATCAGGACGAAGATTAGATAAAAATCAAAAAGATATCAACTAAAAGATCAGAAGAAGATCAAAAGATAATTTAGAGAAGATGAGAAGAAGATGGGAGGTAAACTTCAAGTAAAGATCAATATCACACAAAATCTTTGATGAAGATACTCACCAGCATCATCATCCCAAGCTAGTTCAGATGTTGAAGTTTGTTTGATTCTTTCAACTGGTTTCACTTCAGGGATCTGCTGCTCTTGATCTTCATCTTCTTCGGACTTTACTGGTGATGGCATCACTGATGACGAAGGAAGATCCGAAGATGAAGATTGGGCGGGTTGTGAAGACGGGATGTTGCTAGGAGCTGGTTCATCATCTGTGAGAAGATTAGAAGGATCACAAAAGTTTACTGATAAAGTATCTCACCATCATCATCATCCCAAGCTAGCTCGGATGTTGAAGACTGCGCTCTTTCAACTAATTTAGCTCTTCTTTCTTCCGCCTACAAAAGATCTTTAGAAGAAGATCAACATCTAAAGATGCTCACTTCTTCGTGGAGGTTCTTCTTGTAGAAATATCGAGTCCAGAAGATCTCATGCGTCACGGCATCGGGAACTAGTTTATTGAAGATTGTTCGGACCTAAAACGAATCAAGACGTAGGAAGATAAGATCAATTTGTGGGATTACTTCTTTGCAATCAAGAATTAAAGAAGATATCTCTTCTTTTTTAGTTTCCACATCAAAATTTTTTGACCAATCTTCAAAAGCTATTTCATCTGAAACAATTTAAGATGTTTTTAGGATTTCAAATTGATGCTAAGAGTGTTTTGTTTGGATTTTAAGATAGATAAGTGGAAGTATTTATAGAGATTATGAGAAAAATGATTAATAATTTACGGCTAGAACAAAAGGCTCATTTACTAAGATTTAGATAGAAATTTGCTAAAACTTACTATCAGGTTCAGTACAATATGTTTCTGGGTTCGTTTGTAGATGATATAAACGGGCCTTGAACAAAAATTAGGTGATTAGTAAACTGTTTTAGTTTTTATTTTGTCAATTAAAGTGGAAATACATGAAAAAAATGAAATAAAATTCTAAGAAAAAGAATTCCAACACATACTATAACAACAGTTATTACAACCTAAACAACACATTAAAAACATCGAAAAAGGTGTTCTTGTTTATCTTAGAAAACTATCGCAGCTAGATTAAAGGTAGTTGTTGATTTTGGTGATATATCAGCATATGGAAGAGAGAAAGTTTGTTAGAATGTTTATATAATAAAACAATTATCAAAAAAACAATCTTGAAATGTTCAAAAGTTCTGAATTTGATCAACTCTTATCAAGGATTTTTTAAACATTTTAAAGTAATTGAAAAAAATCAATAAACAAAATATTGGAGGTTAACTTTATAAAAGTAAAATTACATGATTGTTAGCAGATAACTCTTTTAGTTTTAAATATTTTCATTTCAAAGTTTTAGAAATACCTGGCTTGGTGAAAGAGTTTTTATTCCACTTCCAGTACCCACAAGAAATGAATCTTCATCTAACAGAACAGAAATAGTCATTAGACTTTGACTTAAAATGTTTGAAATTTCAACCTTACTTTTATATAGAACATAAAATTATTTTAAAAGTTTCAAAATATTATGAATTTTATGAGGATATAAACTTTTTATTTAAAGAAAACATAAGATAAATACAAAAGAAATTATAAAAAGTTCTTATATATAGTTTGTAAAGATTAAAAATACCCAAAAGTATTTGAAAAATTAGATTTAAACCAGATATTTAAAATAAAATTTATTTAAATAAAAGTGACTAAGATTGGATTTAAAAATTGATGGATTTAAAATTCAAAGGACTAAAAATAAAATTAATACTTTAAAAGTCACCTAATTGTCATTTAAGAAGTTTAATTCAAACAATTTACCATCACTAAAAGGTTTAGCAAGACAAGTAAATGAAAAAGATTTATATAAGTGGTAATCAAAAACAAACAAATATCATAAATAAAGGAACAAGTAGGAATTAGGGTTTAAACTCTCAAATTATTGTTTGAAAGTCTTTCTATTTAACAGTTTTATATTTGAACTTACCACTGTCATCTGGTTCTAAAGGCGAAACTTGTTTAACAACTTTACCCAAAAAATCAGTCAATGAGTTTGTGACAGCTTTAGTTGCTTCTGATGCCTCTTCTAAATTGATCTAATACAAAAAAAGCAATTACTACTAAGTAAAGATTGAATACAATCAAATAATATATCTGAAATAAAAAAACTTCTATTAATTATTTAAACTTTAAAGAATGGTTTGAATCATGGCAACATTTAAGTAGAATAAACAAACATTTTTTAAAAATAAATTATTGACAAAAATACTTGAAGTAGATGTCTATTTATACTTACATTAATATTTAATTGATCTTTCATTTGAGCTGCAGTAGAAGCTACAAGTTTTGAAGCATCATCTCTAACTGCTTGAGTAAACTCTTTCATATCTCTCATCATAAACTCATTTGTTTCAACTAGCTATAATCATAAAAAAATACATCAAAAAAATTTAAACAATTATTATGGTTTGTTAATCACTTAAAATATACCTTTTGTTTAGCAATATCATACCAACTATTCCACCAAGAGGACTCTTCATTCTCTGGTTCATCTCTATATAAAAAAATTATATTTTTAAATAGATGAACCATCTAATCATACTTTAAAGTTTTATTATAAGTCTAACATGTGTTGACAAACACATAAGTGCAGATGACAAATTATAAAGCTCTTATATCAAACACAACACATGAAAGGAGAAAGATAATGAAAAAGTTCTTAAGTATCAAAGCTTAAAATAATTAATGTAGAAAAAGCAAGAGTACTGCAGAGCTATGAGTTATAAATACAAAATAAGTGGAACAAATGGTATCATTACATATCACTTGTTAACTTACATTATTATACTTTGAATAATAATTTTTATATATTTATTCTATTCAACATATGGTTGTAGATGACAAATTATACAGCTCTTATAGCAAATACAAACAATAAAGACAGCAGAAAGATAATGAAAAAGGTGTTAAGCATCACAGTTTAAAATAAATAATATATATAAAATAAAACATTAGTAAATAAAAGTATAAAAGAAGCAGAGAAAATAAGGAAACTGACATTATTACATATCTTAAATAAAATTACTTAAGTAATAACTTCTTGACAAGTTTTTATAAGAAGTAATTAAAAAAATAAATTAAAAATTAACCATTAAATTATATACACAAGAAAAAATGATTTAAAAATACATAATAAACTTGTAATAAAGGATAAAAATATTATAATTTATAATATATTCATATATAATACAATATATATCATGACTGTTGTTTTTAAATTTAACTTGAAAATTGATTTTTTTGAGTTATATGTTGTATATTAAATAGTCATAAAGCAAACTTGTTTACAATTCTAAAATAAATAATTTATTGCTGAAGAAAATAAAAAAACAAGTAACAACAAATAAAATAACAAAAAAACAATTAAAGTATTAAATAGTATAAAGTATATATTATCAAAAGTATAAAACAGAATATAAAACACAAAAATAATTGTTCCTACTTGTTTTGTTTATTTTCCATTTTCAGCTTAAATATACGACAAATTTTAGCTTTTTCCACAAAACTTAAATATAAAACAGCGCTTTAAATACAAACAGCACTGATAAGACAAACAACAATAATAAATGCTAGAAGCAAAACTCAACCAAACTACAGTAACAATATACACAAATCGCCAAAAGCAATTTCGTCCATTTCGTGAAATTGTCAAAACAATAAAAACATTTTATGTTTAAAAACCAAGTTTTATGAGAACTACGCTTGACATAACATGAATAATGCTATCCATTTTTCAACACTCCTTATCATAATTAGGTAAATACATTGAGATATAGTTTAGAAGAAAAAATATATAAACTTAATCGAGAATTTTTTTAAGTTTTAGCATTCTATTTTTTATTACATTATTATTTTCAAAAACTGTTATAGTATAAACTTGTGATTTTGAAATATTTTTTTATTCAAACTATACAAAAATATATAGAAATAAATCTTTTTAGCATAAAGAACCTAATTATTGAACATGGAATAGAATCGGTACAGCTGATTTAATCGTAATTATTTGTAAATAAAGTATTTAGTTTTAAGGTCATAATTACCACTACAGTATTAATCCAAAAAATTCTGTATTTATTTTATTTTAAACCAAGCATGTTTTTAAGTGAACACTCCATTTATACATAACTTATTCTTAAACTTGCTCAGAAAGCTCATTGAAGGTTTAAATTGGCAATACCTAGCAATGGTGGTCTACAAAATTAAAAAATAGATTCACTCATATACACAAAATTAATCGTTGCAGCATTCTATACCAACACTTGTTTCAAGCATTTTGTAATGCATCATTTAAGGTGTTTTTATTACCAAAAATTTAATTTGTTAAAAGCAACATTATCTTCATTTAAGTAATATAATTAATTATATCAATACACATGTAGATTGATTATTACTGCTCCCTTATCTATTTTTTTAATATTCTTCAAAGTATTTCCTCAAACTTTTATACTTGATCTGTTAGTTGACAGTGCAGTTTTGGAAAGTCATGAATCCATGAATGTTAAGTATAATTTATCGTGATATTTGAAGACATATTTGAAGATTAACAAGTTTACTGGATATATAGGTTTTTTATAAATCTAAATAGTAAACTTGCATAAGTTGTTAATTAACGATACTGCGCAGCTTCTACTTCTGACTAAGTTATATTTACTTTAGCGACAAAATGTCCTTAGGTATTTCTTTATATTTTTTCATATAAATAAAGTTTTTACATGAGACAAGTCAATTGATTGCTAATCCATCTTTATAGGAAGGAATGAATTCGACTTGCACCTCACGGTCGAAGATACGGGCTCTATAATTCCACCTATCAAGCATAAAAGTATCTTTCCTACCTATGCGTCAGTAATGCTACTACCGCAGGGTTGCTTTGAAAAAGCTAAGGGTATAAGAGTAAAACCACACAGAAAATCTCCAATCACTTGATTTCAGTATTACCGTTCCAGCTTGTTGGGATGTGTTACTGAACATCAGATATAAATAGAGGAAATAATTCAGCGAACGCTATTACTCACTATAATCAAATCTCTTACGCAGGCAGAAAGGAAGTAAGGTAGAAAGTTTCAACTTGCACTTTGGTTAAATGTCCCTTGGTTAAAAAGATCAACCAGACAAACAACTTCTTAAAACTGATATGCAAAATAATTCGTATATAGCACTTCTTGAATTAGTTAATTTGTATTTGGTGTGAATGATGGTCTTAGATCTTTCCTTGTAGTTTAGAGAAGCTTATATAAGCGTTATATAAGAAGACAAGTAGCGAAAGGGTTTTAAATCTGTACATGTCAACATAAAATTTGTGTTGATTGACTTGAAGATGAGAATTAGTTCTTAACTTTTTCGAGAAAAGTAATATATAATAAAGTAAAAAGTATACTTTAAAAAGGTTTTAGTAGTCCAACAAAACTGAATAATTTTTCCTTTTTAGGGAAAGAACCCTTGCAAAAGTAAACAAAAATAAGCTGTACGCAAATTCATGTTGACTGATCTTAGAAAACAGTTTAAAATGTCTATTTTATTTTCACCTCATCTTCATAAAACATGCAACACTTTATGCAAATATTCTATCCCTATAAAAAAATTTTCATCCAATCAGCAATGTTCTGAGATCAGACAATATCGGTATTTCTTACCTCTTCAAACTAGATGGAGTGATAATGATCAATATGGACATATTAATAATGCTGTTTACTATCAGTATTTTGATACTGTTCTCTCTTCTTATCTCTTAAGTTTCACTCAAATTGCTCTTGAAACTCCAGAAGAAGGTGCTAGGATGGTTAACACCAATTGTACTTATAAGTCTCCTTGTAAATACCCAGATATTTTACTTGGGGCATTAGCTGTTGAGAAAATTGGACGTTCTAGTGTTCACTACAAAGTTGGGATCTTTAAATCTCAAAAATATATTTTTTCTTTGAAAGATTATTGTGAAGAGCCTTTTACAATTTGTGGTGTTGGTTTGAGAGGTTTACATGTTGAAGAACCAAACGCAGATGAATATTATAAGAAGTTAGAATGTTGTTTTGATGATAAAGTTGCTGCATTTGGAAAACCTATTCATGTGTTTGTTAATAATAAAACTGGGAAACCAATTTCTGAGTTTTCTCCCTCTCTTCTAGCAACTTTTCAAAAGTTAAAGTCTTTTTGAACTATTTAATCATTTTCATTCAATCTCTGTTTAAGCGAATACATTTATTTTTAAGAATGTTTTATATGTTGCCATTAATTCACCTTTTAAAGGTATCACCATTTTACTATATCAGTTTTTGTTATGAATTTGTTCATCTTTACAATAAAACAATCTATAATAACTAATATTAGTTTTATTATTTCATTTTAGTTCTTTTATATTATAAGGATAAAAGAATTATAAAATTTATAAAACAATAGTGATTGGTTTTTATCCAGTATTCTAAAATAAGCTTAATTTTGATTACTTATTTAGTTTTTTTGGATTGTTTGATTTTGATAGCACTTTTATGTTAGTCAACTAATTAATGTATTTTGAATACCAAGTTAAAAATATTTCAAAAACTTAAAACAAAGATTTTTATATCTGGTTGAATCTTTCTGACTATTGATTTTGCAGAAAGATAAAATTGTAATTAGATTTAGCTTATATACCAAAAACTAAACAACATATCTACAGCTAAAATATTTGCTAGCTGAAGTTACTAAACAAATTTATAACTATTTTATAGTTTTAGCAACAAATTATATTATATATTTAACATTATATATGTACAGATTTGCCAGTAACATAATTTTTTTTGAAGTTTAGCTTTTTATAAAAGGGTTAATATAGTTTTACTTAATCTTATAAATGTAACCTACAAGTTAAAATACTTTATAAGTTTAAGTTAAATCTTAAACCAGATTTACTCTTTGATTCGTAATTATCTTCTTAAAGGAACAATCCGATAAAACTTCTTCTGATTATTTGATATTTTGTTTATACAAATACATAAGAAATAGCTATAAATAAAAACATGTAAGATCTTTATTGATATTTCTTATATGGTGGTTTTGGATATTGTGTAAGTCTGATAATGATGGCTGAAGTTTGTATTTATATTTCCTCCTTAAAAGGCTTTTAATATAACAATAAAGTCTTTAGGGTTTATTTCCAAAATATAATTTTAAGAAAAGTTAAATTTGAAAGACATAAAACTATCAGAAAGCTATTATTAAAACCAACTAGTTTGATAATCATATAATTCCTTAAACAAAGTATAAAAATCAGCATAAAAATGAATTAATGAACTAAGGATTCTTTCAAAACTTTTTTTAAAGTTTTTACATCATTGAGCTTTGTTCTTCAATTAAAAAGACCACCTTTAGCTTAATCTGTTTAGCTGCAACCTAACCCACATAGCTACAAGCAGTAAGTTCTAAGCTACATCAGAATTTCAAGCAAGTATCTTTTTTCATTTATCACTGAGAAATCATTCAAAATAATCTTTTTGATTACTTCCAAAGCATTGGATCAGTGATTAAAATTATTTAGATCAATTTTTATTTCCTTTAACGCAGCCAAATGTCAATGACTTTTAGTTAGATTGTGCTTACAAGTTACTATAATAAAAGTATTTTTGAGCAACCAATGTGTTTAAACAGACTATTTTTGAACTTTAAGTTGTTCTTCAAGCATCTTGTTTCAAATGAGTTCAATTTAGTTCTTTGTTTGGAAGCAAATATCATCTTTATAACACAGTTCTATATTGTGAATTCAAGCTATCCTTTTTTATCAAACTGCTTAAGCTAGATATCTTCAAGTTATTCATATATACAAGACACTTATTATTGGAGGACAGAATAAATTTTCGTGGTGAAAATTCTATTTGACAAGGTATGTTAATTGCTTATAAAGTGATATATATTTAATAGTGACTTACTATAGAGAGAGTAAGATAATTTTAAATTTACATTAACTATTTAAGCTACCTCAAAGTTAGACTACTAAAATACTAGTTTATATTAACAACTTATAATCAATAAAAATAGAAAAAAATAGAAAAAAACAGAATTACAGAATACGATTTATTACAATTAATTACATTGTTGAAAATATCTTAACATCATTTTAAGTAATAATTGTTAGATTTTTAATCTATAAAATATTTTTGCAATACCATTTCTTATTTATAAAAACTTTAATATTTCTATCTACTTGTTAAGACTACATATATACTTTATCAATAATATTTAAGGTTATATTTTTTACTTAGGGTAAGTACCGTAATTTCAAAACAAATTTTAAATCAAGTTGAAATAAAGCAAAACAGAATGTCTGGTCGATTATGCATGCACAGAAACTTTTCTAAACATTCTTTAATAGCTAGAAAATGTTCATCTGCAAGTACTAAGTGTTCCGAGATCAGACAATATCGGTATTTCTTACCTCTTCAAACTAGATGGAGTGATAATGATCAATATGGACATATCAATAATGCTGTTTACTATCAGTATTTTGATACTGTCATAAACAACTATCTCATCTGGTTTGGAAAACTCGAAACAAATCGTTTAAAATCGAAGGAAAATGGTTTGATGGTTAACACCAATTGTACTTATAGATCTCCTTGTAAATACCCAGATATTTTACTTGGGGCACTAGCTGTTGAGAAAATTGGACGTTCTAGTGTTCACTACAAAGTTGGGATCTTTAAATCTCAAAAAGATACTTTCTCTTTGAGAGATCATAGTGAAGAACCTTTTACAATTTGTGGTGTTGGTCTGAAAGGTTTACATGTTGAAGAACCAAACGCAGATGAATATTATAAGAAGTTAGAATGTTGTTTTGATGATAAAGTTGCTGCATTTGGAAAACCTATTCATGTGTTTGTTAATAATAAAACTGGGAAACCAATTTCTGAGTTTTCTACCTCTTTGCTTAATGCTTTAAGAGGTCTTGTGGTTGATCAGTTTGATAGTAAATTATGATTTTTTGATTTGAATTTACTTTCAATTTTATTCAGCTCTAATTTTGAAGTATTGATTTAAATATAATAGTCTGATTTTATACAAAGTAAGTAAAACTTAATGAATCAAATAATATGTAAAATCTTTTATTTTAATTGTTCTTACCTAAGTTTAATTACTTAGATAAATACTTGATACTGTTTAAATTACTTGATTATTGCTGCAATGACTTTCTTTAAACTAATGATAAAATTAAAAAATATCTGGATATAACAAAATCTGTGAAATAATAAAATAATTATTTAAAATACTTTTTACTGTCTCTTTTTGCTGAAACTAACATCACCAATTAAACAAAATTATTTCTTAACTCTGTTGGTCTCACCTAAAACAGATAATCAATAGTTCAGTTAGAACCTCACTTTAATCTTTTATATATCTAAACCTACAAGCTGAGTTTGTTTGTCTTCTTTGGCAATTTTCAAGCTTAATTTTCAGACTTAGTCTTTCACTTACAAGGAGTATTTATTCCTAATTAGTCTTATTGGAACTTCTTCAATCTTATAAATTGTATATATATTAGAACTACTAGATCAACTTAATAAATAAAACTGTTAGATATTAGAATATGACTTATTGAAACAAGTAAATTTGTTAATTAAATTGTAAAATAGTAAAAGAAAAATATAATTTTTGTAAACATTCTATTCCACAAACAAAAGACACTGATATAAAATCTATTTTTATTAACAACTTAATAGTGAAAGGTATCGTTGATGTCACTAACATCGTTGATGTCAAATTGAATATTTTATCTAGTTTGTAACACTACCAGTTTTAAGTTTGATAAATTAACGGAAATTGTCACTTGAACACCTAATTATCACTTAATATTGATGTCACCAAAACATAAATGTATTTTATCAAATGTTATCTAAAGGCTATCCAAAAAATTATTACATGAACGTTTACATTGCTGGTAAACATTTTCAAAGCCTTCTGAACCACCCTATAAAATAAAAAAGAAGTTATCATCATATTTTAATGACTGATTTACTATTGAGTTATAAAAATCAAACATTTTAAAATAGCTCACATAATAAGGATCTTCAATTACTGAATTTGGAGAAGCATTATCATCAAAACTAGCTAACATCAACAACTTTCCTTTTGTAGTCTTTGGAGCCATTCTTTTAACATCTCTGTAAAAAGTACTGATGTCAAAATAACAACTAGCACCCAACAATATCACCTTTGATTGCTATTATCCATAAAAAAGATGTAATCGAAAGTTTCATAATCTTTTTTAGTAATCTTCCTTGCTCTATGATTTGAAACATATTTATAAATTCCATTTTTCTTCATAAGATCAGCTCCACGAGAATCCGGGGGACTTCCAGCTTCATGCCCGGATGTTGCAGCGCTATCAACAAACCACTAGAAATAAATAAGAGGAACTCAATTAATCAAAAACTCTCTCTATATAACTCTATATCAAATATAAAACATTTTACAAGTAAAACAGTAAACTTACTTCATCAGCAACACCTCTCTCAGCAACAAGACTTTTAAAACACGCTTCTGCTATAGGTGATCGACAAATATTTCCTGCAATAATAAGAGCAATCCATAAAACTTAACAAATTAATTTACTAATCAGTTAATTAATTTAAATTGTTACCTAAACAAACAAACAAAGCTCCTTTCTTTTCCATAATTACCTATTTTTAGATAAAAGATTTGATTCAAATCTAACTTTAAAAAAAATGTTGAAATAATTTTTTATTAAGGTTTTAATATCAATAAATAGTTTTTAAAATAATATTAGTATTTAAAAAGTCAAATAAAAATAGTTCAGATCTTCATTTAAATGCATATAAATGAAGTTTATAAATATAATATAAACAATATACACAAAATAAAACAATTTAGGTGATTATATAAACAATAGAAACAGAAGGCAAAAATATATGACTTATTAAAGTTTTGTTTTTTGATTGAAAGTTCGGTATTCACATCAACTTTGAGCAAACTTTCACTTAGAGATTTATATTTTCTACTTTACAAGATTAAATAAAATTAAGTTCTATATTTCTATAAAATATTTACGTCATCATTAATTAAAGTTTCTAAATATACGAAGTATTTTTTTACCTGAATAAAAGTTTTATAAAAACATTTAGGTTTTTTAAAATTGAGTTATTTTTTATAGAAAAAAAACAGAAAGATTGAGCAAAAAATATTACTAACCCTCAAATTATAAAAGAAGAATTTTTTTAAAACAAGTTTGAAAATAGTTTTGTGAACTATCCCAAATTACTAAAATCATTTGGTGCTTGATTAGCGTAAGTCAGTAAACGCATCAATTGCATGAAGTAATGGTTCAAATGTATAAAATATTATTTATATCATTGCTATAATATTCCTACAAAAATGTTTCCTTAATTTTATTAAATTTAAATTGCTTCATCTCCTCTTTATGAAATTAACTTTTACTTAAAATATTTAAACTTTTTTAAAGTGTTCTTGTCTTGATTTAGCTTTCAACAGAAATATTCAACACTAATATATATAAACTTAATTATCAAAAAGGGCTTAAAAGTTGCAAAATTAATAAATATTTATAATAGTTTAATGCTTATAACACAGCAGGTAAATCAATGTGTTTTTATATCATTACTTATAGCACTTACGCCAAGTGTAGATAAAAATGAATAAATGACAGTCATAAAACTTATGACATGGGCTCAACAATTCTCAATCTATGAAAAAAACTTATAATTAAACTAATAACAGCCAAATGAATTTTGAATAGTAATAGATTATAATTAATATTTCGGCTTGAAAATCAAATTTAAGTTTAAATTATTCGAAGATTCCACTCAAGAACGAAAAAAACCATTTTGTTTAAAATTGGTCTTAATATTTTTTTATAATACCACGATTGACGTTTGAATGTTTTTAAATTGCACTTTATTATTTCTTTCATTAATTTCAGTATTTTCTTTCTAAACTATTTAATCTCTTTGAGAATATGATTTGTCCTTCTTATAAACATTCTCTAAAATTTAATAACTAACTTTTTTATTTGTTCTTATCTTCAAGTAATTTATATTTTTTGTCTAAATGTTAATCAAAACTAGAAAAATTTAAGTTTCTTGCAGTAAATGTGCATTTTTCAACATGAATATTTCTATTTTATGTAAAATACAGATTGAACTTAATTTATTTTTTTAGTTTTAGAATGTTTTTTATAACATTTTAGCAATTTTTGTTTTTTAGGTAAAATATTTAAAAAGTGTAAAATCTGAAATATGGTTTTGTATAGAATTATAATTTTTCTTGAATATCCATAATTATTTATAATACTTTTCAATAATATTTAGAATTTGTAAATATAATCTTATCTTTTGCTTTAATTACTTTTTATCTTTTATTATGTTTATTCAAAATCTGAAAAATATTATTTTTTTTTACACTTTTAAATAAATTATCATCAAGTTTTTGTTTTGTTTACAAATTTTATTTATATTAAACATATTTTTAATTCATTTTATTTTTTGTTCTATATTTTACTACATATAAGTAACTAATTAAATTTAGTAAATTCCATAACTATAGTAACTAACTTATTATGATTTAATTTTTAATTTGAATAATTTATTTATATATCTTTTTCTTGATTATAATTATTTATTAATTTTTATTCTCATCTAATTTCTATATTGAATTACTAATATCTAAAAGATTATGTAGTGTTCCTATTATTTCTAAATTAATTATTCTAAACTTTGTTAGTTAGGCAAGGACTTTTAGGAACTTTTAAATTATTAAATTGTTTTGTGTCTGAACACCATTCTTATACCTTTTGTATAATAACTACATAATTTCATATCTACTGCTATGAGTTGAATAAAATAACTAAATTTGATTGTTAAGTATCAAATCACATATTTTTTACATTACATATTGAACTGTAATATTTGAGACTTTCTCTTTTCTATTTGCAAGCATTTTGTATTTGCTATAAGAGCTATATGTAGCCATGCATTAAATAATAAAAACCATAATGGAATATTTTTTCTATTTAATTATTTAGTATACTTTATCATAAACCTTCTTGATAATTAAGTACAATCTTAGATACAATTTATTAACTAGTTTATTTTCAAATATAAAACTTTGTAAATTATATTTTTCAGTTATATTTTTATTAAATATTTCAGTTATTTAAAATTATTTGTTAAAAAGTTCAAAACAATGGAACAGAAACAAAAAAATCAACAAGTAGAACAGGAAGAACAATCAGATGAGGAATCAGGACCAATGGCAATCGCTAAGCTTGAGCAATGTGGAATTAGTTCAAGTGATATCAAAAAATTACAAGAAAATGGATATCATTCAGTAGAATCTGTTGCATTTGCTCCTAAAAAAGCGTTGATATCTGTTAAAGGTATTAGTGAAGCTAAAGCTGATAAAATAAGTATAGAAGCTGCTAAACTTGTACCAATGGGTTTCACAACTGCTACAGAATTCCACCAGAGGAGAGCTGAAATCATTCAAATTACAACAGGATCATCAGAATTAGATAAATTATTACAAGGTGGAGTTGAAACTGGTTCAATTACAGAAATGTTTGGAGAGTTTAGAACAGGTAAAACACAAATATGTCACACAATAGCTGCTACATGTCAACTACCAATCGAACAAGGTGGAGGCGAAGGGAAATGTATGTATATTGATACGGAAGGAACATTTAGACCTGAAAGATTACTAGCTGTTGCTGAAAGATATGGTTTAAATGGGTCTGATGTGTTAGATAATGTTGCTTGTGCTCGTGCTTATAACACAGATCACCAAACACAACTACTTATACAAGCTGCTGCTATGATGTCTGAAGCTAGATATGCTATTTTAATTGTTGATAGTGCAACTGCTTTGTATAGAACTGATTATAGTGGGCGTGGAGAGTTGTCAGCTCGACAAATGCATCTAGCTAGGTTTTTAAGGACTCTTCAAAGACTTGCTGATGAATTTGGGGTTGCTGTTGTCATTACAAATCAAGTTGTTGCTCAAGTTGATGGTGGTGCTGTCTTCTGTGCGGACCCCAAGAAACCTATTGGTGGACATATTATGGCACATGCGTCCACGACACGTTTGTATCTTCGTAAAGGACGTGGTGATACAAGAATTTGTAAAATTTATGACTCACCCTGCTTACCTGAAGCTGAAGCTGTATTTGCAATCAATGCAGATGGTGTTGGTGATGCTAAAGACTGACCTTCATTCATTTATAACTTTTTTATATTTGCTATTTTGTTCCTGAATAGTTAATTATAATAATTGAATGGTCAGCATCATAGAGATGAGTCTTTACATTTGATGGTTTTCTATTTACTTTTTGAAGTAAAATAAAAGCAAATTTTTGTTTATTCTTTTTAGTTTCTTTAACACTGCAACAAATTTGTCCTTTTTTTTTAATAGAAATAAATTTTAATAATGACTTCAGCTAATTATTCATGTGATTGCTTGGATCATGCTAGAATCCTCATCAATGTTGAATCTGCTGGGAATATCAGTGATTCTGAATTCCAAGAAGCAATTGATGTTTTAAACAAGTTTCAAGTTGTTGATATACCTGAATCTGGCAGAAAAATCCATTTCAAATTTCAAGTAAACTTCCTAAAATTCAAATACTTACTCATCAACTTTTATATCCAGAAAAATTGTTTTGCAAAAGCTGGTTCTTGGGGATCATTCCAGCTCCATCGTCAACCATTAGGTCTACTGATTTTTGCTGGTTGTTCAACAGCTATTGATGTAGTTTTACTACATGAAGCTTATTTAAAGAAGAAGCAAGTACAAGGCTCACAGATATTCGATTCAAGATGTTTTGTGTTTGGAATTGATAATGGTAACAATCAATATCTTTAAAATCATCTTCTAATCTTCTTCTTACAGCTTTATTACAACAAAGTAAACCTGGAATGCTTCTATACCTCTCCTTAAATCAATGGACTTCGCATGAAAAAGACATTAAGGAGTTGTTAACATCAATCTTTTACGTTTTAGAATCCAAACGAAGACAATACACTACAGATAAATCTGACAGGTACAAACCATAATCAAAACAACAACAAAACTTTATCCAACGACAACAACAACAGACATTTAAAACTATACCTTCCATTCGAACAACAAACATCAACACCTCCAGATAAGAAGAAGCTACAAGGAAGATGGAAGAAACATCTTGCTGATATCAGTATATTATGTGGATGTTACGCCGATGCTCTGACGTTTTATCATCAGGCAGCTGATTCTTTATACGCTTGTAATGATAATTTATGGATGGCAGGTAGTGGATGTACCTTCAGTAGTTTCCAACCACTAATCACTTGTATACAGCTGCTATAGAAGGATTATGTGTTACAAGCTCTATTATATTATGGCCACGTGATCGAAATATCATAACACCAGTTCCAAAAGTTAAGACAAACGAATCAGTGAGTGAATCTTCTTGTTTTGCTCTTTAACTGATTGTTTAAATGTTAGAAATTGGAAGCTAGAATTTCTGGTTCAAGTAGTCAACAAAAGCTCAATGAATTAATCAAATTGTGTCTTAAGACTCCGGAAGAGTTTATTGCTCGTTATAAAGAAGCAGTTATTATATACAGTAAAGTAAGTTATCGTTTGTTGAAGTTACTTTATGATGTTAATAACACCTGTAGATGTTTGTATAAGTGGTACTTGAACACATATATGCGATTTCAATACCATTTCAAGTGTCATCGTTTAATTTATTTTCTATTAAACGATTATTTGGCCTTATAGTTGTCAACCCAAGAAAAGAGTCAATTGATAAACATTAAAAAAACAATCGATTAAAATACAACAGACTCTTTGGGACATGCTCTTTACTACTAAAAGAAGTTTTCTAAATTTAAGGAGGTGTAAGATCATTTAAAAATCTTCATCTATAAAATCTTTTCAGAAGAAGAATCTTGCTGTAGTTGAACTCGAGTCTTGTATCAAAGCGACAAAGACGATGTCGATCATGAAGAAGTACAAAGAAGCTTCAGAATTTTTACAAAATGCTGTCTACATCAACCTAAAAGTCCCAAATGAAGAGCGTGTCTACAAGTAGGTCTCAAAACGCTCTTTCAACATCTCAATAAATCCCTCATCAGTTACAGCTCTTTATCTGATCTTTATGAAAGTATTGGGATGTTTCGGAAGTCTGCTTTCTACTCCAGGGTAGCAGCGATGCAGTGTGTCTCTGCTCATCTAACAACTCCCGCTTGGGATACAGTGATTACCTCTCAACATCCAAGATCAACTTCAAACTCTCAACTTTTCAGTGCTGTAAACTCCTTCAAAGATCTTTATCCGGATTTGGAGTCGACATCACCAAAGATCAAAATCTTCCTGTACATCCATGTCGTGGATGGCCTCTGATCAAGATCAGGATCTTACATGAGCTTTCATATTCAGCTAAAAAACTAAATGATGAAAACAAAGCAGCCAGGTATCTTTCACATCTTCATCTTTCATCAATGCGTCTTCTGATCTTTCATCACTACATCTTGTGTTCTTTCATCACTACATCTTGTGATCTTTCATCACTACATCTTGTGTTCTTTCATCACTACATCTTATGATCTTTCATCACTACATCTTGTGTTCTTTCATCACTACATCTTCTGATCTTGCATCACTACATCTTGTGATCTTTCATCACTACATCTTCTGATCTTTCATCACTACATCTTGTGATCTTTCATCACTACATCTTCTGATCTTTCATCACTACATCTAGTGATCTTTCATCACTACATCTTGTGTTCTTTCATCACTACATCTTGTGATCTTTCATCACTACATCTTGTGTTCTTTCATCACTACATCTTGTGATCTTTCATCACTACATCTTGTAATCTTTCATCACTACATCTTCTGATCCTGCAGAGTCATGGCTTACACTCTAATGAGACTCTATAATCACATGACCGAAAATGAGGAGCAAGAGATCTCATCTTTCCTCGAATCTTTCTCAGCAACATCCAATATTTTACAAGATCAGATCTTTGAAGGGATCAATCTTCCTCCAATCAACTTCTACTCTCTTCCTCAATTAAAGTAAGTCTTCCTGATCTTCATCTTCTTCTTAACTTTGTGTCTTCTTATCAGGAAGATTACGATACTACCTCTTTCTAAACAACTGATGCCTCAATTAACCGAAACCTCACCACAAGATGGCGTCTTCCTTTTTACTCCTTCTTCTTACTTCTCTTCCTCGAATCATGCCACAAAATCAGGTGACTTCTTGATGACGTCACTGACGCGCTGATGACGTCATTCGTCTCTTAGCAACCAAATGGGTGATTGGCGAGAATTCGTGGGTTCAAATGACTTTCTTCAACCCTCTAAAATATTCCAACATCAGTCTAAGTGAAGTCCGACTTCTTGGAAGATTTGAAGACTCTTCTGAAGACCCTTTTATCTGTGATCCAATTTCATTTGAAATGATCCCTCAATCGACGATGACAAAGCAGTTTAGACTGATTCCGCAGCATCCAGGACACTTTTCAATCATTGGTGAGTTGATCTCTAAAATAATCTTCTCATGATTTCTTGGATCACAGGATATACTACAAAACTCTTCTCAATCACATCAACTTGTCTCTTCCAAAATCTTCCTCGGATTGATCAAAAAATCCTGAAAATCGAGTCAATCCCGACTCTGCCGCGATTAGAGGTGAAAAAGACGTCATTAAATCGAAGTCAGAAAAATGAAGACATCAATTTGATGATGCTCGCTGGAGAAAGGTTAAATTAAAGTTCTCTTCAATCCCAAAGTTCCATTTTACCCAAAGTCCCAATTTACCCAAAGTCCAAATTTACCCAAAGTCCCATTTAACTAAAAGTCCCAATTAACCCAAAGTCCCATTTTACTAAAAGTACTATTTTACTCAAATTCAAATTTAGCCAAAGTCCTACTTTACCAAAAGTCCCATTTTACTAAAAGTCCCATTTTACTAAAAGTCCCATTTTACTAAAAGTCCCATTTTACTAAAAGTCCCAATTAACCCAAAGTCCCCGTTTACTAAAAGTACTATTTTACTCAAATTCAAATTTAGCCAAAGTCCTATTTTACCAAAAGTCCCATTTTACTAAAAGTACTATTTTACTCAAATTCAAATTTAGCCAAAGTCCTATTTTACCAAAAGTCCCATTTTACTAAAAGTACTATTTTACTCAAATTCAAATTTAGCCAAAGTCCTATATTACCAAAAGTCCCATTTTACTAAAAGTACTATTTTACCCAAATTCAATTTTAGCCAAAGTCCCATTTTACTAAAAGTCCCATTTTACCAAAAGTCCCAATTTACCAAAAGTACTATTTTACTCAAATTCAAATTTAGCCAAAGTCCTTTTTTACCAAAAGTCCCATTTTACCCAAATTCAATTTTACCCAAAAGTCCCATTTTACCCAAAGTCCCATTTTACCAAAAGTCCCATTTTACTAAAAGTCCCATTTTACTAAAAGTCCCAATTAACCCAAAGTCCCATTTTACTAAAAGTACTATTTTACTCAAATTCAAATTTAGCCAAAGTCCTACTTTACCAAAAGTCCCATTTTACTAAAAGTCCCATTTTACTAAAAGTCCCATTTTACTAAAAGTCCCAATTAACCCAAAGTCCCCGTTTACTAAAAGTACTATTTTACTCAAATTCAAATTTAGCCAAAGTCCTATTTTACCAAAAGTCCCATTTTACTAAAAGTACTATTTTACTCAAATTCAAATTTAGCCAAAGTCCTATATTACCAAAAGTCCCATTTTACTAAAAGTACTATTTTACTAAAAGTACTATTTTACTCAAATTCAAATTTAGCCAAAGTCCTATTTTACCAAAAGTCCCATTTTACTAAAAGTCCCAATTTACCCAAAGTCCCATTTTACTAAAAGTACTATTATACTCAAATTCAATTTTAACCAAAGTCCCATTTTACTAAAAGTCCCAATTTACCCAAAGTCCCATTTTACTAAAAGTACTATTTTACCCAAATTCAATTTTAGCCAAAGTCCCATTTTACTAAAAGTCCCATTTTACCAAAAGTCCCAATTTACCAAAAGTACTATTTTACTCAAATTCAAATTTAGCCAAAGTCCTATTTTACCAAAAGTCCCATTTTACCAAAAGTACTATTTTACTCAAATTCAAATTTAGCCAAAGTCCTTTTTTACCAAAAATCCCAATTTACCCAAAGTCCCATTTTACCCAAATTCAATTTTACCCAAAAGTCCCATTTTACCCAAAGTCCCATTTTACCAAAAGTCCCATTTTACTAAAAGTCCCATTTTACTAAAAGTCCCAATTAACCCAAAGTCCCATTTTACTAAAAGTACTATTTTACTCAAATTCAAATTTAGCCAAAGTCCTATTTTACCAAAAGTCCCATTTTACTAAAAGTCCCATTTTACTAAAAGTACTATTTTACCCAAATTCAATTTTGGCCAAAGTCCCATTTTACTAAAAGTCCAAATTTACCCAAAGTCCCATTTAACTAAAAGTCCCAATTAACCCAAAGTCCCATTTTACTAAAAGTACTATTTTACTCAAATTCAAATTTAGCCAAAGTCCTACTTTACCAAAAGTCCCATTTTACTAAAAGTCCCATTTTACTAAAAGTCCCATTTTACTAAAAGTCCCAATTAACCCAAAGTCCCCGTTTGCTAAAAGTACTATTTTACTCAAATTCAAATTTAGCCAAAGTCCTATTTTACCAAAAGTCCCATTTTACTAAAAGTACTATTTTACTCAAATTCAAATTTAGCCAAAGTACTATTTTACCAAAAGTCCCATTTTACTAAAAGTACTATTTTACTCAAATTCAAATTTAGCCAAAGTCCTATATTACCAAAAGTCCCATTTTACTAAAAGTCCCAATTTACCCATAGTCCCATTTTACTAAAAGTACTATTTTACTCAAATTCAAATTTAGCCAAAGTCCCATTTTACCCAAAGTCCCATTTTACCAAAAGTCCCATTTTACTAAAAGTCCCATTTTACTAAAAGTCCCAATTTACCCAAAGTCCCATTTTACTAAAAGTCCCAATTAACCCAAAGTCCCATTTTACTAGAAGTAATATTTTACTCAAATTCAAATTTAGCCAAAGTCCTACTTTACTAAAAGTCCCATTTTACTAAAAGTTCCAATTTACCCAAAGTCCTATTTTATCAAAAGTCCCATTTTACCAAAAGTCCCATTTTACTAAAAGTACTATTTTACCCAAATTCAATTTTGGCCAAAGTCCCATTTTACCAAAAGTCCCAATTTACCCAAAGTCCTATTTTATCAAAAGTCCCAATTTACCCAAAGTCCCATTTTACTAAAAGTACTATTTTACTCAAATTCAAATTTAGCCAAAGTCCTATTTTACCAAAAGTCCCAATTTACCCAAAGTCCCATTTTACTAAAAATACTATTTTACCCAAATTCAATTTTAGCCAAAGTCCCATTTTACCAAAAGTCCCAATTTACCCAAAGTCCTATTTTATCAAAAGTCCCAATTTACCCAAAGTCCCATTTTACTAAAAGTACTATTTTACTCAAATTCAATTTTAGCCAAAGTCCTATTTTACAAAAGTCCCAATTTACCCAAAGTCCCATTTTACTAAAAGTAATATTTTACCCAAATTCTATTTTAGCCAAAGTCCCATTTTACTAAAAGTCCCAATTTACTAAAAGTCCCATTTTACTAAAAGTCCCAATTTACCCAATTTACCCAAAGTCCCAATTTACTAAAAGTCCCAATTTACCAAAAGTCCCATTTTACTAAAAGTCCCATTTTACTAAAAGTACTATTTTACCCAAATTCAATTTTAGCCAAAGTCCCATTATACCAAAAGTCCCATTTTACCCAAAGTCCCATTTTACTAAAAGTTCCAATTTACCCAAAGTCCCATTTTACTAAAAGTACTATTTTACCCAAATTAAATTTTAGCCAAAGTCTTAATTTACCCAAAGTCCTATTTTACTAAAAGTCCCAATTTACCCAAAGTCCCATTTTACGAAAAATACTATTTTACCCAAATTCAATTTTAGCCAAAGTCCCATTATACCAAAAGTCCTATTTTACCAAAAGTCCTATTTTACCAAAAGTCCCATTTTACTAAAAGTACTATTTTACCCAAATTAAATTTTAGCCAAAGTACCATTTTACCATAAGTCCTATTTTACCAAAAGTCCCAATTTACCAAAAGTCCCATTTTACTAAAAGTACTATTTTACTCAAATTCAATTTTAGCCAAAGTCCCATTATACCAAAAGTCCCATTTTACCCAAAGTCCCATTTTACTAAAAGTCCCAATTTACCCAAAGTCCCATTTTACTAAAAGTACTATTTTACTCAAATTCAATTTTAGCCAAAGTCCCATTTTACCTCCCAAAAAGTCCCAATTTACCCAAAGTCCCATTTTACTAAAAGTACTATTTTACTCAAATTCAATTTTAGCCAAAGTCCCATTATACCAAAAGTCCCATTTTACCCAAAGTCCCATTTTACTAAAAGTTCCAATTTACCCAAATTCAATTTTAGCCAAAGTCCCAATTTACCCAAAGTCCTATTTTACCAAAAGTCCCATTTTACTGAAAGTCCCAATTTACCCAAAGTCCCATTTTACCAATGTCCCATTTTACTAAAAGTCCCAATTTACCCAAAGTCTTATTTTAATAAAAGTCCGAATTTACCCAAAATCCCATTTTACTAAAAGTTCCATTTTACTAAAAGTCCCATTTTACTAAAAGTCCCATTTTACCAAAAGTCCCATTTTACCAAAAGTCCCATTTTACCAAAAGTCCCATTTTACCCAATTTCCCTCTGATTAACTATTTTTAATTCTGATATTTTATCTTTTTCAGTAAAACGATTGAAGTTCCTCTCATCAACCTCAGTTCAGTTGCATCAACTTTTCCGAATTCCATCACGAACATCATCACTTATAAATCCTCTTCTGATGAGACCTTCATCAAACGTTCAATCTCTCATCAATCTTGGCTTAAAGTCACGTGCTGTGATGACGTCACAACATTTGAAGCGTTACAACCAAATAAGGAAATAAAGCTGCGCGTGAAGCTAGAAACAAAAGCAAACTGTGAAAGTGAGTCAAGGTGCCCCAAAAGCCCCAATTTACCCTGATGTTGATAGAATACATCAACGAACGGTCTCGGAGCAATCTGAAGATCAAACTCACAAATCATCCTTCTAGCACTTGGTGTCGCTGTCTCAACATCACTTTACAAGTTTCATTGGTGGCTAGTTTGAGTTTGAATGACGTCATAGTAACCAAAAGCAAATGGTGAGTGACGTCATTGGTCTAAACGCGTGCTGACGTCATCGGTTGCTAGGCAACAGTGGAGTCGTTTGATGATGACAGTGGAGAATAAATCGAATCATGAAATTCGTTTGTTGTCGACGTCACTTACGCGTGATGACGTCAGAGATGTTGATGATGATGACGTAAGCAAATTAGTTGATGTAGTTAAGATGATGACGTCATTTAATTACAGTTTGAAGATGGATATTTGGTTCTGTTGGTTCTTGATCCTCATGAAACAGTGACGTCATCACATGGCATCAGATGTGTGAATCGTAGCGATGATGACGTCACACTGATGGAGATTCTCAATCAACGGTTGTTGTTAGAATGGAGATCAGGACGTAATGGTTAGTAACAGTTGAGTGATTTCATCTTAAACTTTCATTTCTTCATTATGATCCCAAATTTGAAGTTTGTGATGACGTGTCTTTATCCTCATCAATAATTTCATCAAGTTGAAAATGTAGTGATGTTTTAGCACCTTAAATTATAAAAACTCCTCGGCCATCATTCCAATTGACTCCGAGATAAGTCCTCAGAAGCTCGTATCAATCCTAATTGATCCTTAAAAAGTCCCAAACTCTCATCTCGTCTTTGAAAGTTTAATTCTAAAAAAAGAAGAACTTCAATCCAACTTCTGGGGATCTTTTGATCCTTCTACAGATCTCGCAAACCACGCGCGCATCTTTAACTCTTCTTCTTTTACATCAGGAGCAAACATCAGAAGAGGAATCTTCAACATCAGCAACTTCAATCCTTCAAAGTCCTCTTTCATCACCAACATCTTGAATCCTCCAATTTTTTGGGGTAAGATCATGATCTTCATCTGATCTTATTTGATATTAGGTCTTTCAGATGTTCATCTATCAACTGGAGGTCATCATCTACAAGTAGGAAGTCTTTGTGACGTCATATGTCATCTCAAAAATATCTCAGGTACGTCAGATCTTCCCAGATCACCTAAATGACGTCATCACCAACAGGTGACGTCATCAAAGACATAGAAGTCCAGCTGGAAGTCTTCCAAGATCTTGAAAACGGGATGCTGGAGTCAAATATGGAAGATTCTCTTCTAGTAGTTGGAAATTCCACTTCATATTTTCAACAGGTGACAAAATGGCTTTTTTCGTTTTTGGCCCATTTATTTAAATCTTCTTTTAGATTGAAGCTGGACAGTCATGTGACTTCACCTGTTGTGTCCTCTTTCTTCTGATTGGTCAATATCAGCTGCGTGTGAAGCGTGTTGATGATGACGTCACTAGTAGTGATGACGTAAATGGATTTCGTTACTTCTCTCCCGCGCTTACTGTTAATGTTGATGAGATCACATCAAAAGATCAATCTTCCGGATGTTGATCTTCGGATCTTTTTATCTTCTAATTATGTTCCTATTTCATCATCTTTTATTGAATCTTTCCCTTTTCTTATTTTTGTGCAATAAAATTGAAACTAAAAAAGTCTTTTTGGATGAAAGATCTTTCCTTAAAAAAGTGAATCTTCAAAAGAGTCTTTGAGAAGTTTTAATTTAGTTGTTGGAACCAAAAGTTCAAATCTAAATACAAAGATGGGAATTAGTTGATGATTTAAAACTAAAACTGATAAAAACTTGTTGCTGTTCAAATAATTTAACTTAAAATTATTTCTTCAGCTAATATAATAGTTTGTTACAAAAAAATTGATTTAAATATCTTCTAAATTTCAAAGTTTCTTGATTTAAAAACACAAACAAAAATTTAAAGGTTATAAATCTACAACTAACAAAAGACAATCTATCATTTTTAAAGTCATCATTTAAATTTTAGCAGAATTCATTTCACAAAGATTCAAATAGATCTTACCAAAACACCAGTCTTAAGTAAAAATCACAAAAATTAACCACAAAATATAAAGTTGAAAAAACAAATTTGATTTATGTTTGGAATATCTAAAAGCGCTTAACATAGAGATTTAATTGATTGAAACATTCATAATTATAAGTTTTATTTCTTTGGTTTTTTTATTATTCAATGAATATGTTGCAAAAATGGTTTTGATTGCGTAATTTCTAACCAAAATTTGATTTTTGTATCAAGTTATATTTGCTTTTTATATTTATAACTTAATAGATGTTATTTGTGAGAATGTGTGTTAGCGGGAGGTACTCTCTTCAGGTACCCTCCTTCGCGTTTATTGAAATAAATAAAATTGACAGGCCGATAATTTAAAATTTTAATTTGATGCTTTGTTTGAATTTTTCGATTTTTTTTAAAACGAAATGCAATTTCGTTTTGTTAGTAATCTCTATTACGCCAACTTGCGATTGTATCAGTACGCTGATGTAGTCATCGTTTTCATCTTATACATATGAGACATATACATATCAGAATCACTCACGTTGTTCAAGCAGAAATTGAACCGTTATGATATTGCCAAAATTGTCATTTCTAAACTATGATTTTCCTTTTTTTATAATATTACTATAATTTTATGTAATTGTTCAGTGCTTTATGCTTTGAGGACTACTGAAATGCCATGTGTTACATCTTTTACTTTCTGTATTTCTAACTTAATAGATATTATTTGTGAGAATGTGTGTTAGGGAGAGATGCTCTTTTCAGTCACCCTCCTTCGCATTTATTGTAATAAATAAATAAAGTCGTCTACTTCAGTTCGTTTACTTAAAAATATTTGTAGGTTTCAGTGATGCTCTCTACATCTGGCGGCAAGTTGAACGGTTAAAATAGGTCTTCATCAAGAAAAAAACTGAAATTATGAAGAATCTCTACGTAATATTAATAAAAGAGTAATGTCTGAGTTATTGTGAATGAAAGTGGTACAAACATATACTATTTGGGTTTTACGCAGCAAGCTACTAAACCATTAGACGAAGGCAAATAGTTGTGGCTACTCAAGTGTAAAAGTAATCAAACAATAAAAGCGTTTCACTCAAATTTGAGCTGAAAGTAAACAAGGTAAGAGGTTCAAGCAATTCCACATTTCGTGTTCGTTATTCAAAACCATTTAAATGTAAAAAAAATCATTTGATGAACTTAAAGGGGTGACTAAAAAAATACGAATTTAATTAGAGATTAGGTAACAGAATTCATTATTTGTGAGAATGTGTGTTAGCGAGAGGTACTTTTTCAGGTATCCTTCTTTTATGGGAATAGCACCCCTTAAACAGAATGTCCATTGAATGACAAAAAATGATGACGTGTTTTTACTTTAAGAAAAATTATCAAACTGAACACAGATAGAAGTTTTAAATTAAGTAAATTAGTTTAAAAGAATAATAATTTTTTTTCTCAAAACAATTTTGAACTTTTAGTGATTTTAGATGATTGCAGTGTATTTGGTGATTTTAAAAATTTGAAATAAAAACAACTCTTCATTAGGACTTATTGTACTTCAAATTGCTCACAAATTAAGCTGCAAATACATTACGTAATACTAACTAGGCATTCGTAATCAGAAACTCTAGTTTTGTAGTTACGCTAAACGCTTTGTCATCAATTTAAATTTACATATGCAATAGGATAATTTTCTACTTTCCTATCCAAACTCACTATACTATCAAAAGACAGATTATAGGTGTTCACCTAATTCCTACCTTTTGTTAAAAGATTGAAATAATCACCACCCCACCTTAGTATATATACTTCCCAACTTTCAAGTTTGTTTCTTTACTTGCTCTTAAAAGATCTTAAAATGATTTTAAGTAAAATCTTTATATAAGAAAATAGTTTAAAATTTGATATACATGTTTTCAAGACTGATGTTTTATCTGTAAATGTTCAACTTCTGCTGCTTAATAATTGACAAACTCATTAACATATGTTAACAGAACGTTTATTGCACATTTTATTTCAAGAATATAAAACTAATATATAATATATTGATAATGTCAATATAAGATTAAGAAATTTCAAGTATTACTTTGTTTGTTTGTTTATCAACAATGATAAGATATTTTATTATCAATAAAGTTCTCTTAAAAACGTTGTTTTTAACCTTCAGTAAGATTAAGGAAGATAAAAAGTTGTTTGTCGACTTTCAGTTAGTTTTTAAAAAATAATTAAGTTTTATCTCAAAAAAATGTTTATCAGTAAAGAAATAAATTACGATGAATGTCTTTTATATAATAAAGACATTTTTGTTTACTGAAAATTTAGTTATTTTATTCTACTTGCTGAAGTTCAAGGACTTTTATCTTAAGTTTCACATCTTTATCGATACTTATCTGTTTTTCGAGGGTTCTACAATCTAGAATAGCTTAATATAACTGTCGACTGAAGGTTTTTTTGAAACTACAGTTGAAACATTACAATTTGGCAAATTTTAAATATCTGTAAATTGGAAAAAAGATTTTGAAAAACTGTTAAATAGCTAATTAATTATTTAGGATGTCACTTTGACAAACACTTATTAAAATTAATTTGTGAAAATAAAAAAATAAACTGCATTTTAAAAAGATCATATGTATAGATATAATAAAACTATTTAACATATTGTCTAAAAAAATGAAAAATTCTTTTAAAAAATAAAACAAAGATGCCAAAAAAAAGAGTTTATTAATATTTAAAGCGCTAATTACTCAGATCATAAAACTAAAAAATATTAATAAAATATTTATGATATAAGGAAAATTACTTCTCTCAGGAAAAACAAAGTTATTTGCAGAAAATTGTAATTTATTCCCAACATTCTTTCATCTAACAGCAACTTTAACCTTATTGGCTTGTACCAGGCGACTTAATGTCTAGATGACAAACTTACTGTCTTATGCTGTCTTGGTGCTACGATAAAAGCAAGATTCAAGCAATTCAAATTTGTCAATAAATCGATTAAATATTCTCGTGTAACAGATTGAATAAATAGTTATCATTTCAGGCATTTTTTTATAAAAAAAAAACCTGGGTTTTGTTAGCTGCTATGGTTTTCAGGTTTTACCACATTTTGTACTTTTAACAAATTTCTTGAATAATTTCATCAAAAAAATGTGAACTTATTGAAAATAAGTCAGATTATAAACTTATATTGCTGAAATAAAAGTATTTTTTTTGAAAATACTCAAAATAAAAGGTTTTCTAAATAATTAGATAAATTTCAATTGATGCTTTAAACCCCCCTTTTTTATTTAAGTAACTAACTAAAGTAAACATCTTAAAAATGAAAGAATTTAAAAATGTTATCAAATATTGCAAGAATTGTTACGTTAGTTTAAGATGATTAATACTAGATTCACCTTTATCATAAGCTTCTGTAAAACATTACTCACAAAACTTACATATGAATGCTTGTAAAAGTTGTATTATCAAACCTTCTAATGTAATAAAACATATAATCTGAGATTGATTAATTTTAAGCTATACTTTGTAATCTTTTGTAAAATAAAACTGATTTGGTAATTACTTCTAATCTAGAATAGAAGAAAGACTAAATTAAGCAAATAAGTTTCTATCTTCGTCTGTTACAAATTGTTCAATTATTTTGTTAAAACTCATTCTATAATATTAGGTAAGAACTGTTTGTTTTCTACATTCTTAAACCTGTCATTTGGTTATTAGATAAACAAGAATAATGATTAAAGAAATAGAAATTTATTTAATTTAAACGACATCTTTTGAAAAACACGAAACAAAACTTTATTAAGAAATAGGAAATATATTTTTGAGAAATAGAAATGTGTTAATCGAGCTTAATTTTTCCTGTTTAATATTTCACCTCTTTGATACTCTTGATTAAAAGTAGAAACAGATAATGTCAATGAGACACAGTGGAGATTGAACAAAGAAGTTGCTCACAGATTTCCCAAGAAGAAGCAGAAGGGTATGAGCAACGATTCATCTGAATAATAATGCAGATATTAATAATCTCCAGAAGGAGCTTTATAAGAGTCCTTTCAAGAACTCAGCATCATAATGAAGAATCAGAGTTCTGATAAAAGACATCTCTTTTCGAGTATTCTCAAAGATTACTCTTGGATCATCGGATTGGCAGCGAAGGCAGTTTGGGGCCATAACCATAGCTAGATTACTGGCGTCCATTTTGGTGAGAGTTGAGTTTTGTGGTTGCGCAAAGACCTGTCATTCAGTAAGAGGTTAGTTTAGATAAAGTTCATTTTAGAGTTGATTAGAAATTAAAATATTTTCAATCTGGGCCAAATTAGTTAAAAGCCAATTAAGTCATCTAGAAACATAATTAAGTCTGTAATCACCTGTAAAAATCGGATCAGATACGAAAGACACAAACGATTGATCTCTGGAAGCCGGTTAACAATATTTATCGCGATATTCTCATCGTTGAAGTTCTCAACGCACTCATCATAGAACTCGATCGGAATCAAAGGATTTTCGAGTTCACGAAACCAAAGTTTCAGCAAAGAACCTTTAAAGAAAATGAAATTTTTCAAAGCTGAAAATGCTTTCAAGGAAGTGATGACGTCATCAACATTAGAAATATAGAAGCGAAAAAAGCTCGCGTCATCCAGTTGCAATTTCAGCTTATATTTTTACTTACCAGGAATATGAGGGTCTCTCAAATTTTGTGGGATGTTCCACTGGTCAACTTGAACCTTAAGGGCGTTTACTTCATCTATGTCTCCAGGGACACTGAAAATAAAAATTATATTTTGTATCCTAAAAAGTCCCAGAAGAAAACCAACCGGAAGATTCCTTCAGTTTGATGTCCTTCTAATCGAAGAACCTCTTCAGCGAGACTTGTGAGAATCCACGGCAGTTTCAAATTTGGATGACTAAAAAAGTATTTTTAGTCACTTAGTGGCAGCAAAGAGTGATTTGTTGAAAGATCTAGATGACTTACTCCAGGGATTGAATATCCATCACTTCTTCGAGAGTGTTCCCGAACATTGAGGGATGGAAGATGGAACGGAGAGACTGCTTCACTTCATCAATTGTTGGTTTCTTCTTTCCCTTTTAGTATTTAAAATATTTAATTTCTAAAGATTGAAAATGGTCATTTACCCGTTTAGCTCCAGTCTCAATGATTTTTGATAATCTCTTGAAGCTGACATCGGAATAATGAGAGACTTGGACACCTGAAGACATAAACTGATGAGGACTCAAATCTACATCTCAAGACTTTTACCATTTTGATCTTCTGTCTCTAGATGAGTGTAAATGTATCCCTCAAGATACGAATGGAACTTCAACGAAGGTGGGAAGAATGTAAGACACATACAGATCAGTTCAAATCCTCCTCTTAAGGAATCACTCTTCGGATTAGCTGTCGTTTGTCGACATAATTGGATGAAAATTTCATCTCGAAGATCTATAAAGACATTTTAAAGATCATGATGACGTCATCATTATTATTAACTAACCAGGAAGTTGCCAGCCGCGGGTGATGATGTCATGAGCGGTTATATTTCGATCCCGTTTCAGTTTACGATCTCCCATATATCCTTGGATCAAACGGAAGACTTCGCAGGCATCTTTTTTGACCTGTAAGAGAGCAATTAGAGTTTAGGAGTTATTTAGGATCTGGTTACTTGTTTATCTTTAGTCATAATCATTGGTTTTCGGATCGGGTCTCGTGTCCAGGACAACATGGTATGGATCGTGATCTTCTTTCGAAGGATACCACGCTTATGGACGTTGAGATTACTCTTGGCAAAAGATTTGATGTCCATGACAGACTCCAGTTTCTTAGTTGACATTTTCGATAAACGTTTCGCGACTGAGGACAAACTTTAGGGAGAAACTGAAAAACAGGGGCACCAACTTACTACTAGTAGGCCGGCTGGGCGCATCAGGGCAACTCTGACTCTTGGATAAAGTTGAAGATCGATTTTGAGATGATTGGGCAGATTTATTTTGACGTAAGACGACACCTAGTGGTGATTTATCGACATCATTCAGTTTAGCCAGTTTTGGTTTGGATTCGTTGGAATCAAGTGATGGATGTCCTCGGCTAGCTTCCGACCATTTTGAGCCATGACCAGTTGATTGTGGGTCTTGCTGGCTGAAATTAGCCACCTCTGTTGAGTACTGAAAAATAAATTTGATTTTTTTTATTTATTTTTATTGAAAAAAAGGAAATAAAAAATATCATTTAAAGTTTCAATTGTCAGCATATAAAAAATCTCATTTTGTAGGATTTATAGTTGGCATCAAAAGTAATTTTCAGTTTAGTTACAAGAAGCTTGACATTTATTTTTCTGTACTTCTTTTTACAAGCTGTAAAAAACTTTATCTTGACCTCAACAATTTACAGCAAAAGTAAAAATAAACAAATGATTTTCAAAGTGGATACTTAAGTCGTAAAAAAAGTGATTTTAAACCTTTTTGGACTTTTGCTTAAATGGTTTGGAATATATTAACAAAAATGAGCTTAGAAATTGTTTTTTTTATATTTTTATGATATTTAAAAGAGTTTTTTTCAGTGGTTTTTTTCTTTCATTGAGAATTATAGAAGGATTTATATGAAAAAGTGTGAAGTGTAACTCCGTGTCATAAACATCAATGAAAGAGCCTTTTTAGGGACCCTTGAAAGCTCTCTGATCCTCTTAAATACACTCTAGATCCTTTTAGGTTGTTAATTTTCATCTAAACAATCAAATGGAGTACAGAGTCACAGATAGTACTAGTAGATTAGTTTTTAATACAAATATTAAAACTTCTTTTAAGTTTAAGAACTTGTTAAGCATTTTGCGAAAGCTTATCAAGAACAAATATTCAAAGATCAAAGACTTACTCCACTCTTGGATGTTCTTTGTCTCTTTTTGTGTTGCTCATAAGACTCACGATGATTCTCCTCTTCACTTGATTCTATAGCTTCAGTCCTGATGAAGATTTTGTTTGTTAAAAAAATAAATCAAAACAGAATTTGTAAATTAATAAAATAAATTATTTGTCAGTTTTTCAAACAAATTTGTTCAAAAGCAATAAAAGCTTAAAATGCAAATTAAAATTTTCTCAAATAATTGAATTAAAAATTTCATATATGATAACCGCGATAATAAAAATATTCTAATTAAATAGTCTCGAAAAGAACTTCCCAAAAATTTATATTTGATTTCAAAAAAAAAATATACTTGAAACACAAAAACGACTGAAAAATTCTGGTAAAAAAAAAGGGAAACTTCATGGACACTACTCAACCTCAGAAGCAAATATTATTTAAAAAAAGAAACGCAGAAAAACGAACCTTTCCCCAGCCACTATAGAATTGGTCTTTACTTTGGAACCGAGCGAACGCCTAAAAATAGACAAATAATTGATACGATTGAAATCATAAAAAACTGATAGAATTATATTTAATTTCTCATTATTGGAGATGAAATTTAATCCACATACTAATTACTTTTTAATTTATTCATTTATGTAAACTAATGAGAATACGATGTTTCAAATACAGTAAGCAGTTATTTACTTGTGTTTTTGTTACTTTTTTGGGTTTTTTTATATAAGTTTGCGCTTATTTTATGAATCATATTTTAACTAATAGCAAAATTTACCTTTTTTTGCAGCATAACATGACCATTTATAAATAGTAATAAAAAAACTAAAAAATCTTTTAAAAAATGTAAAAAGTTTAACAAATAAAACTATTGCTTAGCCTAAATTCTGTTGAATAAAGTTCTAACAAAATTGAAAAACGATTTTAACAGCTTTTAACTCAAAACACATCTGTCTATGATTGATTGAACATCTAAATTATTTAACAAATCAAAATTCTTTAGCAATTGAGTCAAAAACAACCAGAAACTTGTTTACAACTCATTTTGAGTGGAACTTCAAACACCTGATCTCTCTAACTGACCACCAGGTCTTTTCTACATCACGTTATCTTATCACTACGCTTTATGACGTCACTTAGCCAGTGTCACGGCCGACTGCAAGCTCCGTGGAGCGTAGCAGCGACGGACAGCTGATATTGACGGCTGTTAGCTGTCATGTGATACTTGGACACCTCTGACGTTATCGGATGCACAGTTTCAATGCTTTTTTGAAATGAATTCGAGTTGACGGTTTCCTAGCAACGGTTTGTGGCACCGGAAGTTGAAAAATAAAGAAGCTCTTTTGATGGGCCATTTCAGCACTAGTCCATTATTGAATTTTGTAAAGTGGACTGTTGGGGAGTTCCCTGAAGTTTGAAAGAATCAACTGAAGTGATTTAGAGAAGGAAGTTAACTAAATTAAAAATGAAGAATTCTTCTTCAAGTTTAACTAATTAAGGATTTTGAAGATTATTAATAATGACTTGAAAATGACAGAAAATTGGAAAACCAACAAAAATTAACAGTTTTACGTATTTGAAGTTTTTTTTTTATTAATTATTTCATTTCTTAGTTGGAAGCACTTTTTTAAACTGTCTAAGGTACCAAAAGTTTATAAAAAATTCAAGGGTTGTAAAAAAAAGTTGAATAAAAAGAGAATTATTTCAAACTTTTCATCAATATCCAAAAAATTGTCAAACTAAATTCAATTGAGTCAAAAATGTGTTGGTTGCAGCTCGAGAACTATTTAAACAGTCCAAAAACGTAGCTATTATTAAATCTAAATGACAAACATATTTATCGTTGTTTAATATCAAATATTTACTAACTCAAAAAGTTGTTTAGTAAAACAAAGAAGATTTAGAAAGGAAAAAAATGAACTAAAAAATGTTTTGATTTTATTAAAACTGTTGATATTAAAACCATAATTTACTAGTTGCATCAAACAATATTAAAAAAACTTTCGACTTTATGAAAGAAGCTTGATTAAGTTTACTAAATAAATAGATTAAGAAAGAAATTATTTAAATATTTAAACAAAACCAGTTCTTTAAACTGACCAAAAACCAAAACATGAAGAAAAAAATAAACCCTCAAAATAAGAATATCGGCTCACAAAGTTTTAACTGCATAAGAACCTCAACCACAATACTTTAAGCTTTTTCTCGAGTATATAGAGGAAGCAATTAAAAATTCTGTATTGGGATTAGAACCTCGGAAAAGAGAACAAAACAAAAAAGTGAAAAAAGTTTCTGATTAAAAAAACTACAAATAAACAAACTCCTTGTTCATATTAAAAAAAACTTCTTCTTCTTCCCAATCTCTCTACTCTTTAAGAGACTTCCTCTTTAAATTCTTTTAAAATAAACAAAAATCGAAACGAAAGGTGATTGATGACGTCATCACCTGTTTCGACTTTTTACTTCCCCTCCAACTCCTTTACTGTTCTTGATGTTCTGGAGCTTAGACAGGGGCACTATATCGGCCCCCTCAGGTTGATGCCATACTGTTTTCTGCGACGAAGCGTTGTAGTAATAGAAGCGCTGGCTTTTCTCATCAAAAAGCTCCCACCTAAAGATGAAGATCAGAATCAGATTCACCACTAGATGGCGCTTAGTTAAAAAAATTATTTTAATCTAAAAATTTGAATCAAATTTGAATCAGTTGATGATGACGTCATGAGAAATCGACGTGATGACGTCATCATAAAAATTACTTACCACTGTTGATCGGTGGCGTGTTTGACTTTGACGTCACGCGGCGGGTCCCAGGCACACTCACCCGTTTTCAAGTTAGCAAACATTCGTTCGCGTGTTCGCGGTTCTACGATTTCAACCCATTCAACCCTAAAAATCGGAAGTGACGTCATTAGTGTTTGCGGAAAACTAAAAGTTGTAAATCAAATAAAAAAGATTCTTAAACATTTATTCATTTTTTGCTAACTGAAAATCATTGATGACGTCATCAACACGATTTCAGCAAATTTTTGTTTTTAAAATCTCAACTCAGCAAAAAAAAATAAAAATTGTCGCCAAAAACGGTTTCGCCCAAAAGCGTCAATCAAATGTCAATTGAAGCGTAGCGACGCTCAAAATGAAGTGTTGATGACGTCATCGCTTGTAGTGAAGTGGACGCATACAGCTATCCGATGATTGCCTCAAATTGCGAATGATTATGACGTCATTAGTTAATAACGTTACGCTTGGTCAATAGACTCTTATGAGTCTGATTATTTGCGATACAATTTGGCTGTTTGATAAATTGGCGCAAATGAACTTTTAACGTTTGTACAAAAATTCACTTTCGGCACTTGAATATGTAATTGAGCTTTAGAAGATAAATTTCTTCAATTTCAATAAGATTGAAAGGAAGAATAATTTTTGTGGTTTTATTAAAATTTACAATTATACCGGTTTATAAAAAAGGGGTTTAAATTTTAGCTTTAACATAATCAATTTATATCTACATTATAAATACAACAAACTTAAAAAACTAGAACACATTTGACTAATATTAAATTGAATCAAAAAGATTTTCTTTGAAGTTTTAGATATTCCTTTGGGTAATCTTAGTTTCATTAAATTATCTCTGATACCTTTTATGAAATCAGTGACGATTTTCAAAAAGTCTTTACTATACGCTGTAATTGAATAAAGTTACTACAAAAAAAGTAAATTTCTTCTTAAATTTTGAATAATTAAATCATCTTTAGCAGTGAAACGAGAATTGAATAGAGTTTTTAGTGTGATACAGTTGATATAAAACGAGTTTTAGCTTGATGGATTATTTGTTTTTGTTTGAAATATTTTGAAACCTCTTAAAATATTGCTGATAAGTTAAAGTTATGACAATAAACAGATGAGAAACTTATATTTGGTTATTTGGGAGTTAAATTAAATTAGAAAAAAATCAAATAAACTTTTTTTACTTTGGTATAATGTTTTTGAAACCATTAGTTTATTAAAAATATTATTATCGATTTATTACTCTTAGATTAATTTATAAAAATAAATTATATATGAATGTGAAAACATTTTATTGATAAATTTATTTAGCTTTTTGAAAACTTGAAAAGCTTTTTGAATTAAATTCGCAATTTTTTATTTATAATAAAAGAAAAATAGTAATTAAAAAATCACATCGAAAGATTTGATGCTAGAGAAACTTAAACCAGTTTTGACTTACCCCATAATTGTCATATCAGTAACAACTTGAGGTAATTTTAAAACAATTTCAGATATATTTAAATTTAGATCAAAAACTTATAAATGAATTAAACCTGAAAAAGAAAAAAAGAATAAAAAAAACTGCAAACTTTTTTAATGTTTACTTTATCAAACAAACAAAAGTTTTATATTAAAAATAAATAAATAAATATTTAAAAATTTAATAAACACTATTATAAAAAAGTAATTAAAACTAACTAAGGTAAAATTATCATCACAACTAAATTATGACCAGAATAATTTGAATTTGAAAAACACTTAGCTTTTGAAGTTACTGTTTCATTTGCTCTTTGCATTCATGCGTAACAAGCAAACATAGTGTGAATAACTATAGACTTATTTTGGTGCCTGAACTAACAGGTAATCACTTTTGAGTTCAATTTTCTATAAACTTAATTAATTATTTCCTATTGCCTTTATTTTAAACTATAAATATTTTTTGGGGTACACAGCTAAAAATGAAAACTAACTAGATATTCTGTAGAGTCAAGTTTGAATACTTTAAAGAATATGAAGCTGGTTACAATAAAAGCAATAAAGTAGTTACAAGAGTTAAAATGAACATTAGCATTTCTTTCACAAAAAATAAAGCTCTACAGATTTCAGTTTCATTTAAACTGAAATGAAACCAACTAAATTTAAGTTCCTAAAAAATTGATAAATTTAAAGTTAAAGTTTAAAAATAAACTAAAAACTTATTTCTGTAAGTTTCAAAAAGCAGAACATCTTTTAATTAAAATTTTAAACATTTCTAGAAATGCTTCAAGCTTTTAAAAATTGCCACAAACATAAATTGAAAGCTAATCACTAGGCTTTCAATGCAACTAAAATTACTTTAGAAAAAGTATTATTCTAAAGGAAATGATGTCAGTAAACGTTAGTTCTGCTTCCTATTAAAAATAAGTTATCTTAAACATAACTTGTAATATCCTGTTAACTGAAGATAAAAACATCACCTAACATTCAATTAAAGTTTAATAAAACAGTTTAAAGTGTTTTTATAAAACAAAAACTTAAGCAACTTTCAAAAATAATGAAAATAAACTACATCAAAATAATGGAAATAGGATTTCTCAAACAATAATCAGTTTAACTACAAGTAGCAGACAGTTGAATGAGGAAAATAAAAGCAGAAAAGAAAAAAAGAGAAAAGGAAAAGAAGGTTGACACTTGGTTTTGAACAATGTCTATCAAATTGAATTTTTTAAACTTATTTGGAATTGTTATCATGTTTATTATTGTATCATTGTTAAGATGTTCTAAATTAAAATTTGTAAACATTTTAATGAAGAAATATACTTTTATTTCTTTTCAAATTTAACGACTTAAAAAAATCTTGTGGTTATCTTACACCTAAGTTTTAAAATATTAAAAAACAAACAATAGTTTTTATAATAAAAAACTAAAAAAATGTTCAATTATTTTCAATTAATAATTGTTCTTATTAATATTTTAAAGTCAATGTAAGATTTTTTAAAGTTTACTATACGTTCTTAACTGTATCTGAGACTTATAAAAACATCTAAGACCTTATAATAATTGTTTCATAATGTTTTTAGTAAAATCAATCTTTTAATGAAGACTTAATTATTATTTAAATAGGTTTTCAATAATTCCCCCAACAATAATAGAAGTCAGTATGTGGCACTTATAACTACTTTCAGCAAAACTTAAAAGCATAAGTTATAAGTAAATAGATGAAAGATTCTTTAGCAAAGTATTACATTACCTCAGGCTAAAGAATTTCTTGAACAATTTATGAGAAGAACAATCAATTAAATAGACGTTTCATGCTAAAAGAAGACTACTTCTTCAGATAACTAGGACAAGTTTTGTATGAATTAACTCTTAAAATTGTTTAAATCAATTAAATAAATACAATTAGAATTCAATTGTGATCTTTGCATCTTAAATAGAACTTGAAATAGCTTTGATTTTGTATTACTAACAGAACACATTTAATTATCTTGTACACTTGTATACCACATCAAAATTTAAATAAAAAGTATTATAAAGTAACTTTTACATAAAGAATAATGTATTATTTACAGATTATGTTGTATGATATTATTACTAAACTATAACTAACCAAAATAAATTTTCATCAAGACTAAATTCACAATCTAAAACTCAAAGGATTATTTTATAAGCAACTAATATATTAATTATTGTTCTTTTGTTTATAATATTAAATTTGGTTGAAGAATTGTTGATGACTTTATATTTCTTACCTATGAGTTAAATAAACTTTTTTAAAATATAAAAATTAGTCAAAGCACGTTGAAAAATAAAACTTTATAACCTTAGTTCACTTTCTTTTTTATCTGTAAACAACTTTGATATCAAACTTATAATGAAAATATCGATTTATAAAGCTTTCAACCATTCAAGAAGAGTTTTTTAGTAAAAAATCAAACCATAAAGTCATTTACATAATTTTAAATCTAACTTAACTTAAAGAATCATTATTATATAAAATTTTATATTTAGTTACTTTACAACATTTGCACCTAGATGCAAGTTCATTCTTCTTATAGATTCACAGTCATAGATCTGTTGATTTAATTAATATCATTTGATCTTTGCTTTTTATCTTGTACAACATTATTACTTATAAGCTATTACTCGTCTATTTAACCTTCTCTTTAGAATTCATTATCTCACTGGTTAAAGAAATAATTAATTAAATACTTTTTAAGTTATATAGCTGCTAACATTTGAAAGTGGAAGAAAAGTCAACATTATTTTACTTCATTTGTGAATTAATAATTACATCACTATTACTAATTACAAAAATATTAAACTAAGAGCTCAAAAGAATTATATAAAAATTTGATAAATAAAAAGAGGTAAATCATACAGATACTCTTCAATACATCCAAAAGACTTTGTCAGTATTTAAATTAGATATATTTATATTCTTAAACAGATACCTAATAAACTGCCCAATTAACTCAGTTATATATCTTAACCCAACTGATTATTATAAGTAAGATTCCTTAAGTTTTATCAGACATTTTTAAAGTAATCATAATAAAATAATAAAGGATGGAGTTAATACTAGATTTTTTATTAAATTAAATTCAATCACAATTAAAAGAAGATACAGTTTGCTAGTTAATTGTGCGTCCTTACTAATTCAAGAAGATATTATTTTTACAGATATTCTTTAATATATCCAAACATTTTTTTAGTGTTTAACTTAGACATATGGATATATACATATATGGTTAAAAAGATACATCAAAAATGCTGAAATATTTCAGTTTATTATTTTAATCCAAATAATTATTATATGTAAGATTCTTAAAGTATCATGAGACATTTTTAAAGTAATCATAATAAAAATATTAAAGAATAAAGTTAAAACTAGATTTTTTATTGAAATAATTTCAGGTACTATTAAAAAATGATAGAACTTTCTAGCTAATTGTGCTTCATCACCAATTCTACATTATTTAGAAGATTCTAATAAAATCTATGATCAACTGAATCAAATAACATTTTGCTTATTCAACCTCTAAAACATTTTAAAGCATTCTAGTATGAAATATTGATGAATCATTGGCTTTATATGTCTCCATTTAGAAATTAGGATTGCAATAAACTTATTTTTTACACCAGCTATAATTACAAGACACAAAAAGATCTAATTTAAAACGTTATCATATAGAATGAAACTTGGATGAAGGAAATACTTTATACCTCATTAAGTATACAGAAGCCAAACAGAAACTTTGAATAAGATAACCAAACTCTTCTTTAATTACCAGGAAGTATTATCTTTAAAGGATTTTAGTTTAAAAGAGTCATTTTTCAAAATTCAAAATAACAAATAAGATTAATTTCAAATAATTAGAATCGAAATACTTCTTTACATAGGCTTCCATTAAAATAAACTTCTTTTCTAACTTTTGAAATATCTTTATACTTATAATGAAAAATAAGAGCTTGTGGGCGTTAACCAATTAGAAGCATCTTGATCTACTAACTGACAAAACTGAGCTATGACAATCTATATATATTAAATATATGAATGTAGTTACTTTAGGAAAGATAAATCTTTAGTAGAAGTATTTCTAAAATATTAATTACAAGAATAGAATTTTCTAAAGATTTCTACACTTGTCAATTTTATTATAAAAATCCATCAATCTTGATTAATATCATTGAATATTTTTCTGTTATTTTTGATGATTATTTATCTTTTAATTTACTTTCATCTTATCAATACGACCTTATTATTTTAAATATCAAGGAATATCAGGAAAAATATAACAAGTTTATTAAAGCTCTTTGATCAACTAAATTCTTTTCAATTCAGAGAATTTGAATCAAGATACAGATAGCCCTAGTTATCTATAAGACATTAGTTGAATTTCTCTAAAAATGTGATTGTTGATTACTGCTATCTTCCCAAAAAATCTTCTTGACATTTTAAGCTATAAATATGATAATATATATTTACCAAAATGAAAAAGTAAAGGTGTAAACTAAAGACCAAGTTAAAAGCTACTGATGAGAAAACATAAAGTATAAAAGAGTTGAGAACAATTTCAAAGATAGCAACTTCATTTACTTTTTCAATCTACCTTACAAATTTAACTAAATTAAAAGTTCAATTTTATTTAAATAAATGAACATCAATATTCTAGTATAATCTGAACTAATTTGACAAGACTTATAGTTAAGATTATAATTCAAAGATATAATACTTGATTTAAATAAAAATATTTTCAAGATTTATAAGTATTATTCATCAAAGATAGATTTTCTTATTACATCCTAACTTTTTAAGGTTACTTTAAAAGTAATATGAACACATAAATGACATGAAATTACCCCACCTTATACTGAAAGTTTTGTCGCTTATTGAAATAAAATGACAATAATAGTATATCATTCTTACTTAAAATAAAATAAATTATTTCTTCTGTCAATTTATATAGATGTCTTTGTTTTAAGACTAACTAAACTCCATTAGATAGTAAAATATCAAAACATAGACCTTTTCTGTATACGGATTATTTTTAAAATTAAATCTTATTTAAATAAATCTCAAAAAGTAAAAAGATAACGGAGATAAAAAATATAAAAAAATAAAATAAATATCTACTTTGATAAAATATATAATAATATTAATAGTTATTAGTATATAAGCTAATAATTAGTTCACTAAGCAACGTAAAGTAATAAGTTTAATTGATAACTATTTAAGTTAAACCTGAAAACTTAATCTATAAGGTATGAATAAATTATAAGATTAACTTACTGGGCTTGGTCAATACCTATACGCAATATGCATAACATTTATATATTTGGCCAAATAAGGAATATAATGATTCAAAATAAAAAAAAATAAAAAAAAATATTATCTATTTCCGCCTCAGACGTTTTGGAAGTTTAAATGTTTTAAATTTAATTTTTATTTGTTTAATCATCTTTATTTATTTTGTTAATTGTAGGATTTATTATAATGAATCGTAAAGAATAAAACTGATAAGGTTTAAGTAAGTTCGGAAAACGAGTATTTGTAGATAAACTTACTCTAAAATTAAAAAAAAAAAAGTCTTTTTACAAATAAATAAAGCTTGTAATCAAATAATATATAAACTTTTTACATCTATATATATATATATGTATTAATCATTTTGAATTAATAATAGATCGTTTATGCATAATACGGTAGAAGAAACAAAAAATTAGAAATAAAAAACGTGTTTAAATAAGCAAGTTATAAAAAAAAATGTTAATATATAGAAAGTTGTTATATGCGTGATGAACAATACTACATGTAAACTAAATAAAGTTTCAGTAGCAAAAGTTTTTCTTTTGTTTCTTACTATATTGTAATAGAGTCTTTTGGGTTCATTCATTTGTGTTTTAAAATTTCAGTTAAATTTTTGTTTGAAGTATTTTTATCAACAAACAGTTGAATAAGATATAAATAAAAATCGATATTTACAGAACATTTTTTTAACATTGCTGTATTGAAATACACAAGAGTTCCAATCATATAAAAGCAAACTATATAACAAGATTAAATTATAAAACGACGTTAAAACGTAACATTTATAATTTCTGTAAACTGACGTGTAACACTAAACTCCATAAGGTTTCTATTTATTGAACAAATAATTTTTTAATATCTACAAATTTAATACAACCCGGTTGGCAAATAGGTTTTGCTGAAACTTAAACTGTGGTTTGGAGTAAGCAAAGTCAACAAACCACTACTACAAGTAGATGGCTGATTTTTATTCTACAAATTAATTATTGTTTTTTTCTAAAAATTTTTGTTCCATCTGTAAATCACTTCAATTTATCCTTTGAGAGTGAGCATAAGGCGCTAATGACGTCATGTACATACGTGATATCACAAAGACAAAAGTCATGATCGATTATTCAATTCGATTATTGCTCAAACATAAGAATGACTTTACCTGAAAAAAACCCTTTTATAATATCTGTTCTAAAATCTACAATATTTATTAAGAAAACTAATGTATAAAAGCAACACGAAAAATTAATATAAAAATTTAATTTTCTAACAAGTTGAGTGAAAATTACTTTGTCTAGTAGCTTTTAGAGTCAGATGTAACTTAGTTGTAGTAAGTTTATACAAATCATTTGACCTTTTCAAAGATTGACCTTTACGAGTTGATATTTGCTAACAGTTTGTTTAAGGTTAAACATTTGAATAAAAGCAGCTTCTGTCAATGATTTTTGATGATAATCTACTCAAGGAACAACCTTAATTGAGCAAGCTATTAGTAAGTATAATCTGAGAATTTAGTTTAATTCACTTTGATCTTGGTACTTTGACAAATTGGTTTAAACAATTGTCTAATAAATCATCAAATTATTCAAACAAAATGAAAAAAACAACTACAAGTAAAAACAATTAATTGTTAAATTACAGTTGTTCAAGTTATATATTATTATGTGAAGTATTTAATTTTATCAGAAATTTTTCAATCAATTTTAAATCAATAATAACTTATAAGATTTGCTCTGGATCAAATCCATGGTGAATTTCCGTTTTAAGATCAAAAATCTTTTCAACAGTCACATATGCTTGAAGATATTGTTACATAGAGTTAATCAGGTTTGTCGCTTGTATAACAAGTGAACCTCGCCCAGCATATGTGATTACATAGACCTAGAACACAAACATGTCAGTAAAACTCTATAAAAAGGTTAAAGCTACCACCTCAGCATATTGTGAAGATAAATTGAAGACGACTGTCTGTCAGGAACACGCAAATAATCTAAGCTTACTGTATTCAATAAATCAATTTTGTTCTTTGTATAAATGAGTAATTACGGTAGCATTTCAAATACAAGCTGACAAGATACATTCTGAAGAAGCTATGATGTCTTAGAGAGAAGATCAAGCAAATAAAGATGGTTTAGAGTATTCTATATGGCACAAAGTTCTATATTTTATCTTTAACTTATATTTAAAGTAACTTTCAAAATTTGAATTTTTTCATCTCGAAAAATGTAAAGAAATAAATTATTGAAAAAAACTTTGCAACAATCTGCTAGTTAGAAAGATTTTTTTCGCTTCTTACAGATTTTAGTTGATGCGTATTTAAGTTTACTCCTTTGGAACTAAACTATAAATACATCTGTCATGTCAACTACATCTCATAAATCTTGTATAACTGAATGAGACTAAAGACTCTAAAGCGAATAAAGTATCTTTTTAAGTACACAAGATGGGTTATACGGAGAATAAAAAAAATGGTTAGCTTTTAACTTTTAATAAATCTTATAAAAAGTCTTTAAAATAGTATTATAAAATTGATTTATAGATTACTATAATTACTTTACCAACAACTCTTGTAATTATAAGGTTACATTTGAATATAAAAAAAAAAGTTTTTTTGATATTTAACAGTTAAAAAGTTTACCTAAAACAAAAGTATTCAAATTTGTTTAGTTTACAATCAATTTTTTTAATAATTAAAAGGTAATATACAATATAGCTGTGGTTTTAAGATTAAAAAAAGTCTTTGAAACTGCAAGTAAAAACTCAACAAAAACTATTTATAACCCTAAATACAATAGTTTGAAGTTTTCTCATTAAAAATTCTTTTATTTCAACTTTCAACTCAGTCTTTCATGATTTATTTTTAGCTTTTAAATTAAATTAAAAGTTTCAAAAAACTCTTCTAATGTTGAATCAAATAACATAGACTTTGAAACTAAGTTATGCATTTATTGTCATTTTAATCTAATTATCTACAAAAGCCATGTAGTAAGATTAAAAAATAAAATAGTTATCATTTGAAGATTTAAACTATTGATCAGAAAAAGTTTTAAAAAATCACTATTACAATTATTTAATCTTACAAAATAAAATAATTAATTATTTATGACATTGCTTTTTTGTTTTTTAAGTTTATTTTTGATAAATTTATACTTTAGAAAAACTTTGAAATCTAAAGTACAACTTAATCAAATTAAGCTTCACAAAGTTTTTATTTTAGGAAAAAAAATTGTAAAATGTTTATAAAAGTGATGCTTAAATATTTAACATTTTTGTTTCTTTTGTAAACTTACTAAACAGATTTAATCAATAAGGACATTTGGGATGGTTTGTAGATATATAAAAAAAATAGGACCCTCAACTTTACAAGAGCTCCAATACTAGTTGTTTACAAAAGTTCGATTTTTTTATCCTTGTCAATATTTCCTAAATAATTAATTTCAAAGTTTTTTGGAATTCGATTTCTGCCTTAAAGTCCAAAGATTACAATTTGGATTTTTAAAATAAAACAAATTTTTTCAAAAATCAAAATTAAACAAGATTATTTTTGAAATTTAAAGTATTTTTTTAAGTAATTATTTTCTTAGTATTCATTGTTTATCAGATGTTCATAATGTTTAGACACTAAAATTGAATGATTATTTATTGATTTATCAAAATGATTAATAATTTTTAATATTTATTTTTCATCAGCATTTATTTAGATAAATATCTCATTCATTATCATATTCTAAAAGAAAATAATAAAAAAAATCAACAAAATATTTTAGAATTACTTCAAACAAAACTTAATTCTTTTATAGTTTTTTGCTTATTAAGAAGTATGCTGTTGATAAAATAAAAGAAAATAAATAAAACAATTCACAATGCATAACTACTTATCTAAAATAAAAATTTTAACTGAAATAAACAACAAAAATAAACTCAAAAAGTTTAATTCCTTCAATTTTGGACAACCATGCATTAAAATAAAACTCAAAATACACTTTGAGTAACTTATATTTAAAAATGATTTTTACATCGTAATAATCTCATTAAGATATATCATCAGCTACACAACACGTACTTTTATAGAAGATAAAATTAAATGACAGTTGCTAATTATTCTTAAAGAGTATTTAATATAGTTTAAAGTGGATTTAAACTAGACAACAAAAGACGCCTTTAAATTAATCTGTTTATTGGCTAAACTGAATTTATGAATTTGTAAATTTTGTACTTTGCGATTTTTACAAAACGATTACGTTTTAGTCATCTCAGTTTAATTTGTAGCTGAAGTAAAAGTAAAAGAAAAAGAAAAAAATCAATTTTGTTTTGATTGACTTTAAATTTAAATAATTTTAGGATTAAATACTTGTACAGATTAATTAATCTTTTTAAACTATCTTAATTGGTTCTAATTAAGTTTACATTTATTTTCAAAAGTCTTATTTGTCTACAATTGCTGTAAAGGCTGAATCAAAATTTATTTGTCGTAGTCTAGTGTAGTGTTTGAATTAACATACTTACAAAAAATAACATTTTAGGTATAGATGTAATTTTATGGTAATATGCTAATAACTTTAACAATTACTTATTAAACAAAACAAAATTTCGCTCAACAACTAGTAGATACAACATCTTCTTTTGTAGTTTGAGTATCGTTCATCTAAAAGGTCATCACTTAAAATGTTAGGCATCAACTGATTACGTTTTGTTTTTATTAATTTAATATTAAAAATTAAAATTTTAAAAATAATTTAATATTTATTTATTTGTCTTCTAAATGTTAAGATTTCAGTCAGAATTACTTTTTTATACTTTTTTTGTTATACTTTGTGGACAGCAAATGTTAGTTTTTATTTTTACATTTCATTGTTCCAATTTGAGATATCAAATTATAAAACAATCGACTTCAGATTTGTGGTCTAAGCTTTTTTGTAGAATTGAAAAATTAAATTGTTCTTAAGAAATTTACTTAAAACAACTTTTTCTAATAGATTCTCAGCTTCAAATTATGGGGAGGAAAATTCTAAGTTTTCAATGAAGCTGCAAACATATTCTTATTAGGAGTTTAAAAAAGTTTTAATCTGAAGTTTTCTTTATTTTTGTTTAGTAGAAAGTTATTAAGGTTCAAAATAACTATTTTAAATACAGTAAGAACTTATTGGTAATATTTCATCGTTTCTTAATATCTTATTAATCATAAATTTAAAACACTTTTTAAGATCAGAAAATATAACTAGATGGTTTTCTAGTTGAAGTCAAGGAAACTTGAAAACGCTGATTAAGTAGATTTGAAGCTTTGACCTCTAGAACCTCTCGCCTAGTATTACTTATTGGAGGTTATAAGAGCTTGCTAATGAAGCAAAGAATGCAGTTGAAATATGCTAGCGTTGTTACTATTAATTATAACAAAAGCATCATTATTACGATAGCATCAAATTTTCTGTAAAAATTAAAGCAAAGTTGAATCATTATTATAAGTTTATAAAACTTAATCATGATAGAGGTTAGAGTATAACTAAATTAAACAATTATTTTTATAATTATAAAGTACTGTAAGGCCATAGAAATATTCGAAATCTTATCTTAAACATTTATTAAACAGCAAATAGAATAATGAAGAAAGAACTAAGATGTACAAATTTTTTTAAAGCATTTTATCAAAAGTAATATTTGTTTTGAAAATGTATCTGTATTTTAGTTTAAATAGTAATTACTGTTTTTTATGGTTAAAAAAGTTAAACTGTTAAGCATCTTTCAAGCACTTTAGCATCTTTGAATATCCTCATGTCTTATTAAATCGTCACTAACTGAAGCAACTAAGCAAGACTAATCTGTGTGCTCCTTGGATAAAAATAAAGTTTGAAATAAACGTTTTTCGATTTACTAGCCTAAAACAGTTTTAATTTTTGGGGTGCACAGATGAAACTTATCCAAAGTCTTAAGATGACAGTAATACCAACCTATTTAAGTTTAAAATATTAGTTGATTATTCGGAAAAAACGTTTTTGTGTCTTAAAAAGTCGAATATTTAAAGATATTAAATTGTTAAACTCAAGTTTAAGGTCTTTACATACTAAGAGATGAAAGCATCACCAAGAAGAAATAAAAGTGAATAACTCAACCGTTTTTAGGAAACTAAAGTTTATTTACCAATAATAAAGATAAAAAGTTCGATAAAAACAAACTAACAGAAAATAGTTTATATGAATGTTTTGAATATACTAATAACAGATAAAACTACTAAAAACTTATCTGTCTAAATATTCAAAAACTAATTAGTTAAATTATAAGTTTCGTTAAAAAATCAATTTTCTTCAAAATAGGAATGTCAAGGCATTTAAGATATTAATAAATAAAAACATAAACTTCTTGTTGTTATAATATTTAGATTTACAATTAAATTGAATCCTTAAATATTATCTCTTAAGCTTATTCATATTTAGTTTAAAAGTCCTCAAGTTTTATTATATTAATGTTTCAGAAAATATATAAGTAAATCGAAAAAGTGTTACAAATAACTTAATCACAAATAAACTAAAATTTAAAGTGTTTGTAAAATTATCTTAAGTAAAACATTATCAGAGTCTTAGAATAAAAAGTTTCTATAAAATGTTGTATCTTTAAATAGTCTAAACTTCTATTTTAGGCTGGTATTTTGAACGACATAAATAGAAAAGTATTTTGTGAAAATTGCAAAGGTGGTTTAAAATTTTAATTAAATTAAAAAAATATTTTTTACTTGACTATGCAAGAATAAATTTATTAATTATTTTTGTGGATTTAAAGTTATTCAACAATTTAAAAAATAGTAACGCTAAATAAAGTCTTTTTTAGATTCTAAAAAAGAACAGAATATTTTGTTTTTATCATTTAAAATTTTTTCAATTCAATTTTTACTTTTATTTCATACAAATATTTAATTCTAATATTTTAAATTAGATTCAAGTAACACATGATAGCAAATTAATAACACCTGTAAAAGCAGATTTTAAAGATAAAATTGATAGATTTCAAATACCATTTAAAAACCTTATTATTATTATTTAATATTAAACACTAAACATAGTTTTGTTTTAAATTCCGAATTAAACAAAATCCAAAAAAGATAAATCTGTTGATAGAAAAATACTTATGAATATACTAAATTAGTAAATGAAGTTGGTTAGGTGAATGATTAAAAGTTTATAAAGTTTTCTAACTTGATTAGATATAAATTAAATCATGGTATAAACAATAATTAAAAACATTTATTTGATAAACCAGTAAAAAGAAAAAATCGAAATAAATATTTGATATTCACAATCGATAATATTAATTCATAACAATGTCAAATTAAATAAAGCTTTTGAGGCTGATGCAGTAAAGATTAAAATAATTCTAAAAATGCTCTGTAAACACAAATACTAGCCTTTAGAATAATAAAATTTACAAGTTTTTCAAAGATGATTATATTAACTTGAAGATTTCAAATAAATAGAATAGATAGAGGCCTTAAAATAGTTTATTTGATTACTGATTACAGTAATTATAAAGTGACAAAACTAAAGATATTTAGAGGTTATGTTTAAATGTTTATTAGGGTTTTATTCTGAATTGCTCTAATTACTTTATTATTTTATTATCACAAATTGCTGTCTAATAACTAAAGTAGTTTAAACGTAGACAGAAGCAATAATACTTATTGAAGATTAGCATCAATTAAATTATTCTTAATACTTTAATTTACAAAACATTTAAAAAGCAAGCGCTCTGAAAATGAGCAAATATACTTTAATTAGATTTAGATCTGCTAATTTCAGATGTTTTTTATATTTTGTTTTTATTTTATTTTGAGAAAAAAACTTAAGATTCTCTTTACACAAGCAGATACTTTGAGCTTGTAAAGTTTTCATGTAATTTTAGAACCATGCAAATTTAAAGTAATTAGCATGGATTAAAATACAATTGAATTTATAACTGACAGTAAAATGATTTAATCGTTCTTAAAATGCAATGATTTGGCAAATTTATTCACATTCTTTACAGGTTATACTTTTTCACTTTATAATTAATGTATTTCAATTTCTGAGTATTTTATGTTTACTGCTCCAAAAAGAAAATTATTTTTTTAATTATTAAGCTTTGTTTCAAAGAAATCATATCAAATTTACATCCTACACAAATAAAATCACTTATAAATTATTTTACCATCATGATATAACGTTTGACATTTAAGAAATCACTTGGTAAGACTATAATCATTTTAATTGCTTATATTTCACATAGAAAAAGACTAATACAGTTAATCTTTAAAAATAAAACCTAATTACAAAATAGTATGACTGATTTTTTTGAAAATACTTTATAACACTTTTTTGTTTTTGTTAAAAGAGTTTATATTTTGCAAGCTTTACAATTTACGTAGCATTAGGTGAAACTAAAATTAATTTAGAATATGAATTTTATACAATTGAAAAGATTAACTTTATTAGAAAAAGCAAGTAAACCTTTGGTTCAAGAAGTTAGTAGCCTAAATAAATTGATAATAAAAGTTGTTTAGTCATATAAAAACCCCTTATATCATCAATTGTAAACAGGGAATGGAATAGATAAAGAATTAAATGATAACAGATTACTTTAAAAGTTCAAATTTTTCACATATGAAGCAATCGAAAAGTTATTTAGGATGTTAACATTCTTATTATTTATACAATAAAGTAAACTAAAGAAACAAAACTCTGAAATTAAATTAATAAAAAACTATATTGTTATACAAAAGAAATAAACAAACTTTGTTTCAAAAAGTAAACTATACAGATAGTTGTATCAAAAGCATATTTAGTTAGTGTCTTCATCAATAAGATATTTGGATCAAAGTTTATGTTCAAACAACAATTATATGTTTTTGATCTTTACCAGCTTTGATATTATTAATGTTTATATTATTGATTGAAACTTTGATCATTATTTAATATAATCCTTCAAATTTATGATTAAGTAGTCTTAAGTTGTCATCTATTCATTACAAATCTAAATGTTGGTCATTTTTTAACTAACAAACTTTAGCACACAATATTTGCCAACTTTTTCGAAGAAAAAATTTATCTTAAAGTAAACATTACTGTAAGTTTGTTTATTTCATTTAAAATGTTTATATGAAGCATACTAAACAAGTTCAATTTAATATAAACTAAATATAGGTAGGTTTTTTTCTATAATAAAATAAGAGACTTATAAAAATTGGTTCTTGGATCCAACTTGAAAATAAAAACATTAAAACTGAAAATAATGTTTAAAAACTTTCACTACCAAAAACCTAAATTTGGTAAAACTCATTTTGAAATGATTCATTTTATTACGAGAAAATTTCTGGTTGAAATAAAAGCTGTTGTTGAAAATTAAAAAAAAAAGTCGATAACAAACAAGCTTGATGCTAGTAGTGCTGCTTAAAGGCTTAAATTTCAGTGACAATAAGTATGACCTTGGTTAAAAAAGAGTTGGCTTTACTGTATCTCTAGCAGCAGTATCTCAGTAAATAAGGTTGAACAGGAAACTGTAACGACAGGTTTTACCGAAAAAAATTGCCGGTTACACAAAAAAGAAATAAAAAAAAATGTTTAAGGTACACGGAATAATGAAGCAACATTTTGGACTTTTAGGATTAAGCCCCAAAACAGCTGGTCAATAAAGATCTATCATACAAGATTTTCATATCTAAAACAAATTTCTTTTTTTGTTTCGGAAAAAGAAGGCACAAGAGAAAAGACCAGAACACTATAGGCAGCTATAACCATGAACAACACACGGTAAAAAAGAAAACAATTTAAAAAACAGTCGAAAAAAAGAAAGTTATCGGATTATTTTTCCTGAGAAAGCAGAAATTAATTAGAAAAAAATAAAAAAAATAAAGATGGGTTTCATGATTCCCTAGGCAAGAAAATGTCAGGACACCAGAGAAAGAAGTTAAGACGAAAGATGGTCCACAAATGTTTGTCAAAGGCCACAATTCGCCCAATTATTTTCTAGAAACTTTTTTAATTTCTACTTCAAGTTTCTTTAACTTGTAAAAACTTGGAAAAGAGTCTAACAAATAATAAATCGTTATTAGATACTGTTAAATGTGTTTTTAAAATACCAAAAAAACTTTTACTAACCGTGGTACGTTCCTTGGCGTCGTGTCACGTGTTTCAAGGTTTTTTTGGATCGTGTACTGCCGTGCACCATATCGGACCATTTGCATTTGGGCCAAGGAAAGTTGTTTTGGTGCCAGTCCATGGCAGATAGCTAAAATGGTCGATTGATGAATTGCGCAAGCGATTGTAGATCTTTAAAAGAAGTTTGTAAGTTAAATCAAAGCCTAAATTGACTCCTCAGCACCTTGTGACTCCATTATTACAAGCAATCACGTGACAGCCTCCTATTCGGAAGCAGAATTCAGCAGCAAGTGGCAAAATGCCGCTTCCTGTTTTGGAAAGATCCACTTTACTCGATTTGACTCTTATATTAGCTTCCAGTAAATTATTCAGCTCATCAAGAGCGTTCAAAGGTCGTGAGAGCTGTAAACGGCGCCTAATTAGTCGCCAACTCTTGTATGACGTCATAAGCACTTACACGGTCGATGAGAACAGCGCGGGAATCGTGGTCACGTGGCAACTTAGAACGATCGAGATGAAAAGCCCGAAAGCGTTTGTAGTAGTCATAAAGTTGAGTATGAGCGCGTTCATTGATCTTATTGACGAATGTCCTCATACTGACCTCTTTCTCATATAACAAGTCACCAACATCTTCCAGACCTTAATATGAAAAAGAATTTGAATTTTTGCCAGTTACCAGCGTTTCAAAATTATATTCAATTTTCAAGATTTCAAATTTGTAATTTTTGATATTTAGAAAATTTTTTGCGCAAAATTATCAAAAAACCAAATTTGTTGATATCAGAAAGATTAAAATAATACCATGATTGATGAGGGCAGGCAGTAGTTTGATTCCACCTCCAGCTTGTAATCTTGGAGGTAGTTTAATGAAGATGTTCTTATCAAGATGGAAGAAGATTTTGAGAGCACAGCGGTTACCTTCCATTGAGTACCCAACTCCATTTACTATTTAATTGTTTAAAGTTTTTAGTCATAAAAGAATAATTTTTAAACACCAATTTGTCAGCAATTATCATATGTAATTCACAACACAATTAGTAACACCGATAATTCATTCTGTGTGCTTACAAGCAGTGTGAGTTGTTAGTTTCGATATAATATTTCTCATCAAAGCCTTAAGTTTTTATTTTTTAGTAATAAGCTAAATATAATTTAATCAATTTTATAAATGTATCTTACTTCATCTGTAGATATTAAAAAATATTTAAAGTAATATTAGTGATGCTAAAACATCTTTTTAATGAAACTGATATGGTGAAGATGAAGATGATTCTAATCAAGTGACCACATTTGCTACTTACCATCTAAATGAACTGTCTTTTCCTCTGTTACGTTTGTTGGGGAATCTGGTGTATGCATGAAACAAAAGAAAATAAAACAAAGCAAATTAAGTCTTGAGAATGTAAAATAAAAAAAGAGATAGACGAATCATATTAGTTAGGTTATTGTACTGGTTTACCAGACATTGTGGTAGAACTAAGATCATTAAATGAAGTTTTTGAATTTAATTAATATTTGATTTATATATCATGCAATAACTTCAAAAAAATGTAAGAATTAAACTAATATAGATTAGAAAGAAACTATTGATTTAAAAATAATTAAAGAAAATCTTTGTTGAAATAAAACAGAAATTCTATTTATTAGCAACTGAATCAAGTTGAGGAAATGTTTTTTATTGCTTGATTATTATCATGCTTATGGATGTTATTTTCTTGGTCCATAAACAAACCACCCCCAACTTTAATAAGCCCTCGACACCAAATTTAAACCTTAAAGTGTTTGATAGACTCACCGTTAGCTTCTACATCTCCTGTAATTCCCCTGAAATGAAACGAGACCCTTTCAAGATCATAAACACCGACGTAACAATCTTCCAACATCTGGCCTTCGGATGGCTATAAAATTAAAGTAATTAGTGAGGAAAAGGAGTTAAAAAAATTCCAACTTACATCGTTTGGATTGAGGCAGGTTTGAAAAAGGACAGAAACTCCTATTGACATGCATTGTTCGAGCCATTTGCGGCTTGCTTGTTCACTACGAACTTCATAAGGCTAAAGAAAAAAAACAGATCTAAAAATATTCAAGTAGACAAGGTACTGGTTAATAGGCCAATTTTGTTAAATAAAAGCCACGAAAACAAATGATCGCTTTTAAGCGCCAAATGTTTTTACTTCAGCTTTCAAACTTAAGCAAGTTTGAGTGGAAATGCCTCATCATTGCAAAATAGATGACGTCATGTTTGAAACTCACCGTCATATTGTTGTAAGTATCACATAAGGCACTTCTGAGTTGTGTGGAAAATGAAGAGATGGCTCCGGACAGACTCTGACTAAACACCTTGTCTCTTCGAGACACGAGAGTAGGATCTGGATAAATTTTTATGTTTGAAAATATCGAGTTTCATTTGAAAATTAAAATAGTTTAAAATTTTAGTAAAGTTAAAGGAAATATATCTGGAGAAGGAAATAAAATAATTCATAGATCAAAGAAGTTTTGACAAATTCTAGTAATCGATCGTTGCTAATATCAAATAACCCAAGCGAGCAGAAATTGATACTGGTTTTACGAAATCTATATTTTTAGCGTTATATAACTTACATCATATGATTGATTTATTTCTTTTTATGTATAAATAAAACAGTCTACAAAAAGAATTAAAAACATTTTTTTAAAAAGTAAAAATGAAAAAGTTTTAAAAATACATCAAAGAAAAATAGTTTGAATAAAAATTATCTAATAATATTGAGCAATTAATCAAATATTTTATTTTAAGGTAACAACCTTCATGTAGAAGAACACATAAGACCAGCTGAGTTCGAACTTCTTGTATGCTTTTATCAATACCTTCCAATAGAGTCCTTAGGACATCAGTAAACTTTTCTGTACTGTCACATGATGAAAGCGCGAGTTTTAATGTATCAACATTGGTGCTGAGAAATATGATTTGATAATAGACTGAACAAGTTAGCAATCTGTCAATTTTCTAAACTACCTTCTATCAATCTCAGCAAGTATTGTGGAATACAATCTCTCAGGTGTAGTAGTTTGAGTCATTTCAAATACTACTTTGACAGTTTCAGAGTGAACAAGATCGTTTAATGCACGTAGCTAAAAACAAAATTATTAGTTGCTGACATTCTACAGGACTCCTAAAACAAACCTTGCCCTGAAAGTGCTCCAGTGTCCCTTGTAGCTTATCAAGAGCATCCGTAGAAAGAGTCAACTCCAAGAAGTTGATATCAGTGCTCTCAGAAGAGCAAGCACTCCCTGTTGTACTGATCAATGAGACTCTATCATGACCTAACCAACATACAAGTTTGAATAAATAGAATCTAATTACTTTGATCTCACTTGAAAAGGTTACTCTGGATGCAGGACGACTGTTCTTCTTCATATTTCGCATCTTTACACTTCCAGTTGTTTCATTTCCATTATTTTGGATTCTAAGCACAAAAGAGTTTTTTTTTTATCCCCGTTAACATCTTTTAACACTCACGCTAATGAGGGCATAGAGTTTGAAGGCTTCATAAAGAGTTCAGAGTTGTTATCGGCTCCGGTATTGATCAATAGAGCGGAACGACGCATCGAACTTGGATCTACATCTTCTATGAACAATCAAAAGAATAAAACATTCAAAGATCACTTAGCAACAGACTTGATTTTGTAGTTCCTTCATGGATGGTTTCAGCATTTGATCCTTGGATGTTAAAGAACATGTTCTGAGGTTTTGTAGGACCCCCTGTCCCATCACTCCCGACCATTGAGCATCGGTTGCTATGGATACCTACACATCATGGATTCAAAGTTATGATTCTGGCCGCACGGTGGGGCTACCTGAATCACATTCAGATTCGTTTCCATTAATGACGTCATCGTTCGATTTTCGATTCTCCGATTTGATCTCGTTCTTGATGACGTCACTGACGGCTTCTGGTGGATCTGATGGTATAACTAAGTCACGTGATAAAACTTTAAAGAAGAGAGGAAGTTACCAGACGCCGGAATGTCTTCTGGATCAATGATACTATCATTCAAACGACTTCCGATAGACGATCTCACAGGAGTCTGAGGATGAAGATGTCTTTTAAATGATCTGATTAAAGGAAGCACTCACAAATGAGTTTCCACTCCTTCGATTGTAAGATGTTGGACTCGGGGAGGTTGGAGAACAAAGTTCATCACTTCGACAGCTTGACATTGAGAAGCGTTTTTCAGATGCTAGAATTCTGCAAATGGAGCATTGCAGCAATCAACAGACTTTCTGCAATCAACTGACGTGTTCAGGTGTGTTTCTCCTTGCTTCAGTTCAATCACAGCATGATCTAAGGCCACCATCAATTGCCTGATAGCGTCCATCAACTCACTGTTGCTTTCAACACCATGTAAGACAGCCATGAGGCCGTGTGTGTTGCGGCCCTGGGTTCGAAATGACGGGGCTGCCATACAAGTGACACTATAGCAAGTGTGTATGAGCGATTCTGCGCGAAAAGCATATGAGATTGATGTTTGGATGTTTAGTCATTTGTTGTTCTAATTACTCATCTATTTATCAGCTTTATTTTTATGTAAATCTTTTGTTTATGCAACAAATGGGTTTGTGGTGTTTGAACAGATTTCTTATCTAAGTTTTCAATTTTAGTTTATAGTTTTAAAACATTTTACAAATTTGTTTACAAATTTCTTTCATTTTTATGATTAACTCGATAAAATTCCTCTTTTTAAACTATTAAACTCCAATTTTTAGTCAAATCTTTTGCACAAAATCTCTTCTTACCTGGATCAGAATCTTCTACTGATGTAGTTGTAGATTTATCAGTATGTCCTAAGCTTTTAAAATTGTATTTTTCCATCGTATGGCTAACCTGACATCAAACCGAAATTGCTTATCAAAACCACAAGATTTAAATCTAATCAATCTAACCTGCATTAGGTTGACATGACAATTAGTTGGGCAAAAGTCCTTGGCAGATGACTCGTTGTTCCTATCACGAGCTTGTTTATACGATGGCCACATATACGACGCTAGATGGCGTTTGAACTGAAAGAGTAAATTGCAATTAATACTTAAAATGTTGATTTAATAGATAATCAACCCTAAAAAACATTCACTTCACAATCTAATCACATCACGATATTCTCAATTATCTTGAGAAACCGGAAATAGTTACGTCACTATGAAATATTGATGACGTAATAAGACGCGATGTCAACCATTTAACTAGTATTGTCATGCTTCATTGAGTTTAGCTTAAATTAATTTTGCTGACGAAGGAAGTTTTTGCAGCACTTTTGTCTCGATCGAGTCTTTTCGAAGACTAACTCTTTTGGAGTCTTACTGGGATTATTAAAGACTTTTCACCTTTTCGTAATCTTCTAGACGTTTCCCGATTACTGTGAAGCGCAAATTCTTTCTTCTTTCGTAAACCTCCGAGACTTTAGGTGAGATACTAGAAGCAACTTCTTCAAGAGCTTTCAGATCACTTAGGACTCTTTGATCTTCCGCTACTAACACCTCCAACAACTAAAAAGTTTTTTCTTTAATTTCAAATGAAAATTTATCAAAATGACGTCATCGAACCTGAGCGGCTAAATCAAAGATGGAAGCGGTTTCAGACATCTTTTCTACCACTTGCTGGCGTACTCCGTTTCCATTATCGAAGCTGTAGATGCAAGTCCTTTCTAAATGACGATTTCCAACAATCATCTGTAATAAATCCAACAAATTGAACTTCAAAAAGATCACAAACATTCAAGGAGCAATAAAAGAGTCTTCTTAATTGTTGGAAGTATTTCGACTTTTGTATCTTTTGCAGATTAAAAGGTTAGTCTTAAGCAGGGAGTTTGAAGTTTGAAATAATCAAATGGTCTTACTCGAAGTAAGTGGTTGTTTTGTTTTGGTTTTGTTGCATCACTTTCATTTTCTCTGCGGAGACAAGAAATGAGTTTAAACTTTGAATTTATTAAATTGAAGCTGAGAAAAGTTGTTTGATGTTTATCAAGAAAATATCAAAGTTTGTAAATACTTTTTATCTCTGCTTCCCAGACTTGTGTGGTTGATTCCAATTCTCAGTGCCAAGTTTTTTCTTTTTGCATTTTGACCTTTTTTTGATTTTGAATCAGCAGATGAGTTGGAACTTGTCTAAAGTAAAGTCACCTGGTTCAAAACAAGTTCAGAAATTTAAAAGTCTTACTTCTGATTCTTCAGTTCCTGATGACTCAGTGTCTCCAATATTGAAGTCTTGAGAGTCTACGGATGTTGATCTTAGACGGCAACCCTCACGAACTGTGGCTGCAACATCATCATGGGAGTCTTTAGAAACAAACTTTCCATTGACCTGTATCACAAATGTTGAAATTTAAAAATAAAACTTTAAAAGTAAATAAATTTTTAAAGTTTTCTCATCTTGAAACAAAAACTTAGCATTTGATGAGAATAATAAATTCTCGAAGATTTATTTTGTAGAATTCTTAGAAATTTATTCAATGAATAAAAAATAATTAATCAACATTTGTAGATAAAGGCCTTAAAAAATCACAAATTAGAATTTATTCCAATATAATTAATTGCAACCTCAAAATATTCAGTCCTTTAATGAAAACGATCCAAACAGAAATTTCAATGAAATTTAATGATTAATAATATAATAAACACAACAAATAAAACATTAGGTGCCAAAAAAAATTGACTAAAACTTGAAGCTTAAAGTTTAAACCAAATTGTGTTGTGATAACAATAAAAAAATGCTTTAAAAAAAGTTGATACAAAATTGGTATGATACAATAAGACATACAGGGAAGATGACGTGAATAACTACATTGTATGCAGTCATCTATACTCGTAAAACTGAAAGAAAACTTTAAACGGACATGACGACAAAATAATCACAAACTCATATACGTTAGCAATGATGTAACTAGGTTTTGATGAAAAGTACTAGATCATACAAATAAATGTTTTGTTTATTTTCTTTTTTAACGTCATCACCTTTAAAAGCGCGTGTCCTTTAACTAGTCCAGATATCATAGCCATACCACCTAAGGTAACTGAATGGACTACACATGGATTGGAGCCCCTGATCTGGAACCCCATTCCTTCTTTAGTCACTGGTATTGCTATTGATCTGTAAGTAAAATTGAAAAAACGTGACTAAGGATAAAACTAATTTATGACTCATGGAAAAAATGACTTTTCGATCATAATTAAGATATCAAAACTTTAATGACAAATTGAAACTTTAAAAAATTGATTATTAAACTAACTGCTCATCTTCTGCTTTTACAGTCACTCGCATCAACTTATATTTCGTCTTATTGTACTTCATTATGTTATCAAGCTTTGATTGGCTGCCAATTCCTATCATAGTGCAATTATTGATCATCAGAATCTGCTGGTTACAAATCATTCCTTGTAGCTGCAAAACCAAATATAAGAATTCACAAACCAACATTCTAACATCTTTATTTACTTGTGCTTGTTTCCCACATTCAATCTTCCGGACTATGACTCCTCCGTTTTCAGTATAAGATGCTTCAAATCCAAGAGAAGGGTGTCTCTCACCGTTCAACTGAAATCATGACTCAAATGATCCTACTTAAGTTTAATAACCAATCAAGATGACTCACAAGAAGAAGAGTTTTTGTTTTGAAAGTTTGATTGAGTCTGAATTCTTGTTTTGAGGATGACTTCTTGAAATGATCTTTGAGTTTAGTCCACTCTCCAACATCCTCATCCGGGAGGAATTTAAAGAGCTGGGAGTCGTCTTTAAACTCTTGTTTATCGAGAGCTGTAATGGATTACTAGTTTGAAATTAAAGCATGGAGGCTTTTCATGACACCAAATCAAAACATAAAACATGCAGGCGACGAAGAAAAGACATCACAAGTCAGTCAGCTAGCCAAGCAGCAAACAAATCAATCTAAAACCTTTTTTCAAATCTCGAAATCGGCGGTTTTCGTAGCTTATGGAGTCTTTATCCGATCTTTGAGAGTGAGCTGGTTCCGACAAAAAATAATAAAAAAAAAGAAAAGAAAATTGGAGATTAAACAATCAAAAGTAAGATTTTTCTGGTGGTAAGGGACGCAGTGAAGTGTGATTGCTACTAACTACTTTGTAAATAATTTCTTGCAAAGCGAAAGCGGTAAAATTTAAAAGCAACTATTATATAAGTGGAGACAATTCATTAAAACTCCAAAATTTCCAGGCTTGAAAATATGTTAGTGTTTAAAAAGAACAGAAAGTTTCAATAAATCAAAAAGGAAATAAAATAAATATTAAAATTTTTGTATTTTTATAAGAAAGTTTTTGAAAAAATGTATTAATATTTCTTTATTCATATAATTGTGTAATTTATCAATTTCAATTGAGTAAGCTGGTCTAAAAAAATTACATTTTATATCTCATCTAAATACATTTATTTATAAATATGACTTTTATGATAATTATTACTTATTTTTTTTTGTTTTTATCAACTTTTGCTTCATTTAAACATGAGAGAGAGTAAAGCTTGAAGCTAAATAAAATTCGATCAAAAAAATTAGATTTTTAGTTTTGAAGTTAGTGAAAAGTTAGAAAAAAAATACAATCAACGTAAAAAATTGTAGGTTAGTAAAAAACACTTACCATGGTGAAGGATTCCAATCTCACACATGCTTTGACCCAAAATACATGCTTCTTCTCTGCTTCTACAATCACTATTCTCTACCATCCAATCAATTAGTCGTTTTGCTTCTACTACAAATCGATAAGTTCTAGTTAAATTATTCACTTTCTCTCTGCAAGTAAAAATATAATTATAACAACTGCTGAAAATAGACAAGTATATTAATTCTACAATTATTTCTTTGAACATTTAGCTTACTTTATTACAGGTTCATAAAGACAGTGAAGTCGGTTATATACTCTTATTCCTTTAGCTATAAGATCTTGAGTTTCCCCTCTAGGTTTAAAAGTGCCATCGTCATAGCGGAAGCGAAATAATACTGATTCGTTCTTGAAGTGGTATTTGTCTTGTACTAAGACAAAAAACATGTTTAGTACTGCAGTTGAAAATTCAGACAAATAAATTTACCATGGTGTATAATTCCACAGTCTAATAAGGCTTGTCCCAGTAAAACAGCGTCATCTACGCTCTTAGCTTCTTTGTTTTCGATAAGAAACTTTACGAATTCACTGAAATAGATAAGAGCAAGGTGATGACAGCCAGGTTTAACTCTTTTAAAAATTTAACTCAAAAAGTTTTTATTGTAATTTCGACTAAGCTTAAGAACAAATAAAACTTACTTTCCAAACATTGCTTTCTGATAAGTTCTCATTTTATACTTTGTGTCTTTAATCAAACTCATATGACATGCTCTGTAGTAAATCTTACGTCCTCTACTGTGCATCACATCTAATGTGTCTCTTTGATCAGTATTAACCTGACCTAAAAATCAAGTCCCAAAGAGCTAGATTATTATGGTGCTGATGTGTCATAACACTTAAAATCGTAGAAACATTTTGTGTAATTATTTAAATGTTTGAAGTTGCTCTATAGGGGATTATTTTATACTATCACCATAATTGAGAAGATTACTTTTTGGTAGATTTGTATGTAGTATTTTTGGAAGAGAAATTTGAAAATTAAAAACATAATGACATCATCATTTTAAACATTTATCTGTTTTATATATAGTTAAAAATTCTTATAATTAAGCTTAGAATCAATGCTTAGTGATAAAAACATTTAACATTTATCTTATACAAATAAGCTTATCAAAGAATTGATAAAAAGATTTATTTGAAGTTTTTTTGTCTTTTTAAATCAACTTGTCGAAAGACTAGTTACAAAAAGCAAACGGGATACTTACTTTTTCTACGTTCTCTTTCCTGAATGAACTCATTCAGCCAGGCTTGCTTCTCTTCTTTAGATTCAGCTATCAACACAAACCACTTGTTTTTAGCTGCATTTAAAACTTTCCACCCATTCTTCACAGTATAACCTCCACAATGAAAATCACCTAAAAAAACAAACAATTAATTTCATGCAAACCTTAAAATATCAACTTACTTGTCCCATCTTCTAAATTTTCAATCTCCATTAGTTCCGTAGAAATCCTTCCTTTAAAGATCCATTTTTTAGGATCAGCAACAGATTTTTTCCGCTTTACTTTCTTCCGTTGCAACGTTGATGACTTGGAGCCATCGTTATTTGGTAACCTATTAATGGATACAGACTGATTCTTCGATCTCGAACTTTTCCTCCTAAAATTGACCGCAGAAACGGAAGAGCAAAAGATTGGGATTAGAGAAGGGAGGACACAGACTGTAATCACACAAAATAGACAAAAATCTCTTCTAATCAAAATGTCTCATTTGATAAAGAAAAGGTGAAAGTTTCCCATTTACAGATTATCAAGATGTGTAAATAAAAAAAAACATGCAAAAAATCAAACCAAAAAGTCCAAATTAAACAAAAAAGATGTAGAAGAACAAACACAGGCTAAATTTCGTGCTTAAGTTGTTTATTTGTTTATTAAAATAACATAAAAAATGAAAAAAACTTAATTTTGAATCTAAACAAAAGCTGATGAAGAGTTTAATTGAGTCATTTGAAGCATGCTTGATTCGATTAAACTGGTGACCAGAGTTACTAGATAAATGATCGCTGTGAAGATCATCTTTTGATGATCTGAAGTGCTGCTCTTTTCAATAAGACTTCAAATAGATTTTAATGAGAAAATGGGTTAAGGGTGAAGAAAAGCACAAAAACCACATCAGTAGAATATTAAAACATTAAAAATTGACCAATGAAACGATGAGAAAGACCTCCACAGCAATAAAACAAGAAGAAAACTTTAAGTGACTAAACAAACTAAATTGAAATCTTCAAATGTATTAGTGATGGGCGTGACTAGGTGGTAACAAACTGCATCTTAAACCAGCTACTTACCTCGGTAAAGTTGCAGATTTTTTGCTACCATAAACAAGAAGATGATCAAATAGAAAGAACTGGCGCTCCTGAATATTTCCAGCTGATATTTTAAGAAGTGAACCTTGCTTTATCAAACGTGAACAGGTATCGGTCAGTCGGGTACCCTGTAAAAAAGTACCCTTTTTACCTCTCGCCCCTAATTAATTGTGATAAGCAGCTGGTTAAAGCGAGTGACAAACAATTAACTAATTAATCAGCTGCTAATCACGTGGTAACTACCTCCCAATTTGCGATTGTATTTTGTAAGTCTTCCAACTTTTCAAGTTGCTCTAGTTGACGTTTTGTTTCATTGACATTGCTGCAAACTTTCTGCATTAGAATCAGAGCATCATGAATGGGTTTGTGATCAGGATGATTCGGTGGGGTGTGTTTTGCTACTTCCTGTAACATAGAGGTGGTCAGTGGACAGTTTTGATATGGTTTTGTGGCATACTTTGAGCAACAAAGGGTAGCGACACAAGCGCTGGATAGGAGATAGAAGAAATCCTTCCATTGAGACATCGTTGACATAGTTTCCGAGCATTAGACATCCCTAAAAGAAGATAATTAAAGATCAGATGAGGATCTTAGATGATACTGACCAACACAAATCCATGAAATTCCTGCTCCTGAGTCAATTCATTTAATTTCTTTTGTGCTCTTTCGTGGTTTGAGCAATAGGGAGCATAAACCTCAAAGTCATTCTCCTAAAACAAAATTAATTTCACACGAAATCTGATCTCTTGAGAGAGATACAAATCACATTATCACCAAGCTCCTCTGGGACATACATCCCGATCTCATAATCAACAAATCTCAACAACTTACAAATTGGGTGAACGCATGTCCGATCATATCATCGTATTTAGGGACTTGATCCATGAAGCATTTCTCGATTGTGGCCAGAAGTTTCTGATTAAACTAAGAACACAATTTGGTCATCACTGTCACTATGACGTCGTGACCAGCCAACTGACCTTCAACAGCTCTTCTACATTAGATAATAGGACTTCAACCGTCCCAGAGGGAACCAAGCGGTCGTTTTCGTCATCTTCGCGATTCTGTAATCTCTTCATAAAAGTCTGAAAAAATGAATGACGTCACAAAATCGATTCGTCGCGAGATTCAACTTCCGTTGTCAGCTGTTACGAGTGTCATGTGACTAGCGCGATGCTTGTGACGTCACGCAAGCAGTTGTCGCGTGAATCTGATCGACAACAAGAAGGGATCATATAGCAACGACAATGGAGTTTATAGGACTCTTTTAAAAGACTCATGATTTTAGGAGCTGTCTTAGGAGGCGGAGGACCTTTTACTACTAATAAAAAGCTACAACTTTTATATGATGAGAAAATATTTAAGTAATTGAAACTTAGTTAGAAAAACCACATCTGAAGCCAAAAGTTAAAAAGGCCAAAATAGTTTTCAAAAGTAAACAACTTGAGTTTGTTGTAATAAATTTGAATATACACCAAAATAATTTACACGAAGTTATTGAAGCGTGTCATCACACATTTCTGGTGACTTATAAAATAAGGGTTTTCGTTTAGCACTGTACAAGTTACTGCTTTTTAAAGTTCTTACCGGAAATTATCAAAATGACGAAAAAAATCATTTCTCCCTACCCTCTTATATACAGTTAAAAACACAAATAAAAGAATTCAGGTTCTGCTGTTTGAATCGTTAGACTCTAAAAATGCTGCAATATTTGCTGCTGAAAATGAACTACTAACAAATTAGCTGATTGAAATTAAAGTAGCAATCTCTACACAGATTAAAAATGGGTTTTTGAAAGAGCTTGCAGTCTTAAATCAGTTCAAAACTTTCATTCCTTAGAATATGTACTCACGTCGACAAGAAATCTTAAAGTAGACACATAGTCCTTTTCTGTTTTGAGGGTCTCTTTTAAAGAGCATATCCTCATCCGAATGGTCTTCTCATGGTCTTCACCCATATTGAACAGTTTCGAATGAGTCTAAGAATCTTCTTTTTATTCAGATAAACAGTTTTTAAACTAAAATGTCCAAAATTAAAACCACAGTCAATAACGTTATTAAAAATGTGACTTTGGCTAGAGTTCAAAAAAATGAATCATTTGAATGGTTAAATCAAATATTTAAAACTTAAATTAATTAAATGCTTTTTTATAATATTTCAAAACTATAAATTCAAATTCAATGGCCAGATAAAGGATAAAAAATAGTTTTAAATGAGAAAGTTTTTAATTAAAAGCTTATAAAAATAATCTGAATAAGTCCTTTCACTTAAAACTGCCAATAATAAAAAGTAAAAACAATCTTAGAATAGAAAATCGAAGAAAAAAAAGTTATTTAAACAAACTTAGATATTTAATAAACTAAAACTTCACAAGGCTGGCTGTAATTTTTTTAGGCTGGTTCTTAAAGCGGATATTAACTCATTGTAGAGTGAGACTATCATTCAGTTACTACACTTACACTAAACTGCCTTCTTCTCGTCAAAACACTGAGCTAACGTTTTTCTTACACTTTTTGCTGACGCAGTACTTAGCTAGAAACTGCTACCTTAAGTTTAAGTGATGAAACCGGCAAAAAAAAAACAATAAAAAAATTGAAAAAAAAAGTTTGATTGGGCGAAACTGTTTTGAAACTGCTTTGTGTCAAATTAATTCAAATCAGTCAACAACTTTGCTTCCTGTTCATATGTTAGTTTGAACGTGATGACGTCATAAGACAACATATTTAGTTATAACTTGTTGATAGTGATTTATTTTGATAGATTTAAAGATATTTTTTTAATTGGCTCTCAAATTTAATTTAAAAACTGCTGAAGCTGTGTAGCTTTTAAAAAAACTGGACTAATCTAATTTTTTTAATATAAATCTTTATAAACAAAAATAACTTAATTTTGGTAAACTATAACTAAGTCTGGTAAAAATCAAAGTCAACAAAACATTTAAAAAAAATAACTAAACTGAAGCAAAAATAAAAACAAGATAAATGAATTGTAATAGTAAATTACAACTAACTATTATCAAATACTGTTTACAAGCAATTATAAAACCAGCAGAAACTTTATTAAACAAATCAGATAAAATCAATCTTTTCTTATAGGAGAAAAAAACTAAAATAAACTTCTGAAAAAAAAAACTTTGTTTAATTTCTGACTAATTTATTTGTAATAAATTTATTTATATATATCTCAAAATATAAACAAAAAAATTTTGATGAACTCAAATAAAAACAAACTGAATTAAAGTTTTTAAAATACTCAGAAATTAGAAAATTAAGATTAAAACTAAACTTTTTTAAGCAGTTTCCATCAATCTTTGAAAAGTTTTCATTTAGTAAATCTGTTTTATTAATCTGATTTCCTTGTATTACTTTCATGAAACTTTTTTGAATATTAGTTATGACGAAAAGCTGATGACAGAAATAAAACATTCTTAGGAAATCTCTGTTTTTTTTCCTTTTATATTTTGATAAAATCTAGTTATTAAGTAAATTTGTAACAAAAAAATGACAGCAAAGTTTGAAACTAAATTAGTTTGCCGAATCATCAAAAAAAGACTTTGAAATGATTATAAAATAAAAATAAAAAACACAACTCTGAACAAGCAACATAAGCTGTAAACTTCCAACAAAAATTCTATCATTTGTAAGTTAAATTTCAAAATAAAAATACTTTTTAACTTGATATCAAAACTTTCTTTTGTATATCAACAAAATTATTCTGCTCAAACAATACTGATAATTTGCTTAAATGTAAACTTTGATAAAACAGCAAGTTTTAAAGTAACTTTAACCGGTCAAGTATTTTTTCTTTTTAAAGAAACAAAAAAAAAAAAGACAGAAATAGTAACAACATTTTGTTATTAAAAACTTTATATGTTTACTATATGTAAGTTTACCAAACAAACAGGAGTTATTATGATACGAGTCCAAAATATTTGTTTTTCTTCTAAATAAACGTCTGCTTGATGAGATCAGATTATTAAAGATAAAAAAATCACTAAAAAGCATTTGCTAAAATGCAGTTGCATAAGCTAAAATTTGTTTACAAACAAAAGCATCAAACCAAAAAATTTGAATTTAAAATATTCTAATGTTCTCAAAAACTCAATGAACCTCAATTAGCTACGTTCAAAGTTACTCGAAAGATGACTATCAAATGACACAAAAAACCGCTATTAGCGACCGACTAGCCTTCGATAAATGCGAGCAGCTGTAAATAAAACATCGCGATGTGAAGAGGTAACCATGCGTGACATGATGACTCGGCCTTCATCTTCTTTACTAGAACAGCCGGTGGCAAAATGATTCTTATGACTTTTATAGTCGTTTGCATAAAAAAATAAAAAATAAATTCCTAGAGCTAGACTGCATCCAGTTTATTCGGTTGTATTTTTCTCTACTTGTTTAAAATCTATCAAATCAATCAAAGAAGCGAAGAAAAGAGTTGCCAGATACATTTTAATAATTCATTCAAACAGATGTTTAATAGGCTAATAGAAAATACAAAATTTCAAAACGATACTTTTGAAAATAGTACCAAGTTGTGTAAAAAATTGATATCAGTAAAGATATGTTCTATAATCTTACTACATAGATATTAACATGTAACAAAATGGCTTTTCTCCGAAAAATAACAACAAAAGATTAAAGTTAATAGAAGTAAGATTATTGAGCAAACATATGATATGCTGTAATCTTGTATAGAGTAAAATTATAAAAGATTAAGTTAAGATAAATGATTAATAACCCAACAAAAGGACAATAAAAGCAAAAGTAATTAAATATGAGACTTATATGCTACAGTAATAAACTGAAAATAAAACAATAGAACGATTAAAACTTTATACATTGCCAAAATTGAAAGTTTTGATATATATTAGTTTTTAGATTTTACATTTAGCTATTTTATTTTAAAGTTTTCTTGTTTTAAAAGTATAGTTTTTAATATTTCCTTATTTCATCTAATAACATACATATAAAACGTTATATTTTGAAATAACATATTCCGTTAAAATTAAATATATTGTTAATAGATTTTCAACTTATTTTAAAGACTTAGTAGTTTTATTATTAGTATTTACAGTTACAAGACGTTCACAAAAATATTTTACAAAGATAAACACCTGATGTTTTGTATATCATTAAAAAGTTTAATGAAATTTGAACTACTCAAAAATGCTTGTTCTAAACATTTGAAATAAAACTTGAACTCAGTATGAAAGCTGAGAAGTAATCAATAATTTAAATATTATAAAAACTGAAGTTTATATACCAAAGAACAAAACCAATTACAACTAATTAACTAAAAAAAATTAAAATTAATTTTCAAACTAACTGACAAGAAATCCAAACTTTTCAAAACAAGTTGAAACTAAAAACGGAACTTAAATTAAAAAGTGAATAAAAATTGACTTTGCAAATTTTTATCATTTCATCATGACGTCAGGGTGACGTCATGATAAACGACTCAAGGGATTAGTACCGGAAGATTTAGACTAATCCCTGGAAGTGGAGACTTGAGGTCAAGCAGTTGCTTGATCTTTTTTTCCATTTGTAATTATAAATCTAAACTGATCGTAAATTATTTGGTAAAAAATTTACTGCAATTGGAGATTGGCAATTGTTGTGTGACGTCATCGGTAATGATGACGTCATTTAGATATTTAAATTCATTTGAGATGATAAACTGTTTGCAGTAATTTTAGTAGAATGAATAGTTTTAAAAAGATGATGAAGATGTTTCGTCACTAGATGGCGTGATTACAAAAGAGCAAATCAATAATAAACAGAATGTTCTACTAAATACAATTTTACAAAGTATATTAGTAAAGGATTTTGCGGTGGCTTTTAGTTCACTTAATCTATAATTCAGAACAAAGATCAGTAGAAGGTAAGAAGAGTTTAAAAGTTGATCTAGTAGAAATCAATAATTTAAATACAAACTTGATTAAATAGAGAGTTTTCGGTTCCTTTCAACTTCTATTCGTATCGTGTAAATGTTTAAATAGATTTACTTTATTAATAGTTACAAACGGGAAAAGTAATCGTTTTATTTAATCATGGTTCAACAAACTTCGAGTGAAAACTTTTTCTAGTCGCAGACAGCTAATGTAATCTGGCCACTAGGGGGCGGTAGAGAAAAAATTATGTAAAATAAATTCGATTCTTTCTGAAGCTGTTGATATTTTCAATCTATTACATTTGATTTTTGAGAAAAAAAAATATATATTTGTTTGATAACGGAAAATTAAAAATAAAACAAAAAATTTATGAAGAATAGTTTCATAAGCTTAGAAAAAATCAAAAAAATTTAAAGCAAAAAAGTTAAATATTTTAAAGCTTTCAAATAATTTTAAAAGTTTAAAACAATCATAGTTTAAAAACTCAAAAAATTCAAGAAACAACTAATTAATATATCAGGTTGTTTTATATACTTAGATGTAATTATTGTTTCATAATATCATTCTCATCTGTAGAGGTTTTTATTTAATATTTTTTAATAGTCGTAAACAAAAATACTCAATATTAAAATAGTATGAATAAAAAAAAAGTAAATTCTGTCCAAGTTTGAAAATTGAAATGATAAAATTATCTGAAATTTATCAAAATTTAAGAAGTATTTAGCGTTTGTATATAAAAACAAAGTTTTTGACATTTAATTATTCAATATAACATTCAAAATATAAATAGAATGATTTAAGACAAGCACATAATAAAGTCAGTAAATAAACTATTTAGAAAGTTCAAAAACTTTACAATATTGAGAAAATGATTTCGAAGTAATAAAATTATAAACGACTTTTTATATAGCCATTAAAGAAATTAAACAAATTTCGTAATTTCAAAACTTTTTAATGAACTATATTAATAAAACTACTTTATACAAAAAAGCATTAAAAATAAAAAAAAAGATTTTGTAATTGATTTAACGTTATATAACCCTATATAAGTAAAAATAAAAATATAATAATAATAATGTCTTATTATTATGGTTCAACTTTTATTTTTTACTTTAGTCAGAAGCTAATTTTCACTTATAACATTTTTAAAACAAAGCTTATTTTTATTCTGTACATAAATAAAATAATCACTCTAAATTTTCTCATCTAATTATACAAGTAATTTTTCAAATGTTTTAAAAAAACAAAAAATATAAAAATAAGAAAGTCATTCTTCAAATAGTGTACTAAAATACTTTAGATATTTATAAAAGATTTGAAGTATTTAAGATAAAAGTTTCTCATAATAGTTTAAAACATAAGATAAAAATAAATAATAAAAACAAAATGCTCAAATAACCATTTCATCACTTTTATAACTATACAATTGTCTGCGTTTGACTTTTAAAATTAATTCCATTTTACAGCATTCTAAATCTACTTGATACTAAAATAAATCATATAGAATTTTAAATTAAATTAATTTAAGTATTCAAATTTGATGCTAGTTTAGATAAGGCTAATTAGCATAAGCAATTATGGATTGCTTAGTATTTCAACGCATTACATAAACTCTTTTTCATTTCAAAATATTTTGAAATTTAAAAGAAATAAAACATTTTAAAACGTATTTTAGGTTGTTATAGAATGGTTTTTGAACATTGTATTTAATTATTTTTGTATTGGTATCAAGCAAATATTTTAAACAGATCAAAACCATATTCTAATCCTTTTTCCAGCTCTTTATACTTATTTTGTCGCAATTTTCTGTTTCAACCTCTCTTTGATTTACAATCATAAATATTATTCAGTTATAACTTTACAAAAGTTAAAAAATTTGTTACATAATATCTTTGAAATGTGAAAATTAAAAAATAAATTTATAGAAAAAATATTACTGAATGTAAAACTTTAAAAGCAAAAATATTTTAAGGAAATGATGGTATTAATGACTTGAAATTATAGGAAAATGTTTCAACTAAATTCAAAAACTTCAAACCCTTAGTTAGCCTTTAATGGTATAGAAAAAAAAGTATTCATAATTTTACAGCAATTAATGCTTTTAAGTCGATTTTTTTAAACTTTAAGCTAACAAATACTGGAAACACTAAGAATTTTACATAAAAACCAATAATCTTGTATGAACTGAGCTTTTGATAAAATAATTTTCTGTAAATAAACAAAGAAGCTTTTAGAAATTTAAACTTTTACTTTTTTATTGATATTATTATAAATTAAAGCTTGCTAAAGTAATTGAAACATTTAATTGACAAATAACAAAAGTTATAAAGTCATCTGTGAACCAAACTCAGTAAACAATTTCTTAAACTAAAATCAGTTAACTTAATAAGCTTTAAACAAAACAAAATACTTTTAAGTAGTAAAGAAAAAGTTTTTAATCGTTTTAAAACTTAATTAACCAAAATAAATGCTTTAATCAGTTTATTAATTCTATTAATCAAAGCATATAAATTACGAAATCTAAAAACAACAAAGTTTTAAAACAAATCTTATCTTAACTCTTAGAATTGCTTGAAATAAACCAACGTTTTAATGACTTAATTAGCTGATTCTTTTATAAACTTTACGAAATACCCTTTTTTAAGTGCATGCCATGAAAAATTAATGAAAAACATGGTTTTCTATCAGACGAGATGACAAAAATAATTTATAGCTTCTGACTAAAATTAAGTTTTTTCTAATTATTAATAGTGACATGAACTTGAGAATAAAAAGAAGATGTAGCATCATATACGACTAATTTTATATTGCAGATAAAATTACTTTCAGTCTCATATAACAATAATAAAATCAAAAAAATACTATTGTATAAGCTTATATAATAATAGAATTGAAATAAGTAAATACTTCATTTTCCTTCATTTATTAATAATCAGATAAAAAAAATCAGTTCTAAGCTGTTTTGGGGACTTTCTACATAATATTTTCAACTATATAAGTAGGTTAAGTTATGTAATGAAACATACAAGTGAATAAAATAACAAGTTTTCACAATTTTCTTATAGCAGAGATTTTTTTCTAATAGCGAAAGTTTAAAGTTATTTAAATTATTAAAAAAAAAACATTCAAAATGTGAATAACTTTTGAAAAATACTTTTCATAATTTTTTACAATCAGTTCGTACAAGACTTAGCTTTGCTGTTAGGAAGATAAAACTAATGTCAGTTTAGTTTAATTTAGATAACCTAACATGTAAGTCAATAGCTTTTACATTTGAATCATTTTTTAGTGTGGAATCCAAACTTAGTTTTGAATCAAAACTTTGAATCATCTATTTAAAGTTTAGAAATTAATTTCATTTAAAACTGTTCACCAATAAATAAAATACTCTAAATAATTTTAAAGTTAATTCATTTATAAAGTAATATGATAATAAATTATAAATTTTATTATGAATAACCCTTTAAGTTAATAAAAAGTTATAATTTGTTAATATTTGAATACAAAGTTTTTAAGTTTTTAATCAAATGATCAAAACAATTAAATATTAAAACTATTTATATATGACAAAAAATAATTGGTATATAATAAAAATAGTCACCAACCTCAGAAAGATTTACTTTGAAGTGAATTTTAAACAAACTTTTAAGTTTGCAACTTATTAAACTGAATTTATTTCTTTCAAACAACTTAATTACTTTTTAAACAGTAAATAGTTTGTTTACTTTCAAAACTTATTCAAATAATGCTAATTTAAAGTAAACACATTTAATAAAAACAGAAATAATTATTTTGTGAAGTTTTTATTCAAAGGAGCTAAACTAAAATGTCTAAGACTTTTGCTGTGACCTTATTATTAAACTTACATGACTTAAAAAAAAATTTTCTGATTTTTATGAAGCTTCGTGAATTGTTATTTTCAAACGTCATCAATTAATTCAATATTCAAAAGTTTAAAAATTATAAGAAATAGTTTGATAGTATGCAAAAATATTAAAAAAAAGTTTTAAATTAAAAAGTGCTTATAATTTTATTTAAAAATATTCTAATTTAAAACAAAAATTATTTTTAGTTTTTTCTAATAATCTTTTTTATAACTTAAAAAATTTCATAAAAAATTTTTTAACGAATAATAATTGTGAATAATAATGATTTGATTAACAGAATCTAATTGTTAAGCCTTAAATAGATAATTTAAATCGTAATTTAGAAAATGAACTAAAAAATTAAGATCGTTAGCCTCTACTGTATAATTATTTAAACTACATTTTGACTTTTAAATTTTCTAAACAATTTTAAACTTTGATTATTTTGTTTAAAACTGGCAGTTGTTTGCAAGCCTGACAACTAGCGGATACTTATTAAAAAAGTAATCTTTTATTTTTAAAGTTTATTACTTCCTGAAAAAAACAGCTTCGTTATTAAATTTGAGTGCCGGTGACGTCATTTTTAAGTTTAATTTTTCAATGATTAAAGTTATTTTATTCTTGATAAGTTATTCTATATTGTTTATCTAAAATTTACCAAAAAATAAATAATAATATTTATAAAGGCTAGGTTTATTCAACTTAAATTTAGAAATTGATAATTTTCTAAAAAGATGTTTATATTACAGAAATAGAAATAAAAAGTTTTTAAATATTTAATAAAAAATCTTATAGGAAGTTTTAGAAATAAAATATGCTATTTTTTGGGGAAATTTGGTCATTTGAAAATGCTTTTATTAAAGTTTTAATGAAAGGTTAAAGTTAAAATTTTGAAATAATAATTTACTTTCACTAATACTTTAAACAATTTACAAACATTTTAAACAATTTTTTTGTTTATTTATTAAAAGTAAAACGTTAACAAATATAAAAAAAAATTTAAGAAAATTACAAATTTTTGCAAAGATAATTTAAACTAAAGTAATCAGTTATTGTTTTCTCACCTGAAAAATAATATTGAAAAAAATTATTTCTCATTTGACTGAAAAAAGAAACTGTATTAAAAGCTATTAAAATACTTTCTAAACTTTCTATTCTATCTACGAAAGTGCTTTGCATCTGTTAAGAAAGACTAATAAGTATATAAAAAACTATTTATGTTTGGTAGGTTTTCTGTGCTATCTATAAGACCTATTGGTCCTATTTATTTAAGTTTATTATAAACATTTTTAAATTTACCAAAAAGGTTAATATTTATATATCTAAATAATTCTTAACAATGAAAATTCATTCTTGTCATCAAAACTAACTTTTAGTTTAAAAAAAATCAAAATATCATCTATAAAAGCCATAAATTTCTTTTAATATCATTTTTTTTAAAGTCATTATTAAGAAATACTACAAATTAGTTCTACTTGAAAATCGTATTTATAAAAATAGTAAAACAGATTAAATAAAACTTTTGAGTTTGGTATAAATAATATCAATTCTATATCAATACAATAGTTTATTTATCTTTTATTAACAGTATTAGATAGTGATAAAGAAATTAATAATATTTCTGATCCTTTAAAATCTGTTTACAGAATAAATGATAAATGAACTTACAATACATCATTTTGGAATTCGTCAAATTGTTTAAAATCTATGAACCACTCTTAAAGATTTACATCAATTTACAGAATTTCAAGAGAATTTTTCAGAGATTAAGTAATTTTTCTAAAGCATACTAAATAAATATATTTGAAAAAGAGTTTAAAAAAACCAATTTGACAAAATTTTAAGTTAGTAATTGTAACCTCAATTAGATTTAGTTTAAATTAAATAATTTGATTGATAGAAATTTAAGACTTCTATAATTTTTCAAAGAATTGCCATGAATGAGTTACCGACAAACTTATTAAATATTTTTAATCTTAAGTATCTAATTACTTTTTATTTCTTATTTTTAATGACGCAATCCCAAGTAGCTTTTAATCATTAATCATATAAACCTTATTTGAGGTATTATAAAGTATTTATGAATGTTAATTATAATTTATAATTATTATAAAGTGTTTTAAAGAATTTGAATCATTAGAAATGAAACTGTTTTTAAAGAAATCTTTTCAACACTATCTAATAATTTTTATGGATTTAATTGTCAATAGCAGCTTTAGAACACTCTCACCTAGCAGAAGTTGATCACGTGATTGAAATGCAATCTTAAAGTGACACAAATTAAAATTAATTTTATTTGACGCATTCAGCCTGACCAATAAATACTAAAAGCGCATTTAAAAAGGAATCAATTGAAAAAACGAATAATAGAGTCAACGTACGAGTTATTTTGGCATAGTATTAAAATGAAATGTGAAAAACTCTAAGTTTGAGCAGTTTCAAAAAACTATTTAGTGGTTAAGTCGTCTTTCAAAAATAGCTGAAGCAATCAAGACAAAACTGAAAAAGTAAAAAAGTAAAACAACGTTTTTTTTCCGAATTACATTAAAAGCAGAAAATAGTATGAAAGAAATGCTTTTTTTGAATTATTGCTTTCTTGAAAATGATATTGTATTTGGTGTAACAATACAACATTATGTTTTTAAAATTAAGTAAAAAACAATAAAAGTAATAACATATTGAGAAGAATCATTCAACTTTGAAAGCTACAAACACCACAAAATATTTCACTTTTCTCCATGAAGATAACATTTGATCGAAAGAGAAAGTTTGCAGCTTTTTCAGGAATAAACTTGCAATCAATTCTATGATCACTAGGAAGTTTACGATGAACGCAAAGCTCTAAGGTGTTCACTAGCTTTTGTTGTGGAACAACATGCGATTTCAAAAATTTTTGAATAGAACCTGTAGGTACAAGTACCCCAGGAAATTTATCATCTTTCCAAGCTTCTATAAACTCTCTTTTAAGATATTCTGACTTTAAAAGCTCATGTAGAAATTGGCGATGTCTTACAAAGTTAGCACACAGATTTAATCGTTCTTTATAAACAGATACATCTGACTTTGCTACTTCCAATGCTTCTGAAGCAGAAGAACAATTGTTTAGATTCTCCAATTGGTATTGGATCATATAAGCGGTCTTAGAAGTAAAATTATCTTCAACCAATTCCAAGTTACATTCGCTTACTATGTCATCATCAATACTCAACCATTTTCCAGATTTTAAAACATCAACAAAGTAATGACCACAATAAGTTAGCTTCCCACTATGGTGGACAACACTAATCAATTTATACTTTAAATTTTCTTCTGTTGGACCAAAGACACTAACATCTAGCTCCTTTGGAAAAGAAACGTTCATATGATTCTTGTGTAAACCGTTTTGATCGTAAATAAAGCGACAAAAGACAAACGTTAAAGTAGTTGGAAGTCGACTGATAAGTTTACTTTGGGTAGCGTCTTGTTTAATATTACAAACCTTACAGAAGTACTTGTTACAATCTGTTAATGTCTCATCAGCAAGGGTCGACTTAAGAAGATGATTTAGATTAGTAGAGCTTTTGTCAACCAATGGGATATTATAAAAAAGAAAGTCTTCATTGCGTTCTTCAAAATATTGACATTGATGACAAGTACGGCGGGTTGAAATGCTTCCAGTCAAGTTTTTATTAATAAACTCTGACATAAATGAGTGACTTCGAAGCTCGTTTAAAATAGTCTCTAGAAACTCACTCGAGTCTTGCATCTGAGTTGTATCTATTTCAAGATACTTAATCACCTCTACCGGGTACACTGCTTTTGAATCAGCGTTTTCAAGTTTTTTAAAAATCATTTGAATTATATGTACAAAAGAAATTCTTTTGAACTTAGCATCAACTTCAACACGATTTATTGCATTTCTTAAATGTTCGTTATGATACAGCAATTGAAGAACAACATTAACATAACAAGTATTTGTCAAGTTGTATAAACCAACAGTTTTAAATTTCTTCTCTTCCATAATCAGATTATACTCTTTCCTATTGAGGTAATCTAACTTTTGCAAGTACTGCATGATTCTACGAGAAAAACCGACTTCAGACTCTAAGCCGGTAAGTCTGAAAACACTCAAGTCATCCACACTTGAATCAGTATCCATTTAATGTATCAACCGTAAAATCTAAAAAATAATATCAATTTTAGCACCTCACCTTGAAAAACGTTTGAATTTTTTTTAATAGACACAAAAGTAATAAGTTTAAATTTTAAGTTGAATACACTTAAATAAATTTAATATAAATTGTAAATTTTATAAAAATACTAGTAAGAAGCAACAGTTACAAATAAGAAGCTAGTAAGATCATTTTAGTATCGTGGCATGTAAAAACTTTATGACTAAAAGATGTGACCTGAAGATTGTAAGTATAAAAACTAAACAAAATTGCCAAATAAAATAAGCTTTGATGTAAACTGTATGATTTTTAAGCAAACATCAACTTTTGAGATTAAAAAATTAAAAATCCAGAAAAACGCAAACAACGAATAATTTATTAAATTCCTTATTCATTCGTATTCCTAATAAAAATGTCTTTTATTGATTTAAATTTTTTTTGAAGTCATTTACCATCAAATTTTAATTTAACTTGCATTTTTATTCTAAGCGATTTTAGATTTAGCATTATACCTTAAATTGCAAATTATAAACTTCAAACCGATAAATAATATTAACTAGTACAAAATTTTTTTAATTACCGTTTTTTAAGCAACTTAGAGAAAATTTCTTATTATTACTTTAGTTACAAAACAATAACTTACTATTTACCAAAGTCATTTTTTTAAGTTTACGTCTTATAAACAGTTTTATCCAAATTTTATTTTGTTGTCCATATATTTAAAAAAAATCTTTTTAGAAGACTTAAAACTCTTTACATAGCTTACCAAAAATTTCGAAAACAATTTCTTTATCGCTCTAAACTTGCTATACTATTTATATTCCAAAATAATTTGTAAAAAATAAGTTAATTTTAAATAGGATTGAAGTTACAGATTTCTATCGTACAATCATTACAATTTTTTGAAAAAAATTAAAAAATATTTTTTTAATTAATTTTATATGAGGTTTTAGGTACAAATCAAATTTGTTTTAACATGGCAATTAGAATTAAAAACTAAGTTTCTAGCATCGTAACAATTAAAGTTTATCCCTATTTGGAAACAAATTTTTTATTGTTGCACGTCCTGAATAAGTTTACTCTTTCTATTTTTAAATATTATTAACAGTTTCAGATAAAAATGATGTTATCGTTACTAACGTATTTAAAAAAAAACTATCTTCATTTATATATTTTTATGGATGACTTCTGAAGCCAATAATTTTGAAGCCATTTTTTCAACTCATTTACAGTTATTTATGCTAGTTGATTTTAAAATTAAACTGCATAAATGTCTTCTTGTTTAATTTTTTTACATTGTATGTCGAAATTGATTTTTATTTGACAGTTTTACAGAAGTTTATGATATTTTAATTATATAAAAATGATTTTTTTGCATGAATAAGTGTGTAATATTTTTAAACAAACTAAGTTTATTTAGTTTTGTAATTCATTTCAATCAAATCAATTTTCTTGTTAAACTTTATTTATAGTTTATTTATTAACTTATAATTCTTAACAATTATATATTTTAAACTATTATTGATGTTTATCATATTATCTAGATTATATTAAACTTATTTGTTCAAAGATTTTTTGTTTAAATCTACTTTAAGTATGATTTTGTTACCTCTAAAGTGTTTCTTGAATATAATAATATTTTTTATCTTTAAAGTTATGAATTAATATTTATTAATTTGTAACTTTAAAATTGTTGAACTCTTTTTATTATTAAAAAAATATTTCTATAAATTCAGATTTTGATAAAATTTTATTTCAAAATTTAATATTTTAAATGTTTGGTTTTATGATTGAATAATAATAAATTTGTTTAAGATATTGAATATTTAAATGAATATTTAGAAGTGATTTCTGATTTGAATATTTTAGCTTGATAATAGATTTATAATTATATTTATATTTTTTCAGTTTTTATTTTCTCAAATTGTTTATATTAAGATGGCTGTGGATTTAGAGCTAAGAAAGGTGATTATCTTTATTTTCATTTTTTATATTTTTATAGAATTAGTATTAGGTTAAATATTACTCATTAAAACACTAAAATAATCATTATAATCTAGTTTAATATTACTATTATTTTTGATGATAGTGTAAATTGTTAATAAAAATGCTTTATCTAGTTTGATATTATTGTGTTTACTTAAAAGTATTATTTTTGTTGATAGTTTGAATTGTTAATATTATTTTTTTAACAAAAATGCTTTATTAAAATGCTGTTTTAATAAATCTTTTATCAATTAGTTTATATGTTTACCTATTTCCTGTTAAGTTTGTTTTGGTTTCATCTTATGTTGTTTCATTATTAACTTCTTAAAATTTTGGTTAGTTTAATTTATAGCTAATATTTTTCATATTTTTGTATAATTTATAATTTGTAAAAGTAATAAAATACCCTTATACTTCAATAATCTCTATTTATAACCAAAATCCAAATAATTATTTTATGGTGCTCTTTTTTGTTTGTATCAAATCTTATTTTTTCAAGTCATTCTGAAGTTTCAGTCATTGGTTATAAATGTAAATTCAACTATTTCAATTAATTACTTTTTGTAATTTGTTTTAAAACTCTCTAATTTTAGCATGGGATATAGATATCTCCTATTTTAATTGATATATTTTTGTCTTTCTTTTTTAAATTAGTTATAATGATGGTTAAATAAAAAATTGTTTTTTCTTTTTATAGTGTTTTGTCTCTAGCTAACTAGAAATCTATAACTAGTTATTTTAAAATGCAAAAAACTATAAGCTTAAAAGTAAAACAATTTGAAATGCTCTATCTTTTACATCTTTAGGGTCTATTTTCATTTATTGGTTTTAATAATTATAATTATTATATGTAATATGTAATAAGTGTACAAATTTTAAGGTTTGCTTCAATTTCTTTATAATTATTATAATGATAATAATTTGTGCTTAGATATTAAATGGTTAGATTTGTTTTAAAATTTTATATATGATCTTTAATTGTAATTTGAAAATTAGTTATTTTAGCACATTTATAACAAAACTAACTTGTTTATAGGCATTTGGAGAGCTTCACAAAAAAATGGTTGAAACTCAACAACAAATGAGTTTTTGTGATTCTCAAATTGAATGTCTTCGGATTAACAAACGAAAATGTGATCTTACTAAAGCACAAGTTAATCAACAACCAGAAGATACAAGATTGTTCTGGAATGTTGGAAGAGCGTAAGAACTCAATCTTCTTAAAACTTCGCTTGTATCTTTTGTTAATTATTGAATTAACTATTCTTTGATGACATTTTTGGGTAAAAACAATTTGGTCAAATTTTACAGAATTTTATATAAAAGGTTTTCTAAATTGTTGTATAAAATTGTAACTTGCTCTTATCATAACAAGAGTTCTTTTAGAATTGGTGGTTAAAATTGAAATCAATATTCACTTTTCATGTTTTGCTGTTTGTAAATTTTATTTAGTTTCCTTAGAATTTATAAATTTGAAATTTTTCAGACTTTTAGATATAATTTTTATAACTTTTTAATCATTTAATAAATCTTATTTTGATGTTCAACATCTTTTATATTTATTATTTGTTGAATCATCTTTTGATGTCTTTCAGATTCATGCTCAAATCTCATAAAGAGGTTCATGAGAAGTTGAATGAGGAACAGAAAGTTGCTGAAGTTAAAATCAAGGAACTTGAAGTGAGATCTTCTCTTTTCTTTGATATTTCAAAATCATTCTATTCACTTTCTATCAAATTATCTCTAATTTCAACTAATTTTTCGTCAAAAATATTCAAAAAAAGCATTTTAAGATAATCTTGACATATTTTTGACAAATAAGAATCATTTATTTGTACCAAATAAGAACTTGAGCTTCTAAGAGCTCAATGATAAGGATCTGTAAGATACAATTAATAAATAATTCAAATCAATATTAGAAGTTGGTAGAAGCAAATGTTTCTATTCTCTTCTAGTTGAGACAACTTTTTATAAACCAAATTGGTATTGGGGAAATGTAATTACAAGTTCCATTCAAGACTAAATAAGAACATTGTACTAAATATACTTCTAAAAGTTTCTCATCAAATTATCAATCAATTTGTCTTTGGATTAATAAATTGAAATATTGATTATTTGAGTTGATGGTTACTAGTTTCAAATACTTCACGTGATATCCACATAGATCTTCTAATTCCCCTGAAACTTATAAAAGATGTAGATGAAATTTATCTATTTTTAGAGTCATTGCTAATGTGTCTTTAGGAATGATTCCAAGTTCTTGTCTAGATCTTTGCAGAGAAAGGACCCTAGTTTCCATACAAGGATACACATCAAATAACTTTTCAATTTCTTTGTTTTTCAGTCGAAGAAGCAGTACTTGGAGCGTAGCGTGAAGAGCAGCGAAGAGAATCTTCGTGAGATGGTTTCACAACGTCGCAAATAAAATCTTTGTTAAATTATTCGAATTTGAATCAACTGTTTGTTTGTTTTGAAGATTCAACTTTTAAATAAAAAGAAAATTTTGTTGGTTAAAACAACTTCTTTTTAGTAATTCACATTTTTCTACTCATTAATCTTTGTGTAACTACTTCATTAAGTTAGTTCTCCTAAGGTTGTTGAGTTCCCAGATTAGATGAAGTTTTTGTTTATCTCAAATGACCAATTTTGAAATTAGAAAATGTTTTGCTGAAAGTTTATTTGGATTTTATTTGTTTTACAATTAAGTTTTTGTAGAAACTATTTATTGTATCTTATCAGAAGTTGACACTTGAGTCTTTCAAACACCTTTTTTTGTAGATTAATCGGCTTTTGAACAGTTTACAAACTTTGTTGCTACAATAACACTCGTACTGATAAATAAATTTGTTAGAATTTGTCAAAAGGTGTTTTTGTAACTTCTTGAATATTATTCATTGAAATTTTTATGATAAGTTTTTAGATTGAAGGAATAAAATACCTCAAAATTCCACAAAAACTTTTTGAGATTTTAAACAAGATGACAAAAAATTTATTTTTTAATAATTCAATGCAAACAAAACTAAATTTTAAGAAAATGAGCAGATAGTTAGAATCAATACAAGAATTTAAAAGTATATTTAAAAGCAATGGTTATGTGATTAAAGATAGCTCAATAAAGATAAACTGAAATATTTTGAAGCTGTAAGTTAATATTTACCACTTTTGGTTATCAATTGTGGCTAGCAAACGTTGGAATATTAACGTTGTATATGCTAAATATCAGGAAAATAGTAAATGAGGAAGAAACATCTCTTCAGAAGGATTCATTCTTGTTTTTTCCACCTCTTCAAGCCATTCTAAACATTTCTTTTCTGTTTCTTCACATATTTGTATATCGTTATGATGAGCAGTTCGCAGTCGTTCTGTTGTTGATGTATTATTTCTATTCTTCCAATTTTTTTGATCTGTTTGTTTTAATTCCCTTTTTTTGGTCCTCTGAAATAAGATTAAGCAAGAAGTCAATTATTTCAAATACAGTTATTGTAGAGATATATAAGTTTTTATGTTATTGACGAATATTAATAAGCATTAAAGACTATGAAAAGAAACATATAGGAAAGAACCCAACTAAGAAAGAGCGATAGAAGGAATAGTAAAGAGGTTACATCACGGTTTATTGTCATTTTCGAATCTCTATGTCATTATGAATCTTTTATAATTTATTTTTTTTATCAACAAGTTATAATAGAAGAATCTAAAAAATTAAATATTCAATTTTATGAATCACAAAGAATAGAATCTTACTGAAACTGTATTTTCGACTTTATGCTCTTTTCTTTGAACGGATGTCTTTAATCTGGGAAGTTTTGTGCCTAATGATGCTTTCCTGATCGGCCATGAAGATGCAAAAGTCTCATGATTTCCATTCAGCCAATATTGAATTGGTTCGATTGTGACACAGACACCATTATCTTCATCTTCTAATTGAAAAGAATTGCCTTGTTGAAATTGACCTGTTCTCGTAGCAACTTCATCTAAAGCAGAAAAAAATTAATATTTAAAATAAAGTTCATGATTTCTGATAATATTATTTTTTTATGAAGTAATCTACGAAGATCTAGTAGTCTGAAAATAGTTTTAAAAAAGCTTTAAAAGGATTTAGTTTTTAAAACTTTTTAATGTTCAGATACTGATGTATATTTTGGTTTAAAGCATAAAGAAGTTCTAACATAAATATTTTTACAACAAAATCTACTAATTTAACTCTAAGATATTTTAGATTTTTAAAATTATTTTAAAATAAAAAACAAATGTAAATTTAGGGTTAACAACATCAGGGTGTTTCGATAATATTCTTTAAAAATACCTTTTGTGGATTTTTCAGCAAATCGGGTCGATCTTGAAAGATGAAGATTATTTTTGTTTTCTTGTCTTGAATTCAAATAATTTCTTTTTATTGGAGGAAGATTAACGCTACCTCCCAAAGGAAGATTACAACTTCTTTGTAAAGCTTCGTTTTTGAATGTGTCATTGTGTCTATAATATGTTGGATTTGCAATTCTCTTTATAAGTCCTTGCCTTTTACTGGCATTTGTAAACCGTTTGTGATTGTCCATCTGTACATTTGTTAAATCTTTTAATTTGAAATTAAATTACTTAAGAAGAAGATTGAATAATTAACATTTTATAGTAAAAATATTAAAGCTTTTAACAAGTCTAACATTAAAAAAAGAAAACAGTTAACTTCTGTAAACTTTATTGAGCAATTATAACTAAAATAAAGCAAATGAAACTTGACATCAAACAAAAACTCACTAAATTAAATTACTTTTAGTTTTACCAAACAGTTATTACCATACTTCCTAAACTTAAAACAAAGTTACTGAATGATTTTACAGCAGAAAATGATAAATAATAAATCCGTATAAGTTAATTATTTCTAAACAATTATTTGTAATAAAACTAACTAAAGTTTTTACCTGAAAAAAATCTTTTATTAAAACATTAAATAAAAAACAAAGTGAATAATTCAAATCGATAAAATTGACATTTAAACCAGTCAACACGGCAATGTTATCACAAAAGCTTAAGTATTTTCGGTCATCTGTAAGCACCAAATGCTTACAGGACGTTTATCTAAGAAGCTAACAAACACTATTCACAAGTGAAGTTGATTTGAAGTACTTTGAAAGTTGAAGTTGGTGACGAATAGTCAAAAAGAAGTTTATTAATTCACAATCACAATGGCTTAGAAGAAAACTTATCTAATGTTGGTTTTAATTGTGTTTTAAAATTATTTTTTCCAGTAAAAATGTAAACATCTAAAATGTTTAAAGAAGAAATGAATTAATTAAAATATCTTTGAACAACTTTCTGAATTAATATATATCTCATCTTTTCTATTTTACAACTAAAACAACTTAGAAATAAAATTGTCAAACAACTTTTAAACAACTGATGTAAGTTGTTATTTAGTTATGGACAACAAAATTCTACAATAGATTAAAAGCTTTTTATTTTTCACATCTAAAAACATGCTTTAAGTAGATAGAAAAACTGACTTTTATAAAAGCTTTACTTTTACAGTAATTTCTTTAGATATGATTATTGAGCTAAAGTTTTCAGTTGTATAAATGAATTTACAGAAATCTAAGTTGAATTTTAATGTTGCTTTTAAACCGTTTTTGATCTTTAAAAAAGTCCTTTATGTACTTCAAGTGACATAATGTTAAAGCCACTTTAAAAGCAATAACATGCTTTAAAGTTAACCAGATGAGTTATATACTTGACAACAAGGCCAAGACATTATCTTTCAACCTATATATTGTACAACATTTAATCAAACTCATTAACAACAAATCAAACTGTTTATATATGAAATGTTTTTTAAAGATTACAGCTTTTAAGTACAGACAAAATAAAAGTACAAAAGAAACAGCTGATTTATAAGCTAGTAAAAGTTTGTACAGTTGGTGCGGTTTAGCCACCTACTGAGACAAACCTCTAATCAATCTTCTAGTCTATTTATCAATAATTTTTCAGTCAAAATGAACAACTAAGGTCACTTTAACAAGACATGTTCTTAGCACACTTGCATAATTTTAATAACTTTTTAATTAAAATAATCATAATTCTTTTTTGTAAACAGCATAATTGAATACTGTATGCATGTTTATATTTCAATATTTTACATTTTGCCTGTACCAAATTGATTTATCTGATTAAATGTTTGGGCATACAAATAAATATTATACAAAATTCGATGACAGAATCAATTGTTTTGACTGTTTTTCAGGTTTTAGATGAAATTGAAAAGATACTGACTAATTGTATTTCCTGAACTGATTGAAAATGAACAAAAATATTGTAGTATCAGCAAATAGATTTTACTTGACAGTCTAACAAGTATTTCAGTTTAGGGTTGATAAAAACTTACATCAATATTTACATAAAAGCTTTCTTAGAATTACAATAAATTCATTTATCAAAAAGATCAAACTGAAAATTTGGTTATCTGAAATTAAATTCACTTTTAAATAAATCGATCAAAAAAATACTAATAACTAAACTATATACTATTAAAATGTTTATTTTGACTAATTTAAAAATAATTTTTTTATACCTCACTAATTGTTACTCTCTTTTTTTAAATAATTAGTTTTTAATTTACAGATGTCTGTAAATAAAGTTTCTATTTTTTTGAAAGTGTTTTATCCTCTTGGATTAGATTTAATCGAAAAGATGAACGACTCTTTAGCTCCATCTTCAGGAAAAAACAAAATTAATGATAAAATTGAAATCGATCAAAATATAAAAATGTTGTAATCATGTTTTGTCAAATTAGTTTTTGAATTTTTTTCTGTTTTTAAAGATAAATCAATAATTAAATAATTTTTAACATCTATTTTCTATTTAAAATTTGCTTGTAGTTTTTATGATAAAAGTTTAGGTCATTATTTTATCTTGTAATAAATTTCAGTTCTCGTTATTATTTTAGTTTCTAACATTATTAAAAACTCTTTTATATATACAAGATAAAAAACTATTTTTGAACTCAAATACTTTATCAAATAATTTATCAAATATTTGTAAACATATAATCAAAACTTTTATAAACGTTTACCGTTTTTATGAAATTTTTTAAAACTACCTTTCTCATTATAACTTAAATTTCTTTTACTTCAAATGACATAACAGTTTTATGCATTAGTTCCATCTCTTCAAGATTTTGATCACATATCAAACTAAGTAAACTTAAACTAATTTAAAAAATCTGATTATAAACGTTAAATCTACCAACTCATAAATCTATTATTGAATTTTATTGTAGTTTCTATAGCTAAAATTTTGTAATAAATTACTGGTTTCTAGAAATTTTGTAAAACTTTTCTTTTAAGCTTTGATTTTGCTCTGCTAGTCTTATAATAAATAAGTTTACTCATTTTTCAAAATAGACTGTAATTAATTTTCGAGTTTTCATTTGGTTATATCATATATCATACATTAATAATATATAACATCAAAACATAAAATCTTTTTTATCATAATAGTTTTCAAACTTGTTAAATCTTTGCTGACAAAAAACGAAAATAAATTTTTGGTAGAAATTGTTGAAAAATACTTAAAAACTTAAATTATATCTTAATCATTCATAAAATGATTAGCTTTTAATCAATTTTTTAACTTAAAATTGCCATTAAAAACATTTTGATAATCAAATAAGTCAAATACAGCTTTGTAAAAATATTTTTTAGTAGTTGAACCGATTATTTTAAAGATATTGATGATATATATTGGTTATATTAATAACTTTTGTTATTGAACATTTAACTAAGAACTTTTTAATTGGTGTTGATAGCTTGCTGCATAGTAAAAAAACATTTAATTAAATATTAGTAGTTACAAATAAGATGAGAAAGTGCTTGTCTTTATTTAATTTATGATTATATAACAATTATATAACAAATAATATTAATTATGTTAATACTAAAGTATTTTTGATCCTTAGTCAAGCTTTTCAACAGCTAAACGCCAAATTAAAATTCTTTGTGTCTTGTTATCTTCCAAAATATTTTTGTAATCTAGTATAACGTTAAAACTAATAGTATGTAAATAAACTACTGATAAAAGGGATTTTCCTGGCTAAAAAGATTAAATAATTTACTCTAAATTATTTTGTTTGAATTATTTCGGTTATTTTAAAATAATTGTTTTAAAATAAGCAAGTTTTTAGGTTTTTTACTTATCTTAAAATTGAAGTTCAAAGCATCTTTTGCTTTCTAATTACGTCACCAATAAGTGAATAAGTAATTGAAATGGAGGTTTAATGTAAAGTTTCACTAAACTTTATATTTTAATTATTAAATGTTTTTCAAATCAAAGTTTTTCGTTTTATGAATTTTTCATGATAAAATTACGTCAGTTTTAGTAGATGTCACTAAAGATGACAAAACCTTTTTCTTTTTCGACATACTGAATACAATATCGGTGATACAAATTTCTTTGTTCAGTTCACTCAACAAAAGAGGAATTTTTCAATGAAATCATTCAACTCAAAAGTTATTTTTAGACTTTAAATAAAATCCTTAAGTGAAAAGGCTTTGTATTTTGTGTATTGTAAGCTTAAAAACTTTTAAACATTTCACTAATTAGTCAGAAAAAAGAGTATTTATTTAAAACATTCTTTAAAATCAGTTGGTAGTTAGCTGAATTAACATTACCAAATTGAAGATAAAATTTGAATCAACTTTTAGTGTTTATTGTCAATGATTTCTATTTTAAAACTCCAATAAAATGATTTAGAAAATATTTTCAGGCCTTAAATTATATTCAAAGGTTTTCAAGACCTATTTGTTTTTTTTTGTGTGTGTCCTGTTTACTTTTCCTATATTGAAAGCTTTTTTGTGTACCTAGAAAATTCATGTTTTTTAATATCTTGGTTAGTTATATATTTATAAGTTTCTACTTAAAGAGCTACTTGTTAAATCTTCAATAGAATTAGGTAATGAAATTTAATATCCAATAAAATTACTAAAGTTTTAAGAGAAACGTTTGCAAACAAGTTTTAAAATATTAAGAGGAATCATTTAGAAATTTATAATATTGAGTAATAGCAAAGAGTATTAAAATTACTTTGGAAAGTTTCTAGATTAAAGACAGGTTTTTAGCTAGCTATATTTTTTGATTTTAGATAGCAGTCAATTTTTTATAAAATCTAATCATATTTTTTCTGTATTATTCTTTTAAGCTGAAATTTAAGTTATTATAAACTTAAATAAATCAAAATTATTCTTAATTTACAAATTTCTTTTTCTATTAATATATTTTCTAAGTTTTCTGATTAAATAAAGAATGATGTATTTATAGATAAACTATTTTCTTACAATAAGTAAAAGTAAAACTTGCTTGTTTTAGTTTTACAAGTCCAAAAAATTAGCTTAAGAATTCAATGTTTGTTTAATAAGCTACGTAGCAGTGAAAACAAAATCTATACAGAAACCAACTACATAATAACATAAAGCTTCTTTATTCAATATCATTTTCAGTTCACCTTTAAAATATAACTTTTTAAGTTTCTTCAGATTTATAGTTATGTGGAAAAACTTTATTTTATCAGTGACTTATTAAATCAGTAGAAAAATGAATTAGTTATTCAGCATCTTTTTAATGATTAATCTTTATTAACCAATGTTTTTTGCTACTTTTACAGTAAAATATTAGAATGTTAAATTTCAGATAATAAAGATAACTTTTGTTAAAATTGGGTTAATTAATTAGCAATTTCTGTACTTGTTGTTAAGCGGTTTAAGAAATCACAAAATTACCTTTTTTTTACTTTTTATTTATCACATTTCTGAATAAGTAGTAACAAACTTTCAACTTTTAGTTTATTTTTAAAAGGTCAAACCTAGATTTTTGTTTGACATTTACATTTTTTACTTCATGTTTGTTTTACATGACAAGATTTTTTTGCGACTTTGTATGGTAAACATGAAACGAAAGTTGTAGAGACATACTCACAAAAATAGTTTAACATTTAAAAAAAACTTGATACAGTTAGTGTTCTATATTATTTTTGATGTGAAACTTTTTTTATCACGTGAATAACATTTATAATTTATGCACAATATTCTAAAAAGTTCTAATTGAAATTACAGGTTAACTTTAATCAAGTGTTTTTAGTTGAAATAAGATAATATGACTTCATCACTACGTAAGTACAAAATGTTATCAATAGAATTAATAAAATATTAATAAGAACTTTAAACGTAATTGGGATTTTCTTTAATTGATTATAAGTGGAAGTTGAAATTAACAAAGTTTAAAATATTGGATTTATAAAATAATCTTTTGCAGTTTTTTAGGTTTATTTAGTGACTTTGAAGTCAATTTGCTTACTGTGTTCTTTATTTATTTTCAGCACTTATATCAAATACACATGGTTTAGCATGTAAGTTTTTATTTTATTTATTTAAACTTTGACACACACACTTTTGTCTCAAATTAATTTTGTTTACAAATCTATAAATTTTTATCATTTTTGTTTTATGATCAGATTTAAAAATTTTATTAAAATAAAAAATTGATATTTAAGATGAAATCTTAAGGTGTTAAATAAAACTATTTACAGAAAGAAGTTCTGTAAAATAAATGAAATTTAAATGAAATTAATTTCTTCTTTTCACGTTTTACTTTGATTTACTAAACACATAAACTTATGAACTAAAATATTGAATTAATTTTTTAAATTTTTATTCCAGGAAACAATCTAATTATTATCAGATAAATCAAAGATCAGATAAAGCAAAGCTTCTTTAGTACTCCACTTAAAATTTAAAGATCAACTTTTAAATAATCTGGAATTTGAAGTGTTCTTAAGTGATTTAGGATTTTAAATTTCTAAGAAACGTAAAATTATTTTAAAAACTAAGAAAATATGTGAAGAGTTTGATTAATCAATTGTCATTTTAATCAACTAAAATACATTTTTCTGAGAAATAAAACAATTACAACATTATTAAATAAGATTAAATCATTCTAGGAAACGTTTAGTTTGTTTATCATCATGTAAGTTGAGATGAAAGTATTTAAAATAAATAAAGTATTTGAAATGCTTTAAAGTTTTGTCATTCATTCAATTAACTGATAAGAAAATAAAGAAACTTTTAAAAGCTTAGAATCAAAATGAGTATTGTTTAATAACCCGATAAAAACGAACACTTTAAGATTCAAGACGTTTTAAAGATCTACATAATGAGCGAATGATATTGAAGCATTAAAATAATCCATAAAAAGTACAAAACTTAAATTAGAATTCAAAGTACATTATGCTTGATAGAAATATTTTTTTGTTTGTTTAACAATTTAAATAAGAACTTGGTAATTTATTTTGCAGTATTTGTGTCTCTGATTGCTGGAATATTTGGCATCACTATGCTTTTTGTTGTTGGGTTTTTTGTACTTGAACAAATTGGATGGTTGGATTTTAACCATCCAGAGACACAAAAGTGTTTAATGAAAGAAGAGAATACATGTTCATCTAGTTCAACTGCTGAAGTCACAGAAGTTAATAAGATGACAAATCCTGGAATGACTTGGATGATGAAAGACATAAAACCAATCCCAAGAGCGAAGCTGAAGAATGTAGATGATTTTGGAGGTAATCTAGTAGTGGTTAAGATAATTTGTTTTTAAAGACACCTTTCAAGAAAGTCAATCTTTTTTTATGATTTCTTAGAAGTGTATTTTCAGAAAACACTAATCAACAGTTTAAACCTTTAACTTTTAATCTTTCAATTGTTGAAACAATAAATAGGAAAAGTAATTTCTATTAATATTCATAAACAATCTTTATTAAATTTGCTTTTATTTGGTAGTAAAACAAATTTTTATTTGAAACTAATTTCAATGTCTGCTGTATTGTTTATAAACCTTCAGCTTTAATTGAATATATTTGATAAATTAAAATTGATACTTTTAAAATCACCTTAAAAAGAAAAACAACAATTTAACACGAGTTTGTAGAATGAAGCTTAAGATTGACGTTCGTGTTTTATTCACGTTTTAAACAGAAAGTTCACAGAAAAAGTAATTTGCTAATTTAGTATCTTAAGATGTAAAACATTTTAAACAAGATTTGATCTTGGATATCAAATACATGTCTTGTACTTAGTGATTGAGTGTGCCAACATCTTTACACAAGACCTCTTTTTGTTTCTGAACTACTTTTCAACTTTTTATCTTGTTTAATATCAAACATTTTTATCAATAAAATTATTTCTAGTTGAAACAGTTATAAAGAAATAAAATAAAAGTTTATATTTTCTTATTTGATGTTTAATAGTTATAAATCGAACTTGTTGATCAAAAACAATTTCAGTTTATAACGATCTTGATATAAGTCAATCATGATTACCCTTCTTAAAAATTTGATGCTATTTTTGTAAACATCTTGGCCAAAATATGAAACTTTATTTCTAAATGTTTTGATTTTCTACTTTGAAAATATTAAATCTTTTGAAAAAAATAATCGAATTAAGTGATGAATATTTTAACAACGAACTTAAATTGACTACAATAAAGTTAAAAGTATAATCTTTGCATCATATAAACATAATTTATTTTTATTAGGTATATAATTATCGAATTAAAGTTAAAATTAAGTAATTACTACGGAAGAAAGAAAGATATAAACAATCATATAATCTTTTTGCAATTATTCATTATCGTTTAATTACTAAATCTATCAAAAATACTTCCTTAATTTTATTAGATTAAAACTTAATACGGTTTTAGATAGTGATGCAGTTGGCTACGTAAACAAACTTTTCTCTGATATTCTTCGAGATGAGCAAACAGAAGATGAAGAACCACAAAGCTCAACAGTTGCTGTCATTCACGAAAATAAATCAGATAAAATTAGAACAAAAGAGCCAGCAGAAAAAAGATTGAAGGTATAACATTCAACATTTGATTGAAAATATCAACTCTAACGCCAACAACAAACTGTTATATAAACAATTATTTCGGATACTGATCAATTTTAAAAGAAAAATTCTCTTTAAATTTTAGCTAAGTACAAGAAGTTTTATTGTCATGTACAATAAATTAATAAAAAAACCTGTCTTCAGGGATTGCAGATCTTACCTCCATTTAAGCCTGGAAGAAATGTAAATGAGCTTTCAAGTTTCAAACCCTTACCAGAATCAAGACCCTCAGTAAGTATTTAAATCAATTATTTTCAACTCTTAATTTCGTCAAATTGATCAACTAGTTTTGACTTATTATTATACAACTGTTTGATTGTTAACAGCCCTTAAAGACCTAAGCCATGTTGACAAAATTAAAAAAAACAGAAATTTTTGAAGTATTATTCTGTTTTTACTTGAATTTTAAAACAACTTTATTTACTCAAAGCACAAAACATTTATGCTGATGGAAACATCAAATCTATCTATATTAAGTTGCTCAGGTTTTTAAAAGATGTATAAAACACCATTTTATATAACTTTCTACATTTTAACTTAAATAAATAACATTAAGTCGGCATTATCACTCAAACTAGTATAGACGAGCAAGAATTTATGCTTTAAACAACTTCATTTTCAATTATTTATGAAAAATATTATTGGTATCATTTTCAAACTATCAATTCAAATTTAATTGTAATTTAAAAGCGCAAATGCTTAAAGCATAAAGAAGTTTTTTTATTAAAAATTCAAAAGGCTTTGTTTAATTGTATTGTCATTCATCTATCAATAAAATATTATTCTTTTTCAAACTAATTTTAAATCTTTTTCTGACAAACAGTTCTTGTGCTGGTAGTATTAAGTACAGTTCTGTTTAAACAATGTCTGAACGTGAAAAAACGATAAATTGACATATTATCAGCACCCTAAAATACTTGATAAATGATAATCACGTTTTTATATTTATCTATCATGAAAAACTTTCATTACATAGTACTTAATAGTACTTAAATAAAAGATTAAATAATTACCTAAGCAGGCATTTTCATCACTTAGGCTACATAATATATATTTTCTAAAAGGTATCTATCTACAATTTGGCCAGTTTTATTGATTAATTTTTCAAATTTTGGTTTTAAATTTGGTAATTTATTTTTTATAAGATTACAAGCAATTTATTTTTATAGTATTACCAAACAAACAGAAAGCTTTTAATAATACTACAAGTTTTTAGATGGTGAATAATATTACTCATATTATTGAAGTTAAATTTACTAAGTCTGTACAAAAGAGTCTGTAAAAAAAGATTAATTTCACTTTCCAAGCTTCTTAAAGTTTATGAGAAGTTAATTATAATAGTCTAGATTAGAACGATTCTACAAAAAAATTAATATTTTCAGTAAAAGTAAGCACTTGTAAGTTAGATGTGTTTACAATGTTTTATTAAGTTGTTTAACTTTTTCGTCAAAAGTTAAGAAACCTTTTTTTGACAGGTACAAACAACAAACTTAAATCATCAAATTTCCACTCCTAAAATGGATGCAACAGCTTTATAAAAGGATTTTATAAAGGAGGCGTTCTTCTCTAAGCTGATGAAACTTTGGTTTTAAACATCAAAACGAAGCTCCAAACTTATGTATAAAGCAATTAAAACTAAAAGGTGTAAACGAGTTTTGATTTTTTATTCTGATAAACCTTATGGAAAGTTGAATACTTTGCCAACTATCATCTCAGCATCATTTTTAGAAGCTTTATAACAGTTTTAGTGAAACACGTGTCTCTCTGTTTCAACCTTCTTATTAAAATATAAAATATATTTCAATAAAATGTTGTCTATTTCAGTCTGTATTTACAAATATATATACAGTAAGTCGTTGAAGAAAATAAATACTTTTTATTAATATATTTAAAGTTTAAGCTGAACAAAACCTTATTAATATTTAAACAAGTTAAACCAGATTTTCTTTTATAGGTAAAACAGAAAAGAGATCTATTAATTGATAAAAAACTATTTATTTAAAAGTTATAAGTAATTTTATTTGGTGTTGTAAGCTCTGTTTTTATAGATTTTGAATATTGATATCCAATGCACATTCCTTAAATTTAATGCGTTCAAAAGTGACATTTATCTTTTGCTGAAATCAGATGCATTAATATTTGTTATTAATTATATCGTTATTAAAAAAAATTCATTTTACAGCAAGATAATCATAATCTAGTTTTTAATTTCTTTCTGATTCATCGACAGTTTAAGAATATTACATTTTTATACATTTACTTAACAGTGTAAGACAAAATGAAAACTACTTAAATAAGAGCTTCTTAAAAAGATAATTTATCTTAAAAATCATAAAAAGTAAGAAAGTAAAAGAAATATAATTTGTGCAATCATTTTATTACTTCATTTGAATAAAAAAGTTTATTTGAATACAAAGTTTTAGTTTTCTGTAAAGTTACACTTTTGTGCTCTGCAAAATAAGAATTATTTTTTATTAAAATCATCTAAACTATTATCTGATTTATAAGATATAACTGATTAATCAATCTATAAATTTCTACTAAAAGATGTTCAATACTATTGTCACCGATATCTGATAGATTACCTATTAATTTATTAGCTCTTATGAAAACTAAAACTATTTCAATACTTTGAACTTTTTATAATGACAAGCTTTACATTTTTTAACTTTGTACATTAAAGTATTGTATAAAGCAAAGATTAATTTCTTTATATCAAAATTGTATTTCAGATTAAATATTATCTTTCAAATACTATATATAGTATTAAATTAGCTATTCTTTGCATTCTTGTAGGTTTACAATGATTTATCAATGAATATAGTATTTCAAATTTAATAATTTATTTAAATTGCAACTTGATATAAGACGGTTTCTCCTTTATTATTTGTTACCAGTTCATGTTCAAAGCATTCTATTACTTTAATTTTAATCAAAATTTCAAAAAACATTTTGTTTATATATATCTCATTCAAAAAATTTTAAATCTAATAAATTGTTTTATAGTTATTTTTGCATCATAGGTGTTTTAATTTCTTATTTGATTTTAAGTTTTTAAAAGACTATTTAATAGGTATGTTTTGAACCTTAGAAAATATTTTTCAATACATTTCTTTATTAATAATATATAATTTTTTTTTATATTATTAACACTCCGTGTAATTGTTCACTGTTATATGCTCTGAGTGCTATCGAAATACCATGTGTTACATCTTTTACTTTCTATATTTCTAACTAAATAGATGTTATTCGTGAGATTGTGTGTTAGCGAGAGGTGCTCTCTTCAGGTACCCTCCTTCTCATTTATTGAAATAAATAAATAAATGACACAAGAATAAGTTTACATTTTCTTTCAAGAAAATGCTATCATAAAATGTTAGAACATATCAAATGATTATAAAATTGTTTTACGATTTAATATTTAATTTAAGTAGAATGTCTATATATTTGCTTAGATAATCTGCAGTAAAAAAAGTGAAAATATTTGTAACTTTATCCAAAACAGTATTGCTCATGACAATGATGGTTTAGACTATTGTTATAAAGTATAAATAAAAAAATATTCATTAAGTATTAAGCACCTGTAAAGTACAACTTGAAAAGCAGAATTTGGTTTACATTTTTAGTACCACTTAATCTCTTCAAAAAGTTGATATTTTTATTGGTGAAATACCAAGTTACCTACTATGGTTTCTTCTTCACCAATTTCATATTTGCGTTTAGTTTTAAATTTTTTGTATTTGTGTTTAGCGATTAATCTTTAATTTTAAGTAAACCATGCAAATGTGCAATTCATAAATATTAACCAGCATTTAACTTTTTTAATCTTTGTGTTTCATAATAATTATTTGCTTTGAAAGTCAGTAAATAGACTTAAATGTTATTATATAGAAATGTCCTTACAATATGATAGGAATAAAAATGCTTATTTTCCTTTAAAGAAACATTTTCTGGAAAGGATTGAAACAAACTTAAGATTTAAAAAAACTTATATAAATCTTTGATTTAGACCTTGTTATAAAATAAAATGTTACTATATATCAACTTAATGGTTTAGAAAACATTTGAAATTTGATTAACGTTTAATATAAATTCAAACTATAACAGTTTACTTTCGATTTAGTTAAAAAGATTATTAAGATTAACAATTTTGTTAAAACACGAAATAAAACGATTTAGTTAATTTTATAGCTTGACTGGAAGAGCACAAACAGATTTAATGTATTTAAAATTGACTGAAAAAATATAAAACAAACAGAAAAAGATGTTAATGTTTTGACTGAATACTTTTAAATTACTTTTAGTGAAATATTCAAAAATTGAAATCAACTTTTAACTGACAAAAAGTTATGAAAATGCCAAACTTACGATATTTTTGAATTGTAGAAATAATCAAAAATGTTGAAACTCTTTTGGTCAAAGACTGTTATTGAAATTGATTTTGGTATTTTGATTACTCAAAAAAATTATAATAAATTTTAAAACAAGTAAACAACAAATAAATATAATAGATATTAGTGATAGAATCTTGCAACTCAGAATACCTTGTCGATTTAAAAATTAAATACAAATGGAACTTTTTACAATTGAATACTTTACAAGGTAACTAAACATGTATTTTATATACAATACTATTAAATATAAATTATCTTAATATAAATTTACTTTAATCTTAATCTAAATTTACTAAACATATCATAAGAGCCTATAAACTAGATAATGATCACTTTTTAGTGATAAACCATTATTATTTTAATCTTAAGCGGTTTTCAATTGTTTTTAGTTCAATCGTAACTTCCACACAATAAAGATATAATCTTCAGATTGACGTGTTTCGACTTCTACAAAAATCGAATACTTTTGTGTTAGAAATTGACTAAAAACCAAATTTGGTTTTAATATATTAGCTGAAACATTTTTTAGGCCAAACTTTAGAATATCTTAGTTTTCTGATATACAGATAAATCAACTTTGGTCAAATTATTTTAGAAACTAATTAAAAACTTCAAAAGAATATAAATAAATTATATTTAGAAACCTTCTAATTCGCTCATATTATTTGATTTTCGTTTTATAAGAGAGAAGTTGTAACAAGCAACCACGAGTTAAATAAATAAATAAATTAAAAAGTAAGTTTGTTGACAATTACTGAAAATCTGGTTAACACAGATGATTAAAAATAGAAAAATATTTTATTAGTTGTAAAGAATATGTTTAGTAAATTATAACTTTTTCATAATAATAAAACACAAGCCGTAACTTAAGAAAATAGAAAACAAGTTTATACTTTATGTTTAGAGTATCAACTTGTTATTCAGGTTTCTATCCAATATCATCAGCAACTCAAGTGTACAGATCATACATACAAACATAGCAAGTGCAAGAATTTACAGTGATTGCCATAAATAAAAGCTAAATTCTTAAACACAAACTTTTAGATGAATTCTCTTGTAGCCACATCAAATAATCATCTTTTTTCAGTCTCCGAACCTTAATAACTCTTCAGACATAAAAAAAATTAACAAAATATATTATTGTACAAACTTATATTCTTATTTTATGGATTGATTAATGTTATATTGATACAATTAATCTTATATAAACTGTTTTAGTTATATAAGGTTTACTTGGTGGTCGTTTTTTTGTATTTATCAGTATGATAAAGTACTCACTAAATTTAAAAACACTTTAAGATATAGATAGTTTCTTTTTGTTGTCATATTAGAAGAAAATTAATAATTTAATGATAAATATCTGCTACTAATTTTGATGCTAAGTTTAAATCTTTTATTTAGTTCTTTTAAAGTCTTATATCTACTTTTCAACAGTTGATTCAGATAATTCTGTTTAAAATGTTTAAATAAAAACTTGATGAATAATATAATGATAAAAAGTTTTCAAAATGATATACAATTATATTTTTATTATTTTATATTGTTTATTTATTTTCAAAATATTGATTAAAGTAACTTTTGAAACAACAGATTTGAATAAAATTTGATTGATACTGAAAATCAGACTTAATGTCGCCTTCATATTAAAAAACAAATTTTAAAAAAACGAAAAATTAAAAAATTTGTATGTAAGTTTTTGCTTACTACCAACTGAAACAATATTTTCTTATAAACTTTCACCAGTAAAAGCGCTAAAGAGTAATTTATTCTTTCTTTGAATGAATCAGAACAAGATGTATTATAAAATACTAAATAAAAATGATTTCATTCAAAACAATCTGAATAATTGACAAAATTATATTACAATTTCTAAAAATTAATCTATTTTTTATGACTTTATACTTTTTATCTACATTTAATATTATAAATATTATTGACGTATCAACAAAATAGGGTCATACGGAAAGGTTTCAGTATCTTTTATCAATTTATAACTTTGATGGTTACTTAAAAAGACATTAGATGGATGATTATTTTAATTTTTAATATTCTTTTCGTAATAGTAATAGTGAAAATGATAAAAAGAAATAGTAGTCTATAAGTGTAGAAGCTTGTAATCTGATTTTAACAATTTTAAGCCTCAACAAAAGCTGCCACAAAACATTTGTTTTGTTGAACAACACAAAGCTGGTAAACATTGATTAATAGCAAAGGATATAAAAAATGTTTTTGAGGTTTTTCCTACCTAGAAAAAGTTTACTTTCAACATGTCTATCTCTCTACAATTTTATTTCAATTTACAAACATAAACACCACTAAAAAATTAATACTTCGATCTTTATAAATGTCTTTATAGAACTTATGAAGCAAGTAAAGACTTTTCACATTTAAAAGGTATTTCTTTGTTAGTGAAAACCCTTATCTGTCTTTTGATGCATACATAAGTGCATATAAGTGTCTATATTGATGACATTTATGGAAACCATAGATGTTTAGTCGCAAAACATACGTTAGTGACACACTATGAAATAGTTAATGAACTTTTCAAGCACTCTCATGCAGTTTGAAGATGAAAAAGATGATATGACAGCTATCAAAGATGAAAATATTGTTTTTAGAGTGCAAGGAGTAAGGGTTCGGCCCACTTAAGTTCTGTAATAATGAACCAGTTCCAACAGAGAAGAAAACTTTGCTGAAATCGAAAACAGAACTCTTCATTCGTAACGAGTCATCAAGCTCTGAGAAAAACTTGATGAGTTTGACACAATGTGAAAATATCTATCTCCCTGGTGACAAACTTACTGGTAATTGAGCTTAACCTGGCAATGCTGGGCTAAATCGTCGCATAACAATAGAATCATCCCCAGGAGACATCGGATTCTGTCTCGATATTAGATGTCATGATAAAACTTGTCGTAGGCTTTGAGACAAAACAGTTGCTGCTGCTGAGAATGTTTTATTTTTTTATGAAGGTCATACTTTCCCGCCAATATTCGTCATGCTGTGTGACGTCACAACTTTTCGAACGATTAGGATAGAAATAAATTCCATTTCAAATTACTTTCTGATGAAGTTGGTATTTAAATTCCATTTTGTTTAAAAATATTGTTAATTCTTTTAAGATTGTTATTTTTATTGCTTGTTTTTTGTCATCTACATCTCAGCTTATTTCTAATCCCTTTGAATACTGCAGAAGTTACCTGATTTCTGTTTAAGTGTGTAGAATGTAAATGTTATAAAAATAGTAAAATATTTTTCAAACAAGAAAAATTTTCTTGAAGAATTCTGAAGGTATATTAACGGTTGGTAATCCCATTAAAATTCCTAACAAAGTAAGTTCAACTAATTTGTTACTACATCTTTTTGTCAGGTAAATAGATCTAGGTTTTGCCAATTTAAGTGTGCAAGTGATTATTGTTAAATGCAAAAAAAAAGGATGAAAATAATTAAAAGATTTCAAAAAATCTTGCTGAAGTTTAACAATAAATATATCATTATGAGTTTGAAGTCAAGTAATCTGTAAGAAGTTAGGTATAAAAATGATAATTTTATCAACTATTTCTAAACATATGTTACATATAAACATATTTTTCTGAATCTACAATTTTAAATATTTATAGCTCAATGACAAATTTATGTATCATGATTAAATATAATAACATATACTGCTTTTATACCAATTGATACATTAAATATCAAAATTACAATTAAAATGGTTTAACTTTCATCGCAATGTTGTCAAAATTTGAAGAATAATCCGTAATTTGAATGCCTTAAAACCATTATTGGCTTTTTACACTTCTAACTTAGCTTCCAAAACTGTTTTACTACCTTGAATGTAACTCAGTGAATATAATTATCAGTTTTTCTCGTATCAACTCAGCTTAAAATTATTCCTTTAAGAAGTTCCTCCAGATATATCAGTTTTTAAACCAGTATGTAAATTTGTAAAATATAGTCCTACACTATCTTATTATCATCTGTAAAAAATTGTTATCTGTCAAGTCGACAAGAAAAGAGATATTAAGCTTCTGTTTCAATTGTAAAATATTGGTGTGCAGTAATATTACAATAATATTAAAAATTAAATTTTTATTTTAATCCTTTCATGAAGTCAGAAGCCAGAGTTAATCAGTAAATCATCCTAACTATCACGGACAAGTAGTGCTTCATATTTTTCTTTATAACTAGCCTCCTAATCCTCTACACAATATAAACAATTAGATTTATATTCGTTCAAAACACAATAACCTGTAATACGTAGATAATAGATTCTTTTAATTGAATTAAAACATTGAATGATTTAAATGTCGTCTATAAAAGTTTTAAAGCCAATGAATAAGATTAGAAGGATAGTTGGTGTAATAGACATTGATATTTGTAAAATAGTTTCTTAAGAAGTATTATAGCAAAATTTTTATAATTTTTTCGTTTTTTTTTATTATTTTGGTCAAAATTGATGAAGATTTTTTATGTTATTAGAACTAAATTTTCAGAGAAATAATTTTTGTGATGTGAAGATATTTATGCAAAAATAAAAAAAAATATAATTCATCAGGGACTCTTTTACCTGACATTAAAAGTTTTATTCATTAATGGAAAATACCAATTGATTCATTTGTCAGCACTTAAGATGTCCTTTATGTCTGAACTGATGTTATAGTTACAAGAAGTAGTCATCTATCATTAAATTAGTCTTCATCTTTCAACAAAATTGAAAAGGGAATTTTTTTGACAGTCAGCAACATGATAAATCCATTTTAAAAATTAAATATACTTTAAGCTGTTTGATATTTGTTAATAATTTAATTGACTTTTCAATGAAGTTATAATTGCAGAAGTTGGCTCATTATCATCTAATTATCTTAAGTTACTTAAAATGTTAACAATTAGTACATCTATAAGTGATATCGGGGTGTTCAACCATAAGAAAAATGAGAACAAACCTTTTTTAAGTTAAGGTAAAAGTCTTCTAATTTATACCTATCTTATCAGTATCATTATCAAGAGCCATCAGTCCAAATTTTTACTAAAAACAAATATTACAGCAAGAAAAAGATCACCATAGATATTTGTTTTATGTAATTAAGATTTATGTACCTCTTAATTTCAACTAACTACTAAAAATTGTTTAAATTTGTTGATATTCACCAGAAATAACATTTTATAATCGATTAGTAGAAACTTTGATCTTATTGTTGAGTTATAACATTTTCAAGTTTACTTTTTTTACACTTGTTTAGTAAATCTATATGACAATGTCAAGTTTGAAATAAGCAATTGTTTTATTGACATAAATTTTTCTTTGGTATATAACTTTATCAGTAGCTTCCTAATAAATAGTGTTTCATTTATCCTAATAATTAAGCTCACAAAGTTATACATTATAACTACCTGAACAAATTCTTTCTTTTTACTTAAAGCTTTATAATGTCTTAATAACACCAGAATTTTAGCTAAAAACAGATCTTGTAATTGCTTTAATTATGATTTAATTAGATTAAAAGCCTGACTAATTAATGATTAGCTATTATAGAAGTCGTTTTCAAAATCTTTAAAATGATATTTTAAATGCAAGAAATATTTATACATTATTATATGATTTATGTTTTGGTTTTTTTATAATTAAAATCATAGAAACACTATAATATATTATAGCATAAACCTTATGAAAATTATCAAAATAAACTTAATCAAATTTTATGAAAGCATAACAAATATTTTCTATATTTTATTAATGTTTATATTTTGGCCTACACAATTATAAGCAAATAAAAAGACAGATAAATAACGCTGAAAACCAAAAACTATTAACTAGAAAAGACTAAATGTTTTGAATAACTCAAACTATTGTTCGTAAAAATTATCTTAAAAATGTGAAAAAATGTTTGTTCAGCGTGTAACTTAATATATTGTAGTTAAAAGGCTTCTACTTTAAGCTTTGAATATTTGTTTAGTATATGTTGTGTGAATCTCTTGTCTAAGTTATAATGTTTTCAACTATGATTTATTATTTTTTAATAAATTCGAATATCTTGTAAATGTAAGTATAAACAAAAGCTAAAACTTACAACTATAAAAATATTTCTTCGTCAAACTTTATAAATATTTAAAAAAAAGTTTGAAAGCGATAAATTGATTTGACGATGGTTGAATAATCAAAATAAATTTTGTTTTCGATAATTTATTATAATTGATAATAAATTTAATAACAGAATTTTGTCAAGAAGCCTTTAAAATATAATTTTAAGTTGGATTATTTTAAGAAAAAATTGAAAAAGCTTTTTTTATGTTTACATAAAACTTACTTGTATTTCTGTTGCTTGTATTTCAAGAAAATGTTAGTTTTTTATGCCAAAATTGTAAGTTTAATTGATTTTATGCAAATGATGCATTTGTCGCTAACTAAATTTTTCTTATCTTTTCAAATGATGAAAATGTTGATGATATTAAATTAATTTGGCTTCAAATAAAACTGAATACCCAAACAAAAACTGAAATCATGAATAAAACTGAAATAATAAGCTAATAATATTTAGCTTAAATTTAAGCTGCAAAAATGATATCTTTAATAATAAATAGTTTAAAATGAAATTAGATAAAACAATTTAAGTTTGAACATTTTTACATCTTAGCATAAATCATGTCTTATTTGCTTATGTAAATAATAAGGATGAATTTAAAATCTATTGAAATTGTAAACAACTTTTAACTAAAAAGCATTTTGATAAATCGTGGCTATATCAGATTAAATTTCTATATTTAACCTAGCATCTAAGTTTTGGGTTTGATTATTTTGAAAAAAGCTGTATTAAAAAGCATAAAATTTTTAAAGTGGCATAATCTGTTACACGTTTGACTTTAAGGTTTAAAAAAAATAAAAAAATATTGTAGTTTTATACTACGTAAAAGAAGTTAGCATTTTTGTTGATTAAATTTAAGAAAAAGAAAATTTGTTAAAATTAGAAAAGTTAAGAAAAATAAAAATAGCTGATTGTGCTAAAAATAAATTGACTTATTAAAACATCTGATTTTTGAAAACTATAATTAAACTGGAGATTGACTCATTCATGATAAAACTTTTAAATTAAATACTTCAGAGTTATCATTGATTGATTCTTTAAATATAAATAGTAAATTCCCCATCAAACTCTTGCTTGTAGTCTTTGAATCATTTTAATGAATCACTGATGATGTTAAAAGACTTATAAATTTGAGTCAAAAAAAAAGAAAGTTCAAAATATAATTTTTTGTCAGAATTAAACAAATTTGATACCAGAGTCTGAAGATCTTTTAATACTCATTTTGATGTATATTTTTATAAGGAATCAAAGATCTTTTAGAAAGAATCTATGTCTTTGTTGATTAGAGAGATATTTATATTGAAGTTAAAGTAACCGTGAGATATAAACGTGAACGTTTTGATTCGAAAAGAATTTGATTTTGAAGCTATTTTCGAAAAACTGTAAATTTGTTTTTTATATTTTTGATCTTTTAGTAAATACTCACTAATGTTATAATAAATGAAATCTATTAATATATGATTACATCAATGCTTTTATAAATTGAAACTAATAAGTTTAAGCACATTAACAACTGACATTTTATTAACGAGCTGGTTTTACCATGAACTTTTGAAATAGTATTTGAAACTTTAAAAATTGACACAGCAATTTTGATCATATTAACTTCTTCATAAATATCATTTTATAATCAAGTCTTATGCAATTAAAACGTTCGTTCATCAACAAATTATCACTCTTTAAATCCATATAAATGCGCAGACTTTTCGTTTAAGGTAGAAAAGTAAAATTAATTTAATAGCCGATCAATAATTCTCTCTTTTTATTCGCTTTTCAATCATTGACATAACAATATGAGTATTTTAGGATTACAACAAAACAAAAAAAAACAGATTTTGAGAAACAACACAAAATTGACAGGTTATGCTTCACTGCATACAACCTTGAAAGTTATTTCGTGATTCGGTAAAATTCTCGTCGAATCTCTACCCACCAGTAAGATCACGTAACAGGGAGAACAAGTAGAAACCTAGAATCAAGAGATCTTCAATGTCTCTTTATCACCACAGAACCTTTGCCTGGATTATAAGTTTTATCTTTCGCCCAACAGACTAAGCTCGTTTCGCTTCAATGAACAAACATGCAAGTATGCTATGTACGGAAAGACGTTAAGTAAATTGTATTTTGTTCTTTATGGTTGTGTTAATCGGCGACTATTCAATATAGAAAACTGACTAAAATTGTTCTTCTTAAATGCCTAATGAAAAAGGGTTTTTCTTAAAATATTTAAAATGGTTTTTCTTGAAGTTTTTGGTTTATTGCTTAAACTAATTATTTTTGGATTCGTGGTAAGACTTTGAAAAATATTTGAATAAAAAATTAGTTTCATTTTTAGTTTGTTAGTTTGATGTTTATAAGTTCTACTAACATTTAATTAAAAATTAAAAAAAATAAACAATCATATTGAAATTATTATTACTAAAACATAAAATCATTTTTGCTGACTATTATTCAATTTTTAATTTGCTAAAAATTTACTTTTTTGGTTAAGTACACTTAATTCAAATTCACATCATCTATTTTTCATTCTTAGCCATTTAAAATGACAAGAATTAATATAGATAAATATTAACAAAAATAATTCTTTATTAAATAAATTTAAATTAAACTGAATGTGTTTTCAATATTTCAAAACTATTTATCAGATTTATAAGAGATTATTTTTGACATTGTATAGAGTTTTTTAATGAATTTTATTTGGTATATTGCTACTAAGTAACTCAGATAAAGTTGTTACAAATCTTATCTGCACGTTTTCTTTTAAAATTCCTCTGTTTCACGTCTTTTTAAATCAAATGTTTTTAATATAAAATATATCAATTTTCAACATTTCATAACAAAACAAAAATAAATTTATTAAAAAAATTAATATAATGGTAAATAAGTTTTGAAAATTTAGAACATTTTTCAAAAGAAGATAAAGATGAACATTTTATTAAACCAAGAGCAGTTTGTGAAATAAAATGATTTTTCAAATCTTGTTTGTCACACCAAATATTAATAGTAAAAATTTAAATAAATTAAAAGATTGTTATATTCTAGTTAATTGATAAATGTTCTATTTTCTATTATTTCAAGCACCAAAACAGGTATGGTAGACCAAAAAAATGTTGACGATAATTTTTAATCAAGAATATCTAGTACTACCTATTTATTGTAATAAAGAACGTAAACTTACATCAAGACTTAAAGTGAATGATTACTTTGAATGAAATTATTTGTGACAGGTTGAAAATTAATATTTAAAGTATACTCTGAAACAATAATGAATTCATACATCATGTTAAGATAATAAAATAGAAATCTTTTATATAGTCATCTTTGAGACATATGATAAAAATGGACAAATACATAATTTTCAATCTATTTTTTCCAAGTTTGATTTCTATTGTTAATTTACTATTTTTTCTCTTATCTTTCCATTTTACTGCTGATATCTTGTAAAATGTAAATCTAAATAAATGACCAAGTTAAAATTATCAGTATTTTCATACAGAAGAAGTTTTATCTGACATTTCTATGGGTTTCTAGAAAAACAAACAAGTGTTTAGTCTGTTTAGGGTTATTTGAATAACATTTTAAAATATTTTAGACAGAAATTTCTATTCTGTTCACTTATTTGTCACTACAACATTTCACTTTTCACGTTTTGCAGCTAGTCAAATATTTAAAGTTCTACTTTTTCTATTATCCATCTATCATTTAACTGCATCAGCTATTAACAATGCTCCAAAAGGTCTTTAGATCAAACTTCATTTGATGTGATCAAAAAAAATAAAGCTATCAACTTACTTACTAACTCTGACAGCTTTTTGGCATTTTAGAAGCGGTTGAAAAACTTTAATCAAAAATTTCGTGTTATTATTTTCAAAAAACGACATCGACTGAAGCACAATTTCTAAAGATGAATTTCAATTTAATAGCTTTTAAAATCGGATGAACTTTTTAAAAATTCGTCTATATATGGTGATATTGTTTTAAATTTTTATTTTCATAAATAAATTGAGAGTGGTTAGTAGAAACTTGTTAGGGAATATTCAGACCACCCGGTACTAGCCGCTCATGAAATAGTATGATTGTACATCTATATTAAAGTAGTTTTGATCATAAATTATTTTCAAAAACATCATTAGTTTGTCTTGTGATTGTGACAGGCCAAAATTAAATCGTGGACCTTCATTCAGCAGTTATTTTTGGTCTGCTACCCAGGTATGTTTGCATTTTTTAGATATATTTAACCTTCAATCACTTGAGTTGATTTTGTTTAAATGAAAATTTCTTTTATAAATAAAATAATCAATTCATTTGTGCAGAAAATCTTTTAAGTAATCTCAAACTAGTTTTGTTTTCATTTCATTTAATTTTAGTTTGAAACTCAATTATGCATTACATTTGGTCATCTTTGTTTTTGTATAGTTGTTAGTTTTTGAAACTGTTTGTTTTGTACATCATTTTTATGGTTTACTCTCATACTAGTATCTAGTTAACTACCATTAATTATGTTACTGATGTTGCCACAAATTTTTAAATAATTAGTTTTGTTTGAAAATCTTGCAAAAATATTACTAACAACGTTTTTAGTTTACAGACCTAGTAAATTTAAACTGTTTTGATTGTACTTAGGCTAAATACTTTTTTTCAAATTACAGTTATAAAAGGAAAAGATAAGATGTTAGTTTAGTAAACAGTTAATTTTGTTGAAGCATTTTGTATAGCACTATTATTAGCTGATCAAAATGTTTGTTAAAACACACGGCGATAAAAAGTTTAAAACCCTGTTAAGAAGTAATAAGTTATCAAAACTTTCCATTCATCATACACAGTTTTATTTGAACTAAATTTCGTTAAAACATTCTAATTATACTGATGTTACAAATTTTTAAACTTGAAGTGTTCTACTATTTCAAATAAGATTAAAAGTTTGAAGCTTAATTTGATTTCCTTGTCAGATTCATTCATTAAAAAATGTTTCATCTTAAATTTATGAGAAGTAAACGAACAAAATATTAGAGAGTTAAATTATTTAAAATAGAATTGAGTTTGTATCTCAGGTCATTTTTATTTCATTTAATTGAACAGAAACCATGAAAAAAGTCGTTTTATCTACACAACGACAAGACTTAATAATTAATAATGGTGTCAGATGGTAAAGTCAAAGGTTTAAATTTACAAACAAACCGATAAACATCTTTAATGCGTTTGACCAGCCTTATTGGTTTGTATCTAACCTCAAATCACATATATCTATTTCTGCTCTTTTCTTTGAAATTTGAGTTATTAAATAACGATCTAGAAATACAATTTTAGCTTCGCCATAAATATACATGAGCTAGATGTCAAGCTTTAACGTTACCTTAGATTATCAGCTTTATTACCGCATCTAAGTATGACAAAATTAGATTTACCCTTTCTCTTAGACACAGTGAATTGTTAAGTTGCGAAACTATCATTGTGAAATCAGTCACTATCGTAAAATGAACATATCAAGTTAAGAATATCAAACACGGCTTGTAATATTCTACTTTTTTACATACAAATACGATTATTTATATAAAATCTGTCTTCCATCTGTCGATGCCTGCGGCTTTGAGTTAGCGACAACTTTACAAGATTTTGCAGCTTAAAATTTTGGCAGGTAAATTTTTAGAACAATGAATGTCTCACCGGTGTAAATACAACCTTGCTTAAAACCATTAGTAACGCTTTGACGTCATAAGAATGTTTGATGACTAGCAGTGAATTGAAAGAACTTCAAATAATATTGAATATCTTTTTTTTAAAAATATATGAGTGCTTATTGGTTGAAATGAAATAAGTTTGTGTTCGTTAATAACTGTAATGCATTAATTTTTGGTGGTTTAGTAATTACGATTTCTGGTAAGTTTATTTTGCAACTAAAATCAAACCAAGTCGCCTGTGGCGGTTGAACCGGAATCAATTTATGTCTTTATATCAGCAAAATATATTTCAAATTGAGCAATCCTTGTCATTTGCTAATATCTTTGAGAAGACTGTTTGTATTCGGATGGAACATTTGCATAACTTTGTTGGTTGTAGTGATGTTACAGCGTTCAATTTTGGCCGTATACTTTTCTGTCACCAGCAGCATAACTATAAAACATTTTTTGATCTAATGATTTTTCAACATGGTCTGAAGATTTCTCAAATAAAATTTTAAAGCAGATTAACGGGTGTATTGTAGGCCTAGCTTTGTTTTATTTATTACAATAGAGAAAGCATTTTTTTCTCAAAATTACAAGTGATTATCATCGTATGCGCTGACAATAATCTACAGGAAGAAATACAGTTTTCAAACCTGTTCAAACTCTTTTGAAGTCTCAGAATGTTATTTCAACTGACCTAATTTGAACGATATAAAAAGTAAAAATGATACAATAAGCTTCAAAATTACCAACTCACAAATAAACCATAAAGTTTTGCTATCTGCAATTTAAAAAAATACCTTCGTTGTAATTTTCAAATCATTTCTTTTTGTAATTCTTAATAACATTAAAATCCTATTGTTCCTATAAAATTACCAATTTGATACTTATAGTTTGAGGACTAATAAAATCACTGCAAGTTCAGATCCAATAATCTACTGTTTGTTTTGTTTTTTCGTAAGACTCTAAACTAAGATTTAAAAACAAGAAATTAGGTTTAAGTTATTCAAGCTTGCAAACAAACTTATTTATTGAAAACTAACTTAATACAGTAAGTGGATCTAAGGTGTGACGACTTCTTTGCAGACAGTTAATTAACTAGAAAGTTCTAACTTCAATGGAGTTTCTGGTGCAAAAATGTTATGAGGGTCGTAGACATAAAGATCACAGAAAATTAGAAATTAAGTTACAACATATATGTTGTCATGTGATAATTAAAAGTTCATACCAAAAATAAATAATTAAAACGTCATAAGATAAGCCTACGACTGATTAAAAGACATTTTATTCATCAAATAGAGAAATAATTGTTCGACCTTATCAATTCAGGCGTTTTGATATTTTAAAGTTTGATCTTTACTCTTAATCACAGTAACTTTGTCAAGAGCATCAAGCTCTTGTGCCGCATCTGAGAGAAGTCCGACATTTTTTCATTTTCAGTTTTCTCTCGTTTTATTACAAGACTAAACTTTAAAGCTGTTTGAGATAGATTTTTTTGCGACCTAAACCATAACACCTAAACCGAATTGTACATCCTTCAAAAAGCTCTAAGGCCTCAACTTGTTAATTTCTAGTCAACAGCTTTCGACAAAGATTCAAGATATAAAAAGGTTAAACCTATAAATGTTAAAGCAGATTTATCAGTGATAAGAAAAAGTGTTATGTTTAGTTGTATAAGTTTGAAAGAGCATCGGTATATTTTCTTAATTGTAGTAGAAATAAGTGGAGAGATAGGCAAAAGATTTAAACAAGTAACATGCTGCTTACATGAGTTTTGTTCTAGGTTAAAGCATTCAAGGTTGCTTAAGTTTTTTGTGAAGATACTACAGATTAAACTTTGACAAGTTGCGTTTTTTTGTGTTCTTCATTGATGCGAAAACCTGTTGTAAAGTTATGGATCAGTTCTTTAGCTTAATGCCTGTTGTATACCTTTAGTTTTGTTAATGTAACTTCAATAGAAATTAAAAATAGAATAATTAACAAAAAATGTAATCTTGTAATTCTAGAATGAATTTTTAAGGTTAGTTTAAAGTTACAGTTTTTACAATTTAAGAATTCGGAAGAAAGATTTTTCAAAAGATATTTGAATTTTAGATCTTTTTTGATGAATAATAGTAAAATAATAGAAGAATCAAAATTGAATCTAAAAAAGTCTGATTTTTTTTACAGATGTCATTTAAATAACTCTCTTTTTAATAGAATCTATAATCTCTTTAAATCTTCAAACAGAGGTTCAATATTGTTTGTAAATTATATTTGTGTTTTTGATAAAATTATTTAAATCTAGTTAACGTTTTTCAGCTTCATGCAAAAGCATCAGAACGAATGGTAAAGACGTTGTCTCAAAAAATCTTATATTCTCGAAAAGAAAAAAATCAAGATTAAAAGTAAGTTAATTTTATAAATTTTTATCTTCTTATCTTTCTAATCTCTTATAGGTAGTTATAAAGATGTAATTATCCGATTTATCACCAGACACTATAAGATCTCCTATACCGGTTAATCAAATAATCAAAGTTTTATCACTAATGAAGTTTTATCATGCTTGTATAACCTTGAAAGTTTAGGAATCTGTTTGCAAAGTTATTAACTATGGAAATATTCGCAAACCGAATAAGATAGCATTGCACAATAAAAATAAAAGAAAAACCATCAAAACCCATTTAGTTTTTTGTTCTTAATGAGTCGCTTTATCGAATTTCCTAATTTTGTTCCATCTTAATTTGCTTAATTTACATTTTTATATCTTTTGAAACACGCATTTGTACTTGTTCATACCTGAGCAGTTCTTACTTTGCGTCATTTTGGTTTTTAACGTTTTTAGAATGAGAGAATATCACCCATAAGCTAAATGATAGTTTTTTGGCTTTCAAAACGAATATTCTAAAGATTTTTAATCTAGAGAATAAACCGTTATACACCAGTTTAGTTGCGTCATGTTTTTCCTCCCTATTAAGCTAAACCCTTTTAAATTTACTTGGTACTTAGAGAAACTACAAACTTGATTTTACCTGTTATATAATTTTTAAGTTATCTTTCAAATTCTTCTCATAACTTCGTGTCTTTATACATTAAGATAATCCTTAGAGTGATTGTAGAAAATGTCTTTGGTGATTTGTAAAAAATGATGATTTATTCTAAGTTTAGAAGTTTCTTAAACAAATTATGCAAAACTTGTAATAAACTAAATAGTAACATTGTTAAAAGTAGAAAACAGATAGACTAATAAAATTGACACAAGCCAGGCTAGTAAAGAGTTTAAATTTAAAGAAAATAAGACAAATAAACAAAATTTAGAAAGTATTGAATTGTAAATATATAGAAATTTTTAGATATAAGTTTAATTCGAATAATAAACTTTGATCTAAAAAAAGTTTGGGAAGTTTTGGCATCTTATGTTCATCGATCACCTTTCTGCAAAACTTTTCTTGCATGAAGTCCTTGAAAATGAAACTTGAGAATTAGAAAACAAACTAATGAAGTTTTTTTTTTAAAGTAAGACATTTTAGTAAAGAGGCCGCCATTTTTACAAAACATTCACAATCAGTAGCTCAATTTTAAGATTAATTTACCACCGTTTGCATACAAGCTTCTAATTAGTTGAAAAATTGCTGGTGAGGATTAAAACATTTTGGTTTTTAACTTTAAAGAACTAAATATTTTCTGAACCTTGATAGATTAGAAAACTGTTAAAAAAACAACTTTTGCTGAAATATGAGATACAATCTACTAAACAGAAAAAGTTTAAAATCACACAGCTCAAAGAAGCTCTTCATGACTCCAAGTGTGATCTTCGTTCTCCTGCATCATTATTAAGGAGACACTTTTAAGAGAAACAAGTAAAAATATCAAAGATTCATGATGTCAAATCGTGTTGGTTAATTTCACTTGTTTTGCTAGTATTAGTCAACATCAAAACCAGAATTTCGTTATTTGACCCGAAAAAAACACGAATATTAAATAAAATACTTTGAAGAATTTTTAAGTCGGAAAACTCGAGTAAAAAATGCTGAACTTTCGATTTGAAATTTATATGAATTTATGAAAGGGTTGCTTGTGATAGAGTTACATACAAATTAATCACATAGGCATCTAAACCAGCGTAAAATCAATACATCTTCACATCCTACAAATTCAACTCCATTATCTTCTCTGTTTACTACAAAACATAATCAAGAGTTGAAGACATCTTTTAAGACATTATAAAGAAGCTAAGTTGCATTGATTTCCAGAATCAGTGACAAAACGAAGAAAGTTTGTAATTTGACGCTACAAATAGAACCTTGATAAACCGAAGAGGATACGCTTGATTAAGCAGAGTCCTTGTAAAAAAACGAGAGTATTTCTCTCAGATGACTTTTTTCGCTGCAGACTGTTCTACTCGTGTGCCAGTAAGCTTCCTAATCCTTTTGTAGTGTCAGTGATGACTCCCTGCGTCAAACCTGTGGTATGATAATCGTAGAGAAATGAGATAAAGGCGGAGAAAGGAGGGGGAGGGGGTTCTCATCGTCAAACAAAATATGAAATTTGAGAAAATTTCCTCGTCATGAACTTGTTCCGATCTTTTACAAAGATTTTGTAGCTATTGTTTGAATATAAATTTCTTTCTTTTCGTTTACTCTTCTTTATAATTATGTTTATATATAACTTATCATTTTGTTAGGGATTATAAAGCAGTTCTAATTAAATTTTCGGATAAAAAATTCTACTTAAAAAAAAACTATTTAATTGTCAGCAAAGTTTACTTTTTTATACACAATCTTGACAGTTATCAATTATGCTTTTCTCCACCAACTAAGTTTATTTTGATAAAAAACATTTTATCAAACACTATTTTTAGAATCTTGAATATTTTTAATTTACACGACGCTCAATTCTAGCAACTGACTTTTAATTAATCCAACTGTCTTCAGAACTGCTAATATTTTAGCTACAAATTCAAGATATCAATTTTTCAAGTAATTTATATCTGTAATAATTCTTTTTAATAACTCTTTCGTTGATAAAAACAAACTGTAGACTTATAACCTATGTGCAATATTTTTAAGATTTAATATTTAAAATCTCATTTGGCTATGTTCAATATTATTCAATCTAAGTTTGAATTAGTTTGTCCGCTTTTTATTGCTGATTTCATTTTAGCAGTAGCGGAAATTCTGATTCATTAGCAACTGATTTGACTGCAAAGTTTTGTTGACTGATAAACAGTGTACTGAAAGTTCAAATTAGAATAAAATTAGAAATATTAATCAGTTTTAAAACGACAGGGAAACGCTACAAATAAAAATCTTCAAACTGAGAACCTTTCAACAGCTCTAAATCGACCCATCAGTATCTGAATGTTTGTTTTGAAAATCTACCTTAGAATTAAGGATTCAGTCAACATGACTTGCTCTAATCACGTTCACAAAGTCTCTTGCTTGGAGTAAGTCTAAAGATTCAAGGATGAAGACTCATAGATGAAAATCTTGTCTGAAATATACGCACTATCTCTTACAATTGTAATGATCGTTTAAATGAAACCTTCTCTTCTATCTTCGCGTAAATTGAACTGATAAAAAGTCAAAAAACAAACAAGAACTTCATCTTTCAACTTTAATTACCAGCGACTATAGTCAAGCACCAATTAGACGCAAGAGAGATTTTTTGTTAAAAAGGGCATTCAGACTATCAGTTACAGAGATATTACTTGATTTATTGAGTAATGCAGACTCATTAAAGTATCATCGTGCTTTTATTGGTGCAGAAAACATTTGGCAAGATCCTTGAGTCTAATACTTTTCACAAATTGAATGATTCTATTTAGGTTTAGAAAACTAATTTTTAGAAAATTTTAAACACATAAGCTGAAATATGTTAGTTTAATACGACATGTTTTTATCAGATTTTTCCGTCTTGTTTCGGTCAAGGCATCGACAGTCAATCACAACAGGCTCCATCGTAGCTCTTTCTTTATTATTTTACTCCGAAAATTATTGAGCATCAAGTTGTCTTCAATCTTTGTGAAGGTTTTGGTAATCGAACCGTTTTTTGGATTCAATCTTTGTCTAAAGGCAAGTTTTTACTTAATATCAGCATAAGACTTAAGCCAGCTTTAAATTAGATCTAGAATTTGAATTGATAATCCTTATTTTCAAACAACATTAAAAGACGTTTAGTAATTATTGTAAGCCCCAAATACAATTATTTAAATGAATTAAATCTTTCAACATTTTTTCATTAAATTTATAGGTAATTTTTTTATAAACATAAATATTTCTGCTTTCATTAGTCATGGTTTTTGGTCTATGTCCATCAAAATGTAATCTATTAAAAACTTTTAAATTGAATTGATATTTCTTTGATCATACTTTGGACATTTTAGAATTTAAATTGGTTAAAACTAAAACTTTTTATTGAATCAAAGCCCCTACTTGACCTTTGCAACAGTTTAGTTTTCAGCCATTAAATCAAACTGAGTTTTTAAATCATTTTATAAAACTTGTTTAAAGCAAGTTTATTCCCACTGTTTTTCACAAAGATTCTTGATTTCAAACCCTTAAGCCCGCTGGCTTTTTTATACGAATCTGTTTTTCGATCGAATGTTTATAGCTTGTTGAAATTGATGTAATCGGTTAGTAAGTGGCTAACAGACAGATATTTCCTATGCCATTGTTTGCTACTTGACATGGGGTTACTAACCAAGGATCTTATGGCGCACTGAAAGGTCGTCTTCAGCAAAATCACATAATTTGATAGAATAACTCTCCAAGCAGTTGTAATTACATCTCTTGTTTTTAGTATCTTATATCACAATAACTCCCAAATAAGAATTTAGATTAGTTTTATAATGTTTGAGTACAAAAAATTATTATCAAAAATTCTTTTACTGTTGAAGAAAAATGATAGAATAATAATCTTAAAAGTTTTTGTAAATATAAAATAAGTATTTAAAATAATGTTTCTAATCTAAATTTGATAAATAAAAAGAAACTTCTGATAATAGTCACAATAGTGCTCATCAAATTCATTCTCTTATAATTCCCGTTAAACTATTTTTAAAATATATAATATTTCATTAAAATCATTTTATTTTTATTCATTTTGTGATATAAAAATATTTGATTAATAAAATCTTATTTGATTAAATAAAGTCTTTTTAATTGTGATATTTATTTATTATTTGTTTCTTAGAACCATTAAAATACTTTCAAGTCGCTTTAAAACTTTGCTAGAATATTTTGCTTGTTCAATTATGGAAAATATATGATGGCATCTATGATAAAATGCTAATTAAGAAACAAGAGTTAGAGATTGGCCACGCTTAGAGAAACGAGTAAACGATAATTTTATTAGAATATTTCAGGTGTGTACATATCACATCAATAAAAATAAGTCTCCGTGTTATTTCCGGTAGGGCTTGCCGCTTGCAAAAAATATTACTTTTTTCATTAAATGTGTTTTACTATCAAGCATCAAATTATTGTTTGTCATTTGCGGTGAAATTTCACCGGATGTACTTGCTTAAGCATAAATCTACTCAGTGGACCCTTTGTTTCGCAATCTTCGTATTTCAAATAACTTATATCGATGTCTTATCACTACTGACATGCAATTGGTGAAATAGTAAAAACCTTGATGCTATTGTCTGGGCATTCAGCCAATATGTTCAATGCGAGTTGAGAAGAAAAATAAGATTTTGACGGAAATTAGAAGTTAATTTTATATGGTTTGAAGCATCAAAAAATATTTTAACAAACAAATATGTACTTTTCTCTAATTTCTACTTTAACTATTAAGGTACCTGTATAGAAATTTCTTTTAGTAGTTGTATTATAGACCATGAAAACTCAAAAAGCATTTTTGTATTATGAACAAACTCAAGAATGCCTGATTTTATTAAAAATTCGGAGAGCTTAGATGCTAAATTCTTAGACTAGAAAGCAAAACAAAAATTGTCCTAAAAATGTTTGTGATGAAAGATAAAAAACATTTTTTCCTTGAATTTTTCTGAAAAATTTAAATAGTTTTTGATGAAGAACACGAAGAGGCCGTCAACAGTTTAGAAAAAGAACTCAAATTTCGTTATTTTATCTAAAAATCGCTCAAAAACAAAACTTTCTCGATTTCAAAACGAATCAAACTTGACTCAAATATAGTTGAAGCAGTTAAATTGTCAACAACTAAAGTAGTGTATGTGCCAACATCGCATACGTCACGTGATGTTATGAATAGATGCAGGACGACGAACCCATAATATTATCAGAATAAACGGCTTCTTCATTCAATTAAACTGATCATGATCTTTAGAAACTGTGACTCTCAAAATAGCTTGATGCTTCATTGTGTTTTGACCTGACACATTAAACATCCACACCATAGTGACACTACAGTCGTTCGACACCTGTCCATGTACTTCCGTTCTTGCAAAAGTGGTTTGTTGACAGCATTTTTGTTGTCAAAGCAAATCTGGTGACGTCACAGAAAATGCTAGTGAGAAGATTTCTTTAATGTCGGGAGAAAGGTGCTAGAATGATAAATTTTCAATCAATATGTAAAAGTATGAAGGAGATTTGATCTTTAAGATGCTATTTTCATCTCAATGAATTTTCTCAATGATTATGTAAATTCAATTGTTGTGGAATGGAATTTTTTTTGTTTGCTTTCTTTAAACTAATTTTCATCTCAACCTTTTCTACAATTATAATTTTTAATTAATTGAGAAATTAAATGATATGCTTTGAGATCAAAATCTTATAATCTTTAGTTCACAAGTTTGAATATTTTTGGTTTTTAGCTACCTCTTTGTGTCTTTAGCTCAAATGAATGAAAGATTGTTGAAATTTTTTGTGGTAAACTAAACTTAAACAAAGAAATTAGAGCTAATGTGAGAAAAGCAAAACATGGATATGATAACCAACCATCAAATAATCAGTTTTTATCTCTGCGGTAACCACTGTCCGTCTAAAACTTGTTTTGACTTTGTAATTAAATTACGATTCAGTAAAACCACAAGCATTTGAATTTTCAGAGATTTTAGTTATGTGGTATTTTTTTAAACAAATTGTGCAAAAGTAAAAATTCGACGATTCTGGATTCTTAAACTATTTTGTGAAGTTTGCGCGGCTGATGCATCGCTTACTTATTATTGTAGCTTGTATTTGTTCTTCGATGTAATTACATGAGTAAAATGTTGTTTGTAGAAAGTTGAAAAGAAACGGAATCTGATAGGCTTTTGCAGAATCAATTGGACGAGCAAATTTGAATAAGTTTTGCTTCATTTAAAGCTTCACAAACAAACATTCTACAAGATTCTCATCTTAAAGATCAGAATTTTTTAAATGCTACCAAGTAAATATCAACTTAAAGATTTTAACACGCAAACTTGACTTTTATTGCTAAATTTTTTTAGCAATTATATCGGATTTGAAATTGTTGTGCAGCAAATTCAGTTGCAAGAAAACCTTTATGAGTTTTAAATGCATTAAATTTGAAAAATCATAAGAACAAGTAACAATCGATAATCTGATTCATATTGTTTTAACAGTTCGCCGCAAATAAATCACAAGCAGCTGACAATTGGATAGCTTTATTTAATTTCTAAAAAATCTAAGTTTAGAATGAAACTTTTTTGAATGTTTTTATACAAACAAAATTGTTAATCACTTATTTGATTGTTGCAAATATTTGAAAAAAAAATTAGATCTATAAAATTGATTTCACAATTATTTATCTAATCATTAATTACTATGAAGTACTTTATACTTATAGAAGTTATTTCGTTTGTTTTATTAAGTTTTTGTAAAATATGTTATTTGTAAAAATTAAGAAATTTGATTTATTAAACAAATAATTAATTATTCGGTTTTTGGTTTTTATTTAAAATTTATAATTATAATTTGTAGAAAAATCGAACATATGTTGTCACACTTTCATTACCATTTCAGGATATGTTGCTAAAATGTCTTTTTTCCTTTTAAATATACTTGAAATGCAAAATTGATGAATTAAAATTTTGTTTTTATCTTAAAAGACATTCCAACATTTTTCAAAAAGTAATTCTGACTTTAAAGTATCTTTATAGTGATTATAGGTTTGAATTCCGATTAATTATATTTGATGGTTTTAATCATAGAATTCAATCTTTACGATTGAATCAAGATTTATTTTCAATCGACTGTTACACCTGTTACAAACTATCCAATAAGCTTTGTGAGACTTTTTTCTCTAGACATTTTCAATTGGAAACACAGTGATAATTTCATAATAAAAAGGTTAAGACTTTACAAACGTGTCAAGAAACGGGTCATCGTAAATGAAAGACTATCAATCCAAACGATACTCTAGAGAATATATAATGTGATTGGTTAATTTAATAAAAGTGAAATAGATTCTAATGTCCATGTTATCTGAGTAAAACGTATGAAAGGTCAAATGACTAAATAACACGTTGATGACCACTGTCATAGACAGAACTTCAATTATCATCAACTCCCTGTAGTACTAATAATTAGTGTTTCATCCGTTACTTTAAGGTGCATCTAATGGTAAAAGCGCCTTAGATTAATTGCACTTATACATAGAATCAGTTTTTGTTGTACACAGTCTGTAGAAAGAGTTTTTCACGGGTAACTAGCTTTTATGGATCAATAGGTAACTCCGGATTCAAAGTTTTGACAAAGATTGTTTTGACTTTCAACGAAGTTTCAGCTTTTGTTATTTGGTTAGATTTTTGTTTTTATCTTGAATTTTAGTATGTTTCAAAAAATACTTATAATGAAATATGATTCATGTTTAAATTAAAAATAGTTTTACCATTTTGTAGTACAATCAATTAAAAAAATATACTAATCTATCATCTTAATTGAAACTTACGATAGCTTTCGTTGACTAGTGAAAATGGACTTAAAATCAACATTTAAGTAAATAAATAATAATTTATTTATTTATCTAAAAAAGTAGATAAGAGGTAGCAACTAATTTTTAAGCCGAAGCCTTACGAGTTAACAGAATAGATACTTAAAATATCACTTAGTTGAAGATTGTATCGTTTTCTTTAGTTTCATTTGATTGCATTAATTCAAAAGATTTAAGTGATAGAAATATTTAAAAAATATAATTTTTTTGATGATAAAGAGCAATTCTAATTCTTTAATTGACTTTTTCCAAAGCCTCGAGCTCAAAGTTCGAAATTTGGAAACTTAAGTAATTAACATTTTGCTTCAATAAACAGATAAAGGTTCATTTTTCTCTTTATACTAATTAATCTACTTGTAAATGATATTTCATGATACAAATATATATATATAGATATTAACATCATTGATCTATGTCTTAAGACTTTGTTTAGTTTAGATTAAACTGATTTTGATATTCAATCGGTATTTAAATTATATATATTAATATTTTTATAAAAGAATTGTAAATTATTCTAGAGATATGAGTTTCTTTTTTTGTGAAACTGTGGAAATTGTATTTAAAAGATAATGCCATTAATATAAACTTTCAGTTATTTTAATGGAAGATATTTCCAAATATGATCAAATTTGTGATTTAGAAATAAGATTTCAGTAGATGGTCTTAGATTTCTAAAAATAAAATTTTGAAATATCTTATGTACATCTGAACTGTTATAAATAAAATGTTGCTAATTTCTTATCAACTTGAAATCTTTTCAAAAAGTTATTTTCATTCGTAAAGCCATTTCAGTTTAAAAAACGTTAATTAAAGTTATAGTTTAAATCAAAAAAAGGTAGTTAGTAATGATAATAAGTAAATATTTAACACCTTACCAGATTTTATTGCTGAAACCGACTACCAAAAAGATAAAGTCTAAGATATTGTGTTTGTAAAATGTCGAAATAATAGTTTTATTTAAAAAAAGAATGCTTAGAATATTTCTAGTTGATATTTTTTCTAAGTTTACTTTCTATACTTGGTGAACTTTAATAAAACTTTGAACAAGTTGATTTATTCTTGAAATCTAAAGTCAAAAGACAGTTATAAATTGAAAGTGTTTATCCGTACACATTTTATCAAATATATTTCAATTAAACTTTACTTTTAACAGTAATCCAACTTACACTTTAGCTATAATTGCTTTGACAATATTCATGCCAGTATTCGAACCTTCATTTGCATTACCATAAGCTAGTAGTACGCGCATCAAACCAAACGTGATCTGACAGAGGCTTTTAATCGGTTTGGTCAGTAGTGAGTTCAAGAAGCTTTCATTCGATCAAATACTGCTACCCAAAGGTCCATCGTTTGTATTTCAACTTGACCTGAATTCATCTATTCAAAACCTGCCGTTAAAATCCTCTCATCTCTGTGCTTTTATAGCATGACAGTGCTTCTAGAAAGACTATAAGCAAAGCGATTATCGGTGAGTTATGTTTGTTCTAAGAGGCTTGAATTGATGGGTGATGATTAATTGGTCTTGACCCTCAAATATTTCTCTTCTTAGCTGATTTGTTTTAATTTGAATCGTCTGTTTTTACAAAGGAAAAACCTTCATTATTTTTGAGTGAATCATTCATCAAGACTGTATTTACATGATTCTTAAGTCTAAACTCAGAAAATCGTTGTACATTAACATAGATGAAGTATTTTTTGTCTTATGACTAGACCTAGATTCTTCTTTTAATGTTTATTTATCACCAATAAAGCTTTAAATTTAATAACATTATTAGCATCAGTTCTATGAAAGTCTCAAGAAATGATGAAACGCTTGGTTGAAACCGAAGAAGTTTTTTTGCATTCCTTGATAGCAAAAAAGCTTTTAAGTTAGTCACGGAAATTTATTCAATCGTCAGTAGTATCAATCTAAGAGAAGAAAAACAAAAATCGAATACGATTTCGTGTGAAAATAGACTTTTTGCACTAAAATTCTTTCCAATTTTCTCTTCACTAACTCAACTCTAGCAACTATCATAAAAAACTTTCATTGTTGGTAAACTATAGCCGTGCCTGGCTTCACTTGTATAACACAAAAGAAATTTAATTGCAAAACAACAACTACAAAGCAATTTATATGACTGATAGAAGTTTAAAACGACAAATTTCTTTCAAAACTTATTTCATGTATGGTTCAATTGATTTAAATGACCAAAAGTGTTAGAAGAGCATATACGTGGCGATTTATTTTCTATTTATTTTCTAAATCCTTCAAAATACACTAGGAGAAAGGGTTGTGGTTTCTTTTCTACATTCTGATGTTAGACACTTAAAATTTTGGAAACAGTTTCTATCAGTTTGTGTCAGAAGATCTTTATATATTACTTGGGAAAATTGTGCTCTAGGATTTACAGATAAGTTCCGTTCAAACCATTCATCAATCAGCACTGTAAAGACTTAGAAAGCCATACAAAGGTGACTAGGTCTTGAGTTGACTGGCCAATCTTAAAATCTATGCTTAGATCGTATAGTTTCACTTGCTTTCCTTAAAAATCTAGTCTAACGTGATTAAAAGTTCAATACGGTACGAAAAAAAAGGATTTTTAAACAAAAGTTGTCATTTATTTGTCATTTATTTTTTTCGTCTTCTAGTATTACTTAATATAAACCAAATTTGTGTTGTCGCCAAGACGTTATGCTCCAATGAGCAGATGTCGTCATTTCCCTTACTTCACTGCTCTTCATCATCTTTCAGTTGGTTATGCAACAAACAATTTTGTTGAGATAAATTGTGCTTTAGTCTTGCTTGTCATTTTTAGAGGGCTCGTGATAGAAAAGGTTTTGTGAAAGTGTTTTCCAGTTCTTAATGCCGAGATATACACATATTTTTATTTTTACTTTCAACTTGAACATTTTTACAAATTTATACATAAACAATTAAAATTTGATTAATTACAAAAATTACTTTTATGTTACATAAGTTATTTTTATATTTACTTTTTAATCTTCTATATGTAATTTAATTTGTGCTAAAATTTTAATCTCATTAACTTGTTTGTTAATACTGATTTAAAGCCAATACTTATTGATTTAAAATTTTTTAGTCTATTTACATAACTAAGCTCTAAAAATAAGTTTGCAAATTGTTTCGTTTGGTAAGAAGTCTAATATGTGGTCTTATTAAAAATCTATTCAGCTATTGTGATATACAGAAATTAGTAGCAATATGCTACAAAACCTTTGTTTACTTTTTTGTATTACATAAATTAATAAAATTAAAAATTTAATCTTAAAAAAATGCATTTAATTATTATTCTTTTGGTTTGAAGTTTACCAATAGAGTTTTCAATTTTATTTTCTATAACTTTGCGCACTAAGATAACTTTAAAAGAAATTTTAAAGATTCTTTAAGCGCTTATACAAAAAATTCTACAAAATTTATTAAATTTATAATATGTTATATATAACAACTATCATAGTTTAAATATGGTATAACCTTGAAAAATCATATAGATTTAACAGAAAATTCGTCCAATTTAACATTTTTAATAAGATATTTTGTGGTCTTAAAAAAACCCATAAGTTTGAAATTACTTTTTGTTAAAATCTTATTATACACCTGTACATGTGTATAGCTTTGTAGATATTAAAAAGAATAAGTATTTTAAGTAATATTATCTTAATCAAGATAAATTATAATAAGTGGTTGTCTATTTCAAATTATATTAGATTTAAGTAGATCATTTTAATTTGACTTTATTAACGTCGTATCTTAAAGTAAATTTGCAAAGTTTTTGTTCATTATTATTTGATTAGCTTGAAATCACAGTACAAGTGACTTTAAAAAGATTTTTTGTTTGAAATTACTAAAGTTATGAAAATTTTCGCAATCACTATGACTCATCTTTCAAAATTATTTAATCAGATTAGAAGTGATTTTATAGTTTACTTCACCTTTCTATTCAAGTGGCCTAATTACCTCTAATATTTCACAAAACTTATTATTGAATAAATTAAAATAATTTTCTTTTGATTCAAATGATTTTTTTTCATTTTTATGTAACTACGATTTTACTACGAGCCCAAAATTAAGATTAAATCACAAAAATATTATAGATAAAGTTAATAAACAGCTTAGCAGGTAGTATTACTAATATTAAAGTAGAAAGCAATTACTTTATTTTGTATTTAGGTGTATAACCCATGTATTATCGTTTAAATAGGGGGTTAGGGTTAGACTTTAGAATAAAAAGAAAATTGTAATCATTCACTAAATAAAATCAGATAATAAAAAAAGTTTGGTATGAAGTAAAACCTACAAATGTTTAAATTGAATAAAATCATAAACATCAAAAAAGATTTTACTCTAATCTATAGTAATGTTCTTCCTATACAAATTTAAATGACCAATTTCAAACAATTCTTTCATAGAAAAAAACAGGTTTTAATATTCTGAGGGTACAAAAGAATTTGAAAACTATATGAATAAAAAAACTGTCGTCAACAGTGATTAGGAGAGTAATATTTTTACACCGGTTTGAATGTGACATGAATATTTATCATAATCTTTTTTTCATATAAGACTTTATTAAAGCAGCTCGCAAAGTTGTAATACTTTTTCTCATTTTCTTAGATTTCTTTTAAAATTTTGCAATGAGTTAAAATAACAAATTAATTCAGTGGTAATAATTTGAAAATTGGAAAACGGACATACTGGATGTTTACATAACAAACTGATTATAAAAAAGAAACAAAAATCGTACTACCTGGAATATTATTAGACCTAAAAAAACTGCTCTCGAAATAGTATCACTTAAATTTCATCTTGATATCACTTTATCTTTATATATATATATCTCTTTCAAAATTTTAGCCGGTAAATTACGAATTTAGTTTTATTTTAGTGGGTGGTTGAAACGAAAGCTTGCGACCCTTTCTTTTGCATGAAAGTAAAACTGTAAATATAGCTCAACAAATTTCTCTTTATGTATCCAGCATTCTATAGTGATAGTCGCTAATATGTCCAAGAAAGTAACTCGGTTTGGTTTCCGTTTTTTTTGTCTGTTTGTCAATTACGAGTGTTTGAGCTTAGTGAGTACCACACAGATGGTAATTACTTTGAAGTTCAGGTTTTTACGCGTTTTGACAATCCTCAATTAAAAAAGAAAATTGTTAATTTTGAAAATCTAATTTTAAGAGAATGTACTTGAAAGGTGATGAAACTTGATTTTTGTGGTAATTTTATTGAAACTTGAGTAAAGTCTTTACAGACGACTGATTAGGTTAAAAGTTATGATTGCGTTTGTGAATTGTGCAGCAGTGACTTGGTTTGTTTCAACACCTTCATTTTGATAAGCTCAACAAATTATTGATTTCTTTCTAACTCTGTTTCCTTTTACAAGTAATCGCTGACTTTAAAATACTTTTTGTTGAGATTTTGTAAAACATTTTAATTTGCTCAAGAGTACATCAATCAAAAATCATTAAAGTAAAATTTTTTTCTGTTTTTCTTACTTACAATTAGCTTATCTTTCAATTAAGTTGACAATTTTAATTTTTATCGTTATAAACGAGCCAGTTATACATTTTACTTGATTAATTGTTATTGAAGTAAGCTTAAAAAATAGATAAAATTAAACTTAACAATACCAGCAAAATAAGCTTAATAGTCTAGTAGCTAAAGATACTCGATAAATAACTTTAATCGTGCTAATATTACGGTTTCAAGCAAATTCTTGACTATTCAAGTATCTAAAAGATCCAATTTAGAGATAAAAAAGATTTTTTTTCAGTCAAATAGATTGCTCCTAGTTGATCATTTTAAGTTATTTATCAAAACTTCTTTCTCGAGTGATGTAGATAATTATATCTATGATGAGTATTTAAGCTAAGAAAGGATTTAAAATATTGTTGGTTTTAATGACATATTAGTTTCTTCAATTCGGCTTTGAATGAAATATCTGCTTCGTTTGAGATGAGCTTTTTGATGTTCATTCAATCGATTCTCTTTTTATAGATTTTTCTTTGTGAAATTTGATAATTTGTAATAGTCTCTTACAGAATGAAACATTATCAATGCCGATTACTTCATTAATTTCATGCATCAACTTCCTAAGAAGATAGATGAATTCAAACCAAAAAAGAGGTCTTCTCATTTGAATACGACACAACTTTTTTCACAAAACATTTAGCAAAAGATATGATCTTTAAAACAGGTAGACAGTTTGTCTTTGACATACATGAATAGCAAGCCAGGGTAGTGAAAACTGTAGGATAATCTGTCAACTTCTCTATCTTCAAGTCTCACCGAAAAGTTATCTACCAAGACAACTAACCGCTTTTGAAATTGCTTGGCGAGGCGTGCTGCAATTTCTACGTTCCTTATATAGATAGGGCAAGTTTTAAAAAACCAAACTTGCGAGAGATAGTATTTAAGCCCTTATGACCTTGCTGTTTCATTTTTTCTCTTTGTTTTTGCGTTTTACCTGAGACAAGACGCAAAGACGATAGTGTGAAAGGCTTAACAGTGTCTCTGGGCCGTTGATGCTTTAAAATCTGTCGCTTTTGGTAAGAGAGAACGAAGAAGAACGCTTTTACCGTCTTTTCTTGCATGTGATCTCATTCAGTCAACTGAAAAATTTCTATTCGTCCGATCGTACTTTATTATTGTGTCTCCTCAAAGATTCAGAAGCTGGTGATGTCTTTTTGAGTAGTAATGATTGAAAGAATTGAAAGTAAAGTTTGAAAGTCTATAAAGGAATAAAAGTTTTCTGTCGCTATGGTTTTGTTACGCATGAATGCTTCCTTGCAGTTTTCAGCACCATTTTGGCGAATTTTTTGAGTGGTGTAAACTTGATGTTGATGATGTCCTAATACTGCTCTCTGTGGTAAAAAAACCTTGTCATAGTCTAGTAAATGTTCCCTCTTTAGTGTTCGGGAGAATTTTGTTTCGTTGGAAAACTGTAACTAATGCTTTTGAACTTTATTTCTAATTATTTTTTATCTCTAACAACTTGCTAAGAGCCAAGATTAGATATTAGTTTCGAAAGATTTTAATTTATTCAAAAGTAAGTTTTGTGTTTTACTACTTGCAGCTCGATTTTATTTTAAGTTTTTGTTTTAGGGCAGGATATTATTTTAGCTTATCAGTTTAGATAGTTTAAAGGTAAAATAGTTATCTAGATTGTATCTAAATATCGCAAAGAATCTATGTTTTTGGATTTTAAAACTCAGAAATAATATATGTCAAATAGTTATGAAGTTTACAGAGATGTTTTTGCTTACTTTTAGTTTTTTTAATTGTCATTTAGCTTATCATTTAATATTTCATGATAAAGAAAGAAACAAAACTTGCCATTAGTTAATGAAAACTGTTTGAGCCGTTTATTGTATATGTTTTAAGCTTCAGTATTCTTTTTTATTGTCATTTTATTACCATTTATGATAATGAAATTATTTAAAAAAATTGTTAATTTTTTAGTTTTTGTAACTTACTGAAAAATCTCTGGGTATTAAGAGTTTTTTAATCCTTATCTATTTTATTGCAAGTTATATCACTCGAATAATCTAACTTTATTAAAATGTGATTAATCATAACTCTGATAAGAATCTTAAAGAAAATTTTTTACTTGAGAACCTTAAGCTTTTTTAAACAAAAAAGTTTGGTTTTTAAGTTTCTATAAAAGTCAGAAGATGTTGCATTTCATACAGAGTCAAGTATAATTAAAAATTAAATTGTAGAGAAAATTATTAAAACTCAGTTTGTACAAATTAATTAAAACGTTAATAAATCGTCAAGTATATATTTTGTGAAGCTTTAGCAAAATTATACGAGCAAAAGTTTATTTATTGTTAATTATAGTAATTTAAACGAATATAATAACAAAATAAGCAATCATTTATATTGTTTAAACAATTTGTTGTTTAACAATTAACTTTACCTGATTTTAATAGCTGAAACAAAAGTATATAAAAACTCTAAAGATACTAATACAAAAAATCCAAACAAAACTTTCTGTTTACTGAGTCTAATCTGTTTCTATTTAAGACTCAAGGCTTGATATTTAATAAACAACAAATAAATTGTTTATTCTGAGAAATATTTCTATATTTTTAGTGTTCAAAAAATTTATTTATTTTTTTTTACAACTCATTAATTATTTTAACTTAAAAATTTTTTTCGAAAACAAATTTATCCAATAAAAAAGTTATTTTTATTTTGAAATTCATTCGCAAGAAACAAAAAATTTAAAAGTGATCAATCAAGAGCTGGTAAAAACACAAAAACCAGAAACCGGCTTTGTACAAGCGTAATAAGTCAAGTTTTAATCAAACTTAAAATAATTATTCTATTTTTTGCACTAATTACAAAAATCCTTCGAATGAATACAAGCCAAAAGCTTTATTTTTAGTTTGTCAAAAATGAAAGGTTAAAGCATTGAGAAAAGTGAACTCTAAGCCATCATAAATCAGGAAAGCATTTTCAGCTTTCACCGTTTAACTTCTAAAGTCCCTACCTAACAATTTGTTAAGCGTTACAGTAGTTAAAACACTACGGGTCACAAACTCTGAGCTTCTTAAGAGAAAAAATCAACTTTTGTATCACAAATTGTAGAGATATTTTCTAATCAGTTGCAGTGATTAGATTTTAACGACTTTACCTGAGTGTTGATCCGTGAAAGATTTTATACGTTCTCTATAGAGATCGCTTGGAAACTTTCACAAAACTCTTATTTGTAAGTTGATAGTTTTTATGACTTTAGGTCTATTCTGAAAAATTTCACACAGTATCAAACCACTTGCGATTTTTATTTAATTATTTGCTAAGATTATGTACTTACTTCTCAAGCAACTTGGATTAACCTTTTTGTGACTATCATCAATCATTATACTGTTTAATAATAAAGCAAAAAAAAAGATTTGTGTTTTCAGACAAAATAGTATTCGTGAAAGTAGCTAAATTTTTTAAGTAGATCCGAATTTTGAAGAATCGAGATTTAATCTCTATGATATCTCATAAATTGTGCAGATGGTGTTGAACAGGAAACGTAAAGACTTGATTTATTTCTTTTCCTGTTAGTTGAAGAACTTTTTGGATTTAATGCAGTAAAAGTTTTAAAGTAAGTGTAATAGCGAGCGAAAGGTCGCTCGATATAAATCAGAAATTGTCGAAAATAGGCCTGAGGGTACATTTAAAGCCTAGCGATATTGTTCTTAGTAGGTATAAATAAGGTACGATTAATAAAAATTGGTGGGAAGGAATATGTTATGAGTTTGTTTAATTTGACTTGTTGACCTCAAGAATTTATATTGTTTTGTGAATACTAACTGATCATCATAACTTGTACTCTAAGATTAGACTATTGGGGTAAGTAGTAGTAGAACTCAATTCGGATAATGAGTTAAAATGACATTATAATAACAGGATGTTGATATCAAGTATATCGAATATTTTACGCTCTAAATAAAAGTGTGCATTGTTACATGTTGAAACGCTTTTATTTTTAATCAACTTATCATTTTATTTTAAGTCGTAAAATATGTTCAACTAATATCTGCTGTAAATGATATTAAGCTGCAAATTGAATATACAAATATTTAGAAAAAGCGGTTGAAATCGACACATTCAAAGACTGTAAGTCATTTTAGTCAAACAATAAAATCCACTTGCTTTATTCTTTAGAGATTTCAATTTTACTGATTGAGCTTAGGGACTGCTATTAATAAACTGTGAGCATCAAAGTATTTTAAAATCATCATAAGATACTTATGCTTGGAATCTCAAACAATTCTGTGAATAACAGTTTTAATTAACTTATTTGTAATATAATGCTACAGGTTTTGTTTTTGTGGTCATCCACAACTATACATGTGGCTTATGGCTAATTGTTTCAATAATTTAAATGCAACCACTGTACATATTAAGAACATGGGAAATATACGAGTAATGGATCATATCTTACTACTGAAAGTATATATTTTCTTGTATTAACTACTTTGCTTTTACTTATTGACTTAATTTGAATCTCATCAAATATTGTTATTAGTTCTCATTTTCGATAACAATTAATCAAGTTTAATTTTTATTGCTTTAAAAATCGAAAAATAACCACAATTTCTATTCATTTATATGTCAGCAGTAAGATACACATAAATATTTTATTATTCGTGAAACGAAAGTTTTTATTTTCTATCATGACCTTCACCATCAAAAACCTGACAAAACTAGGGTTATTAGAGTTACATAGAGTTTTTAAGGTATGCACGCAAGTAATTTTGTTTAGTTTATTTACAAAGCATTAAAGCTTAAGTTAAATTAGCAACACTATATTGTAATGGTAAAAGTTTTGTTTATATATTTTGACTGTACAAAACTTGAGTATTTGCAAACTATTTACCAGAGAAAATAAGCCTCTCTTAAAACGATTAAAGGTGTTCGATTTCTTAATAACGTTTTTTTAATCAACCAATAATTTAAATCAAAGTATTAACCAGCTTTTTTAAAAGGTCAAAATCTGGCTTTTTCTTAGTTTTTTTAGCTTATTTTAATTATAATTAAATTACGATAACTTCAAAGTTTTATTTAACTTTTCAGAGCCATTTTTTTCTTTTTACATTACAAACAGTAGTTTTAAGTGGATTTCATGGTTTTTGGTCTTGTAAGCTATAGAGCTCGTATCGTAAAAGTTGTATTTGTGGTATGTGATTCACAGTCAGTTAATAAGCAACGATTTACTAAAAAATAGTGGATACCAAACATGCAAAACTTTGATGGAAAATAGGGTAAATAACAGGATTTTACAGCGAGAAATTGTAATAGGCACACCGCACTGTCATTCTAAGTGCAATTTTGTCTTTCAGAAACTGTATTAGTTCCTCTAAGCTAATCCATCGTAGTCGCAACGATATGTTTAAAGCACTAGGTTGATGGAGAGTGCTGTAAGCTCTTGTAAAATAAGACTACTGGCATCTACTCTATCACGAATAAGTTGATGAATTAGTATTTGGTTTTGTAAAGGACACAACGCAATCAGTGACAAATACAAAATTCTTAATCAGTTATGGCTTATAATCAGTTATTTTTTGGTTTAAATTACTTAGAAATGGTTTTCAATCAAAGTTAAAAGGTTAAAATTGCTTTTACACTAGCCATATGTTGTTCATAAAACAAAAATTAAGAACTGAAGACAATAAAATGTTGTTTATTCAACACTAATTCCTACATTTCATCAATTTTATTTACCCTTAAACTAAACGTTAAGACGCTTTGACTATACTTTGCTCAAATTCAAGTCTTTGTGCGGATTTGTGAAAGATTAAGCCGATAAGAGCGGAGGTTATGGCGACAGAAGCTCTATAACTTGATCCTCGCATGTGTGCTTTGTGTCCTTTCGTCACTCAGCCTCGCCTGTTCAATCTCACTGCTTACAAGCTTACTCAAAATCACGTGACAAGCATTTTGTTTTCTTGTTGTCGCGATCTTAATCGAATTTTAATTAAAACTCTCATATTGTTAATGACGTCATTGGTTCGATTAAACACCTGTTGATTAGAATCGAGTCATTCAAGAGTTTAGTGACGGGCGCTTAAGCTACTCAGTCGGCCAGCCACAACATATAAGCCCGATAAATCGAACAATCACTGTTTTGTTTTATCTTGTAACTTAATCACTAATTGAAAAGTTGTATTTTTCAGACAAGGTTTCTTCTGAAATACCAAATAAATTGTTTGTTTATTGGTGTAAAAACTTAAAGAATTTAATTTCCTGTCACGTGACTACATTCTACAATTCTTTTTTTTCTTGTCGTGGAAAATCACTTGTTAACTTTATTATTGAGGTGATCGCGGGTAAATCTAAAAACTCCGGAAGTCGCGTATAACACTAAACGTTTTTTTTTGGGTTACGATAAAGGAATTAGGTATTGGTTTTGTCATAACAAGTAGTGATTCGATTCAGAGATAAGCGTAGCTACCGCCAGAGTAAGGCTTACGCTGAGATGATTTCTGTTTAGGTATAAGCAAAGTGTAATTAATGAGAGAAGGCTACGTTTGTGTTGAAGTGGAAGTTTTTTTTCATTTTTACCCGAATAACTTTAGCTGCTTTGTATAGAGTCTAGAATATTTTATGTTTTAGGAAATGTATATTTTATTGGTGTAGATAATTTTGATGTTAAAATAAATAAGATGGTTTAAATTTCCTTTTGCTTTGTACAATGATGACTTTGTTTTAAAACTATGTGAATAGCAACTAAGATAATTTCTTAATATTTTCATGACAAAATTTATGAATAATGTTTGTACAAATGCTTATATGAAACAAATTTATATTATAAATGACTAATGCGTGGAAAACCTATGTGAGATACAGTATCTTGAAACTGATAGATAAATTGTAAATATTTTTTGAGTCACATAATTTCATAGAGACAGTCTTTCATCAGTAGTTATTTAACAAATCATTAACAGTGACTAATTAAGATATATCGATTAACATATAGAAAAAGTAAAAAATATTTTCTAAATCTGTTAACTGTTGGTTGTGTGTATAAATTTCGTAAATAATTTGTAAGTAAATGACTAAAACATTGCTTAACCAGCTTTAAAATCTTGTTAAGCTTCCAAATGATTTTAAAAAGTTTGGGTAAAAAATTTGCTTTCAAGATGTTTCTTTGTTAAAGTCAAACTTGAGTGCTTCTAAATAAATTACTTAAAAAGATGTGTTAACAGATTAAGTAATAAAAAGACTAAACAAGTATCTCTTTAGAAGACTTTTTCTTTCACATCAGCGAATTTGTTTCTATTTTGCTCAATAATTTGCTCTAACCAATAAATATCAATCTTTTCGGATCAACCTTTGATAATTTACATTTGATTATGTCTCATCAGTCAATCAGTCTTCTGTCAATGTTCTTCTATGTAATGATTACTTAATGGCTTCTAATTAGTCACAGAATTTAACTTTATTTCTTAATCTATTTAAACAGCTCACATTATTTTAATGTCTTAACTACAAAATAGATTAAATGCAAATAAGCTGATCATAAAATCTATTTAGTGTGGTACTTTGAAATGTTATTTTTTTCAACAAATCCTATCAACAGTTTTTTTGTTGTATATATGAGATAATTACACCAAATCATAAAAAACCTTAGAGAAGACATTTCTGAGATAGTGCTATCTAACTATGTCTTTGAAGAACCAACAAATTAAGAGAAAATCTGATTAAGATTTGCTTTAACAGTTCAGATTATAGCTTACCTGTTAAGTGATAAATATAAATTACTGATAGCAAATGAAGGTTTGAAAAATATTATGACCAATTAAAGTTCAAGTTCTTATTGCTAACAAAATAACATTTGTATTGAAAAAAGTATTTCAATTTATAAATCGCGAGTCATCATCTTATATTATAATATTAATTATAACCCTATTAGTTTCAAACCTTTGAAAATTTTACTCGAACAAAAGGTTTGAGAAAACTATCCTTTGATTTCTAATTAGCACTTCTGATTTGGAATTATTTGGAGTCTGCAAAAAAGTTCTAATAAAAAAGCTGTTTAGAAAATGTTCTTATTGTTTAGATCTTTATCGACCGAAGATTGAATTATCTTCTGTAATATTCTGAAAATCGTGACAGAAAATGTTTTGATAGAGAAATCTATACATAAGAGTAATAGGGATTATAGAGTTAAGTGAATTGTTAATGGTCTATCAAGACAGGTTAAAACTAAAAAACAAGTATATTAAAAATCATCTGACATCTAATAACAGATTATTTTTGCAGAAGCTGATTAAGGAAGACATCCAAAAGTAAATTTGGTAAGAAGATTGTAGTGATAGTCGAAGTATTTTCTTGGTTACTGAGAAGTTATCAACTTCGTTTTCGTAAAAGACGACAAAAACTTTCCTTGAAAACGAGAAAACTGTCTTTTTCAGCGTGTGTATAGTTAATTTAGCAGAAAGTAAAGCAAACTTAGTGCTTTAATCATGATAACTGAGTTATTTTCTCGAAGAAGTATTCGAAGAAGGGTTTCTTGAATAGAATGACAAGCAGCAATTAGTTCGATCACCTTGTCTTGCTGAGAACAATCAATCATATTTTTTAAGTTGATAGACAAATTATATGAAGATTTTTTAAATTGTTTTTTAACGCTTTTCTTGAAAGTTTCTAATAGTTTAGTAATTAAAGATTAAAAGATTAGTTATACAATCAGAAATTTTTATATTTCAGCACTTTTTTATCAGTTTGGTTTACCACCTGGATATATTTTAGTCATCATCACTTAATTTCGACCAAAAACGGAGAACGTCTTAATGACTGTACATTGCAGTAATGCTGATCAGACATACTTTGATTGCTATGTGTTATTTAGACAACAATCTGAACAATAGATGGTAGAAAATATTGTCAAAAATAACTTTCTTTTTTATCTTTCCTTCATCTTTATCATTCAGCAGAACCCTGAGGCACCTTCAATGACTTGAGTAACCTCAAAAAAATCGATTAGCGAAACGAAAGGCAAACTGAAGAACTGATGACAAGACATGCAAAAACTCGAAGCAAGTAGCTTTAAAAACCGTTCAGCTAGTGTTTGGGTTAGAAACAAACGTACAGGCAGTGCACATGACAATGTCTTTGTCGTTGAGATTGCAATCTTAGAAAGATTGGCTGACTAGAAAGCTTTCTAATGCACAAAGAGAAATAGAGTTGTTAACAAAAAGGATCTTATGACATGATAAATGCTGCTTAGAATTAAGCACTTGTGTTGTAGATTATTCAAGTGTGTTGGTGATGCTATGTGCTAAATATTAATGAGTTTAGTTACAAGTTGAGATTACAACTTGAGTAACTTGTTTCAAAATTTTGTAGTAATAAATATTAATGAGAAGTTTTTAAATGATTGCTTTATTTACTTTGAGTCTAATCATTTTTTTATTCAGATCACTTTTTTAAGTTTAGTAATAAATGTTTTTTAGTAAAATTGAAGTTTTTTTTTATCGGTTGATACTTCATTTAGTGGTTATCATCAACATTCTTGCTGAGAACTCATCAATACCTTTCAAGTAAGTTAACAAATTTCATTATTTGTAAATTTTAGTAAAAACCTAATTGCAAAAATCTTTAATGTATAAACGAAAAATATATGAGTTCATTCGTTAGCAGATCACAAGGTATTTACTTTCAGTAAAAAAATCTCTCACCATAAGACACTATCACTTGATTATAACTAAAGCCTCCCTATGAGAGTTTTTACAATTACTCTTATCAAACCTTGTCACTTAAATTTTTATTTTGCTGGACTTTTTGTTGATTTGTTTGGATATAAATGACTATATCTTCAAATATTCTATCAATAAAATAATATTTTATTCCACAATTAATTCAATTACTCAGCAATTCATGACTAAAACAGACAAAATTGTTTTAAAATCGTCGAATAACTTATAGTAATTCTGAAAAATGTAAAACCTTATCATGATGTGTTTGAATAATACGCAGCCATTTTAAATTTACTTTCCTAAATAATCACTGGAAACATTATAAAAAAATGTAGAGATACAAAGTTTAATTGGCTTATCCTACTCTTTGTTAAAACCTCACAAAGTATGCCGATGCTATTGGTTACCACCAAACACCTAGAAGTACTTATAAAGTAGCTTACATTGTCAAAGACATATTCCCCAATAAATTTTCCATTCAAAACAAGTTGATCCGGAAATCTGGTTGGATTGAAGTAGTGTTTAACACAGTTTTATTAAATTAAATAATTGGAATTTATAAAATTGCTAGTTGGAAGCATCATTGTATTTCAGTGAAACAATGAATTAGTTATTAGTATTAGATGCATAAAAATACGACCATCAAATATTCAGCGGTGTGCTAACTTCTAAACGTCAACAAAAAATTGGAAGTATCATCACGTTAGCAAACAAACCAAGTAAAATCGTTTTCGTCACAGATGAATAATTACACAGCTAAAAACAAGAAACCTTGAACCATGCAAACTCGAAGCAAAGCAAATAAATAGAATCTTTAAAATAAACAGGCTCACTTGAAAAGTTAGCTTGTGATACTAGCCAAGATTTTTTTTCTTTTAAACTACAACGATGTATGTTATTTGAGTTGAAGATCAAATTGTTAAGTTCAAATCCTTGTCACTAAGGATTATGCAATCATTCTAACTTGTAGTTAAATCTAAAACAGCCATTTTCGGTTCAAGACAAGATAATTTGTCAATTTTTAATATAATTGTTTAAATCGGATAAAAATTAAACAAATTTAATCTGAGCAAAAGTATAACGATAAAATTAGTCTATCTTTTCATTTTTGATTTATTTTTATGCTTATTGCTAATCTGAAGCCACAAAATATTTTGTTTGTTTTTATTTTAAAGTACCCATAGCAAAGTATAAAGATATAGGCTCGACTACTTGTATGTAAACCTTGAAACTAAAGCGATTTATACCATGAAAAAAATCGGAGATATTTTATTTGAAAAATTAAATCTATCATTTTTAAGTCCACCTCTTGCTTTAAGTTTGAAATTTATACAAACTATTGAGTCTTTACAAGTTATCTGTGTACTTACCTAATAAGCTCGAGGTATCTTACGTTTGATCTTACTTGCTAATCTAAATTTTGCATATAAATTTATTGACTATGATTTATTACTTTATATAAATTTATTGGCCAGCTTATAAGCTATTATCTATCACTTAATTAAATATAATATAGCTCTAAAAGTGACTAAAAATCGGTTTATATAATCTAGACAATAAAGAGGATGACACATCAAAGATACCATCAATCGAATTCCTTATATTTTGTTATTTTGAAAAAAACAGATTTCAGAAAAGTGTATTTATAAACTTTGTCATCAAACCTTAGTAGCTGTTAGTTTAGCCACAAGAAGATATATAGTGATTGCAATTGAAACCGGATAAAATTGTTTGCAAATAAACGCACTTAAGCTAAAAGAAGATGTTCTTTCAACACTTTTAAGCAGTCAGGGTGCTAAAATAGATTCGTTCCAATTTACTGATTATAAGATTATTATTCATTGCTATCGTGTTGGAGTTTTGCAAGGTTCTAAACCGTCTAGTAACATCGCTTTGAACTAAGTAGGCTTGTCCTTAGTGGTAGCTAATATCTGGCAAGAAAGTGATTTCGTGTGATCGTTCGCTGTCGTCACAAAAATCTCTAGAGATTACGGTAGCTCGGAATAATCAATCTAATTCTAATTCTATCGCGTAATAGTTTGTTCCCCAATATCGTAGGCTCGTCGTTATTATCCCCAGTGTATAGAGCTTGGCATAGTGACAATACCAAGATAAAGTTTGATTAAGCCTATTAACTAGCTAACAATGAAAATGCCGTTTTTATTATACGCAGTACTTGGCATCTGAATTTCAGATTTTGTTTCATTTTATTTCTAATAATTATATAAGCCCCCAACATTTAATTTGATTTCAGATTAAAAGTGAATCAAAATTAATTGGCTTTTTTTATGTATAGATAAAAGATTCTTCTCAGAGATCTATCTAGGGTTTCCAGGAATTTACAAGAAATGCAAGATCAGAGGAATGACCAGGTATATTTTATAAAAGATTAAGAATGTTTCTGCTGCATTCGTGAAATGATTTTTTTCTGCAAATTCTTTAAAATTAAATTTTATAAGCTGCAATTCTTGAAAATTTCTTTGATCAAATTGTAAAGCTAGTTTGTAAATATTCTAATAAACTTTAGACAGATTAGGTTGTAAATATTTTAATTTACCGCACATACATATTGACTTTTATTTTCTTGTATCTTAGATCAAATGTTTATATTTGATTACAACATGGTGATGAAGTTAAATTCAAATAATTTTACTCGTTCAACTTAGTTTTTGCGCTTTTAAATTGTTTAAATCTACAAGATCATGTTTACCGAAGCTAAAAAAATGTTGTAATCAGTTTTAATAACATCAGAGCATACCTGAGCTAGCTTTTGTTACCAAATTAAACCTTTTTCTAACTTTAATTGCGTTTTATGGCAAGTATAGCGTCAACTGTTTTAAAGTAAGAGCCAAAGTTTAGCTTGCATACGCAAAATAGGACTTTCTTCTAGTTTACTTTAAGTAATTTATTATTCAATTTAAGCCTAATAATTGCTCCAAACAAATTATCAAACTTTTATTTTGAGCAGAAAACAGATTCGATGAGTTCATACAACTCTAAACAGAATGTTGGAACAAATGACGCTTACCAGCTTGTAAATGAGAAGCTGGGACCATATCTAAATCACTCTCAACGTCATTTTTTATCAGCTAGTAGCTCTCAAAATGGACATTCTACAAAAGATTATTCGGCTTCTGAAAATGATGAACCAGAGTTTGAAGAGCAAATAACTTCACATGGAAATGGTACGGAAGTAACTAACAAAGGATTCCTTAACGAGTCAAGTTCGACTCATTCTTCTGCTGCGGATGATAGTGACCACAAAATGAGTCCTGGCTTCAATAAATCACAAAACTCTGAAGGAGAAGACTCTGGTAATGAGATCGACCCAACCTTAAAAAGAACTGAAGACAGGGCTCATCAACAAATGACTATGCCGTGGAATTCGATGGGTTCAGTTACAGATCCACAACATGCTGCTGTCTGCAATATGATGATCAGATTTTTTATCCAACAGAAGCAATTAAATAACGCTCCGTTTAATATATACCCTGAAATGTCTCGTATGAATAATTTGAGACAGTATACGAACTCGCATTTATCAAATAACTCACCTGCAACCAATACAAAACTCGGGGGCGATCAAGGGGAAACATCTAACTCTAAATTCAACGAGTCTCCGGAGAAGAACGCAACAGCTACGCAGCTCTTTCAAATGTTTAAATCTCTTCAACCGTTTAACATCAACTCAAACTCACAAATTAACAGAGATTCAGCTGATGAAGATGATTCTAAATCCGAAAAATCATCTGTAACTAGTTCTTCTTCTAACTCACAATCATTAAAACGTCAGCATTCATCTATTAGTCAAAATTCAACTTTACAGTCATCTGACATTCAAATGCCATTTTCATCAACTGGCTTCCCATTTTTTGGTGCTGGAAACAACTTCATGCTAAACAATAATCAAAACTCAACCACTTTAGCAGATAAATCACCAGTTTCTGAGACATCAACATCTAATCAAGGATTCAATTTCATCAACTCCTTCCAACCTTTTCTACCAGTGGCATCAACTTCATCAACTGCTGCGTTTCAATCCTTACTTCTACATCAAAAACATCGACAAGAAACAAGCTTTAACGGGCATAAAGCAGATCATTCAACTAGCGAAGTTACGGGTGGGTCTCAGACCGAGCAAAACTTGGCAGATGTTCAACAGCAAACGTCCAGACGCTCGCGACTTCCTCCTAAACGTCCTAGAAACGTAGGAAGCGGGGGCGGTGAATTTTTAAATGGATATTGGATTCCAACTCGATCAAGATCCTGTTATGTTTGTAAAAAGAACTTTAAGAACGTCTACAGGTTTGTTCCATCTTGATTATATATCAGGAAAGTTTTAAGAACCTTTTTTTTTACTTTATGAGCAGCTGCTTAAAAATGGCGACTTGCTAGTCTAACTACGACTATCATTGTCTTGTCATTTATTTTACATTACTAAACACCCTAACCATGTAATTCTAAATCTATTTAACGACTCATAATGAATATATTTGATACAACTAATAATAGATAATGAAAGTATGTGACGTAGAAGGTATAACTACATAGTGATTAGTCAAAGCATTTGGAAATATAATCCTTTGGCAAAACGAAGTAAAAATCGTTAAACTCTCTGCTGGTTTAATATAGGTTTAAACAAGAGGCTTAAATGTCATTTAAATATACGTCTTCAGACTTATCATTTGAATTTCACAATCTTACTCAAGTTTAAAATAAGCTGCAAATTGTATAAATGAAAATGACTATGTTATATAAGAAATATTTGTAATGTAAACCAATTAAAAAATCAATTATTTTTAACTTTAATATAAATTTCGTTGAGTCGAAATCCGGTGAATTTGACAGTATTAATAACAAGTTAATTTGATAAATTGCTATCTAAAATTGAATATTAATTTTAATCGAGAATTAACTTTCAATCAATTTTTTCTTTCAGTGTCAAACTGCATATCAAGAACGTTCATATGAAAATTAACTGGGATTGCACAGTACCTGGATGCAATTCAAGATTTCCCTCAAAAAGAAGTAGAGATAGACATAGCGCAAACGCAAAGTTACATGTGTAAGTTAAAAAATTTTTAATCATAACAAATTAATCTTACTGACAAATCATGTTTGTGAGCACTTATTATTTATTATTAGATATAAATGTTTGAGAAGCTTAATTATCTCCAAGTCTTGATCAAATACTATTTGATTTAAAAATTATGTTTTTTCTTATTTTTGTTTAAAACATTGCTTCAATAACGTCTTTTAATTGGCTTTGGATGATCGTAATTTAATTTTGTAAAAGCGTTTAAATTGATATATGTTGTATCAACATTAACAAAGACTAGTAACAATTGTTCTGAAGGTTTAAATTAAATTTTGAATCCAGCGTTTGCAAAAATCTTTAATCAATTCAATTTTGTTTAAAAGTTTGGTAAATACATCTTGCTCATCATCTAGTGGATTGTTTTTGTTGCTATCAATTTTAAATAATCATTGAAAGTGAGATATAAAAAAAAAGATAATTTGAGTAATTAACTAATCAATAATCAGAAAAAAAGCTCTCACAGTAATTGACAATAATAAAGTTGACCTAATTACATCTTTACAATTTTACTTATCTTCCGTTTTAATCTTTACCAACGTTAAAATGGCATCATAAAACTTATTTAAAGCAAGTAAAGTACATTAACAGAGAAACCATTACGTCTGTAGATCACTAGAATTATTTTGGACCGTTTTTCGTTCCACTTTAACCATAATCTTTCTAAACTTCTTACTTAGCTGACTGAGTTTGTGTGTTTATCGTCTTTATAGCCCTAGCAACACGACTTAATAAGCTAATTACAATCAGTTAGTCTGACTGAGTACGATAATAAGTTAACCTTGGACTTGTTATAAACACTGCAATGTTTAATAAACAAGTTGAAGATGACAGCTGCTGATATTAATGTTTCAAGACTCTTAGAAGCCAAAATGTTCTTAAATCAAGCTTTATATTTTAGTACATTACTGAAGCTGTCGTTTTGTAGCCAACATTTTATGTGATAAATGAAGCTTTTAAACCAAGAGCTTTAAAAAGAGAAGTTTTAGTTTCCGATAAACTTAGCTGTAACCCAATCAAGTATAAAGCAAGGTTGATTGCAAATGACTACTCTTTCTCGCTAGAACTTGATCGCTTTTAATTTCTTCTTTAACTACCACTGAGCACAGGAGATTTGATCATCCAGAAAGAGTCACATGAGACACAAAAGATGCAGATTTATTTATGTTTAGTTGAACTTCTAGTAGCTATAGCTTTAGTTACATCTAAAACTGATTCACATTCTAGCCAAAAATAGTGACTAAAACCCTTCAACACTGACATGTTAAGATCTTTTATTTACTGCTCTGTTTGCTTGGTTGCATTGAAAAGCGTTTAGCAGCTTAAGCTATATCGAATTTACCTGTCTTTTCACCCGGAGTCTATACAATAGTACGCTTTCATTCTGTGCTTCGTCACTTTTTGTATTCTCTCAACGGGCGTGACATACCTTTTTAAGCATGATTGCACATTGGTTACTTGCCGTTCAAATCCTAGTGAAAGGAATTATGTTGATGACATGATGTCGCAGTAGACTGTTATCCTAAACATCTTTTGTGGTATTATCACGAATCTTATATTTATAATATAACCCCAATCAAGAGTTATCTCAACGCTTCTATCACAAGATCTTTTAGTTTTATTTCATTTTTTTTATCTTGAGTAGGTGATTTTTAAAGAAGATGATAGATTTATTTTAAAATGTTACTTCTAATAGTGGACAAGATTTCAATCGAAATATTTTATTATTACTTTCAAATCAAACTTTTAATAATCATCTTTATCTTGTACAGAAAACAGCGTCTCAGAGGTCTGTATGGAGATCAAGCAGTGAGCAAGAAAACCTCTGAAATAGTCACTCAAATCAGTGCTCCATTGATACCAACTTTTTACGACAAGACCAACTCTGTTCCAACTACTGGAGCTTTAAGCAACAGCATAAATAACAAACCAAAGAGTTTTTATAATGATGAACCTCCAACCAGTTCCGGTGTTACTTCATCTTCTTGTTCAGATAACAATTTGCATTTAGTGACCAGCAAGTCATCGCTTCCTGAAGCATCCTCAGCTAATTCTGTTCTTAGTTTGAAAAATGGATCCCCAAAACCAAACGATTTAAAGTCTTACATAAATGGAAAGTCAGGAAAGATACAAAATCAAGTTGTAGACAACTCCAAAAAAGATACCAGTGGATCTGAGTGGACAAAAATGAGTCAAGAACAGACTAAATACGAAGATAAATCAACAAAAACCTCCAATTCAGATGAGTCAGCTAAAACTAAACCCATTTCTACCACATCTAATAAAACTAATAGATCATGGTGTCCCTCAACCAATCAAAATGTCCCTGAGTATTGTAGTAATGGTCTACAAAAACGACCAAGATCAAACAGCCAAGCATCTTCAGAAGCTTCAAATACCTCTAGTGGTACAAAAAGTCCTAAAATATTAGTGAAAAATGAGCCAGCTCAATCTATGAAGCTAAACCAAGGAGTCAACAATAATCAGATAGACGAACAACCACTTGCTAAATTACCAGCTACAACAAATGGTACTCAATTGCTTACACCAACAGATTCTGATAACTCAACACCAACAAGTCCAAGCATCAATCCACCGCCCTTGTCTACAACCTTTCCGTCCCTTAATCACCTCACACATGCTTATCTACTGCCATACATGAACAGCTTGGACTCGACCCAGTACGCCCATAATTACCCCAACTTCATACCCCCCCATTGTATGCCAGTAGACCAGTTTAAGAACGCGACTAACGGCTTTAAGCATCGTGCACCTGGGTTTAACGGCTTTTTGTCGTCATGGCAACCGAACAGCAGCCTTGCGAGTTTCTTTTCGCAGCGGGCACCATTTTTTCCGCCATCACCACCGCTAGCCCCACCACTGAATTTTAATGGGATTAATTTCGGTGGGTTCCCGCCAGCTTTATTTGGTCAGAATCTTGGAATGATCAATGACAACATTTTTATGAACTATTTGACGAGCTTTGCATACGCAGCAGCTCAAAATAACTCAACAACCGGTGAAGCAAGCATCAACAGCAATCGTAACAACAATAACAACAGTAATAATTCAGCTGCTAAAATGTTTTTTCCATCTTCTGAATCACCATCAATTAATCATTCAAGCATCTTCAACACTGGATCTTCCAACTCAAGAAATGGAGTCACAGAGCAAGATGATCCTACTTTAAGCATGGGAGGTAATACGTGGAAAGGTGGTCCGGTCCGTTGTAACTTATGTGGACAGCTTTATAGCAACAAGGGCACTTTACGTGTCCACTTTAAATCGGTTCATTTACGGGAGTCACATGAATGTACTGTCCCAGGTTGTAATCAAACATTCACGTCTGTCAGAAGTCGGAATAGGCACAGTCAAAACCCGAATCTTCATCGTGGGTACCAATTACCGAAATCTAACCAATGATTGAGCTTTGGATGATTCAAATGAAGTTTGTGTTCAAATCTAGTACAATTTAACTAACAAATAAGCAATTTTCTATTTGCAAGCTCTTTTTTCTTTACTTTTTTGTTTTTGTTATGCGGATTTGATTTTTTGTCTATTAAGTTAACGCAGTCGGTTAAGATCTCCATCAAAAGAAAATATCTTTGCACTTTTCTTGTTGATTTAAATCGTCTACAATCCTTTAAATTTAGTAAATTGCTAGTTGTTAAGTAGTAGAAAACGAATAAATCATTTTAACACAAGCACATAATACTGAATGTATGACTATTAAAGGTTCGTTTACTCATGAGTAAACTTGATAATGAAAAAACCTTTGCGTGCAAGTTTAGATCTATTTGTAACAACGAGAAAACAGTTCGAACTGAAACATAAGAGTCATCATCTTAGTTTTGAGACATGAAGTTCTTTTTCACGTTTTGTTTGTGTATGAGACGGTTGACTAGTTATTTGACCGATCATGCATTCCCTTTTACAGTTCTGCTTAAACACAAATTTTCGATAAAGACTTGTTTATCGTATCTTATTCTTTTTGTGCAAAAATACAACTATGTTTCAACTTACACCACAATTTTGTAGTGGAACCGTTACCAAAAAGTGCTTACATTTTTTCTATTGTTGCTCAGCAACAAAAACGTCCAAATGAAAATAAAATAAAACTCCGGTTGAAAAATTTATAATCTTTCATGCTTCTTTTATTGGTATTAAGCAGCTTGCTTTCTTTTTGTCGCCTTACTTTTGAGTTTATTAACAACTTTGCCGTGAAACTATTTGTATAACATTTGTTGTTAAATCAATTTCAAATTACAATGCAGCTTTATTCTTCATTTATTATTCAATTCACGTATTTTAGTTGAATTTGTAAATCTGTCCCTAGTTAGATACACTGTGCAGAGTTTCAATCTATTAGCCACATCTACAACGTAAACACTATCATACCACGTGACTTAATTCTTGCATGTAACATGCAGTAATAGGAAGACAGCAAACTAGCTGCAAGTTTATCAATGAAACGATTATGTCATTTATGCAGAAATGGTTAGTTTTAAATCACCAATGTTCGTATTAGTCGTATTAAGACTTGTTTTTTTCAAAAACTATTTATACGATGCAACATACGAAGGGTTTGATATGCGACTAATGAAGAGATGAAGTTTACTTCAATTTCTTTATACTATGCATAGGAGCACAATTATTAGTTTCAGCTCCAGCCACTGTTTGTTTTCTTTACCCTAATTCATCTGGATCACAATCATCTTCTTGTTTCTTTTCATTCTTCCCAAATATGAGTGGTTTTCATCTTGAATTTCCAGATTTCACTATAAGCTCTTTGCAAGATCAATTCCAAAGCTTAAATGTAAAACAATTTTTTCAAAGATAAGAATTTTTTTCTTGATTAAAAGCATTTTAGTAAAATATTTCTATCTGGTGATCAAGATATTTTAATATTCAGCAAAACTTGATGAAGTCTTTGTCTTAGATCCAAATACCTTTAAAGATTTAAATTCTTTCAAAAAGTATTTTAACATATCAAATTCGTGTCAATTACAGAAATATGACAAATTGTTAATGGTATTAGAAGAATTGTATTTCGATCACACACAAGTTCAAGTTTTTGAATAAAACAGAAAAATTTCCTTTATCAGAGTACATCTTAAAATGGAACAATAATTACATTAGAATTTTTCATCTTCAGAATCGTTCACGTTTTGTTTCTTCTTTATTTTTACCTGCACTTTCTATTTCAAGCTAATATTGCTTTTCCTTCTATACATATGTGTATAACTTTTCAGAAGTATTCAATCGCAAGTTGTTTTTGTTTAATTGTAGTTTATTTATTACTTAAAATTAACAAATTGTTTTATGATATAATCCATCTCATAACCGTTCATAACTGCGATGAGTAAAATACTTTTGAAAAGATCTCTAATGTTTTGTCGGCTAAATTAAAATTCATCCAAAAATAAATTCTATAATCCTTTTAAGCAGATCCATTTCATCTAAAATGATTTTTCACTGATAAAATATCCAATAATTTTTTCGTGCTGTTTAATTTCAAGCTTATTTACGTCACAATTTTGTTTTATTATCTGAAATGAACGTAAGATTCAGAGATAAAACGACAGAAATTTGACTACGCTTATTGCTAATTAAATTAGGGACATTCTAGACTTTTTCTGCATCACTAAGTTTTCTTATTTCTTTTTATGGACCTTTTTTTGCTGCATTATGTGAATTAGAAGGCTAAACGTGTTTACACTTTTACAGATATTTCTTTTATTATTTTTTGTGTTATGAATATCAACAAATAGAGCTCATAACATGTATTTAAACGTTTTTCATCGTGTTTATCACAGAAATTAAAGTGCAAAGAATACATTCTTAGCAGATTTGAATTGATTTTTGTTGTCAAATTTGTTTGCCAAATAAGACATTTAACATTAAATTTAATTTTTATGTTTTTAATTCAGTTAATCTTTACATGAAAGAATAATATCTTATGCAATTAAAAATATAGAAAGTTAACACAATGTTTAATTAACTAACTTTTTATTTTAAGGTGTAATTACTTTATAATTATGTTTTACTTAACTAAAACCCAACATTTCTGCAAGGTAGTTTTATCTTTACTATGTTTTATTGTCTACCTCTTGATTTTCTATTTTAAAAAAAACCCCAAATTTTTTTAATTTTAACAAAAATCTTTAAAACTGTTAAAAATCAATTTTAGAATATCTTTTAATTTATCAAATTAGTCACGATTTATAAGAGAACATTTTTTTTTATAAAATTGAAATTTTAGAATTAAATTTTGTCTGACTTTTGGTGCAAATGTAAAATTATTCTTATGATATTTGATAAAATATTGGATTTTTTTACTTTTAAATCAGCATTTTCAAATCAATCTTGAATAATTTTCTTCAGCTAAATATTTAACTTTCTTTGAAATTATTAGTTCAGTTTGTGATTAATAAAATTTAATAACATTCAAAGTTAACATAAATATCGATTTTAAGATTTTATTTTACTGATAAGTATCCAATTACCAAATTTTTTACTAAATTATGTAAGACTTTTACACTCTTGTGTAAATACTTTTTATTCAAAGGTTCCTCTTTATTTTTTCGCAGCTAAAACATAATGAATAAAAAAATGTTAAATATAATCGAGTAATATTTATGCTTAACTGATCTGAATAAACATTTTTTTCAAAAAAATCTACTCTAAAAGCTTTATATCTTCTGATCTTAAATACCTTGTGATGTCTTTGGCAAATTAATCTTACAAAAGCTGATTAAGGAGCTATAAAAGTTTTTTTTTCAAGAAAAATAGACTCCAAAAAAGAATATCTTTCAATGTTTTTGTAGATTTTTTGCGGGTATATGTTTGTTTTTCAATTTATCAACTAAAAACAAAATTGTCTGGTTAAAGTTATGCTGAAATCTTGTACAATACAAAATTATCTTTTCTATTTTTCTGCTTGCTAATTAATCAAATTATAATCAATATTTTTAATGTCTCTCTTGTTTGTTGTAATCTAATCTTTTTTGTATATTATACGATCAATTTTTAGAATTTTATTGTTTTTAAATCAGTGCTAAACTTTGTTTTATTTAAAAGAAAATAACTCTTTTTCACTGTAAAATCTTAAGACAAGCCAAAAATGTAGTTATTTTTATCTCTATTTTTATTTATACAACTAAGGTGAAAGCTTTTATTTTATTGATAAATATAAAAACACTTTGGCTTATGAAACGTGCACATATTTAGATTAAGCCTGTCTATTCACTCATTGTAAAGTAAGGCTTTGTTTTTGACATATAAATCTCAGAATAACTTAGAAAAACATTTAAACATGCAACATTGATTTCGAATTAAACTTTTCTTTTTGCTTCCAGAAAAGATAAAAGAATTTTGTAGTAGTTATCATCACCTATCAGTAAAAATTATGATTTATAGCATTTTAAAGACCTTCACTTTTCTTTGTAAGTAATAGAGTTTTGCTAACAAGCTTAAGAAGCTTTAAGTAGTTTAATCTTAAACATTTATTGTATGTTAATATCTAGTTTTACTATGAATTTTGGTAAATAAGAACATAAATTGCATTGTAAAAGTTTGTTTTTGGTGTTCTTAGAAACTGTAAAAATGTTTTAAAAAGCAAAAAAACTCAATTAATCAGAAAAAAGCTTTAAATGTTCATTTTGACGTTTTAAAAGTTTGTTTTATGAATAAACCTTTACACAGAGTGACTTATTAATGTCGAAAATATTTTTTTTGAAAGATTATAGTTTGTTAGAATGTGTTGCTTGGTCTGTTGAATAATTGATGCATGTTGTATTAAACTGTCACTGCTGTTGTAAAAGCTTTCTTGTTTATGCTTTCAGGTACAGAAATAATGTTCAGAATTGTGCTTATTTAAGATTACAAGTTTAACTAATAAGTTTTTCATGTTGACATTTTATGAGGTTTGTTTTTTTAAGATTAAATTCTTAGAAAAAGGAATTAAACTCTAATATATTAATGTAAATTTAGGTCATAAACTTTGTTTTTGACGTGTTGATATCAATTAGGTTTTACATAAATGCTATTAAAATGCTATAATCATCAAAAAACTATTTTGAAAATAGTTCAAATGTATTTAAAAATCATCTAACATTTAGTATTCTTGTTCAAAAATCTTACACCGTAAATATTTCTACTTCAGAAAGACAATATAACATCAAAGTATGTTTCAAACAATCGACTTAAAAAGGCAAAATTTCTTCCTGCCAAAATATATATTTAGTTTTCAGCAGAGGTTTAGTTATGATAATCCTGTCAAAATTCGAAATAATATCAGACTAATAGAAAACTTGACAGCATCAAAAAATTTCTCTATTTTTCTTTTACCTCTTTAAGATATTTTACTAACCTGATAATCCAATTCAAAACAATTAAGCAGACAACTTTAATATGTGTTCAGCTTACAACAATAAAAATATCGTTAAGGTTTCAGCTTCATAAAAAATAAATTCTTTCTAAATTGCAGGATATTCTTACATTTTATTACTATATTTTTTCATAACTTTACAACAAATTATAGGAACTTTAGGTGATTGATTATTTTTAAAACTATATTTGTAATTTAAGTAAGAAGTTCTTATCTTTTTTAGATTAATAGTTTAAAAATATTCGCTTTACTAGCGACAGTAAACAAATAGATGAAAGATATATCATAAAATGTATCTAATAAAAATTTAAACTTTCTATTAAAAAATATCATAACCAAAATATTTTGTTTTCACCAGTTGCTTTCCATTTTTCATAAAAAAATATGATGATATGAAGATATGAAAAAAAATTCTTGTCATAATAGCTTCTTTGAAAACTAATTTATACTTAGTAAATGCCAATATATGTTTCAAAGGTGATAGATAATTGGAATATAATTAAAAACATACCAATTATGTTGTTTTTTTTTATATATAAAACTATTAACAGAATTACATTAAAGTAAAATAATCTTAAACAAATTCCACAAAATATAGTTGAAATTGATAGTAGATACAAGTTTTAACTTGATAAATATCACTTTTTCTTAGAATTTTGTTTTATAATTCAGAGCTTTACAAAGAGTTTAGTAAGAACTTAAAAATAGGAAAATAGGAAAGATTGGGAAAAGATACTGGAATAAAATTAGTAAATTATTATCTTTCAAACAAGCTTTAATTAGCATAGCTTTATACATTTTATTTTCGATCTTTATCAAAAAGTACGAAAGTTAACTCGTTAGTTGTTTTTTAATTTATAGTGATGACTTTAATTTACTAAATGTTTGGCTTTTAATTTATTCAGTAATATACAGTGGAGTTAAAAGTTAATTAGAAATATTTCGACTGTTGTAAAAGATAATAAAATAATGAAGATAAGAAAAAAATATTAAAAAAGTATTTTTCATTTTTCATTATTAAAAAATTCTCAGATTTGAATTTAAAAATAAAATGTAAATTGGAAAATTATCTAGCAAACTTTAAACATATAAATTGTTTAATTTAATAAAATCTGTCAAAATGGTTTTTAAAGTGTAAAATATCCTCTTTTGTTTTATAATAGGAGTAGATAAAACAGAAATTAGAAGATTTATATCATATGATCCTAAAATATTTTAATTGTGTCTAAAAATGTTACTAATACGTTATAAACTATCTTTGAAATTTTCATTTGTAGCTATATCATATTTTATTTAATGCAATGTTGAAAAATTATATTTGAACAACATTAAAATAAACTTTAAAATTGAATTTTTGATTACATATACACTATATCAATTTAATTTTCTATTTCAAAGTTTTAAAGAATAAAAGTTTATCTTTTTATTGAGTCTTGTGGTTAAACCATATTATTATACATAAATGTTCAATTTTTGTTAAAACATAGTTGATGCTTTCAAGTATAAATTTTACAAAATTAAAAACACGCCAAAAAAGTAACTTTATTTCTTAGTTGTAGTCAATATACCTTAAAAATTAAAATAGTATTTTAAGGAAAGCTTAAAGCTATAGCAAAGACCAAGAAAATTAGACCTTTTGTGTGATTTCTTATCTTGTGTGTAGAAACGATATAAAATGATGATGTCATTAGTGATCATCTATTTAAAGAGTTTTACTTAAAGTAACAGCTGCTAAAAATTTAACAGAAAACTCATAAAGTTTCTCAAAGTTCTTTTAGTTTCTAACTGAATTTGGACCTAAGCTTCAGTCCACGCAACCAAAGTTGGTTGAAATAGGAAGATAGAAGCAAAATTATCTATAAAAAACACAAACTTTATCACTAAACATGCAGTGTGTACAGTGAGAATTTAAAAAGGGTACCAAGACACTTATCTGCTTAGCAAGCAGTCAACGCTCAGTACTAAACCAACATTTACCTGCTAGAAAAAAAGTCAGAAGACTAGACTAGACAAAAAGCCGTCGGTTCAGGCTAATCAAGCGTGGCAGGCCATCAAGTCAATCAGTTGACGCTGAAAGAAAAAGAAAGTTAATGTTAAAACTGTAATTTATTTTTTTTGGTTATCAAAATTACCATTGTTTTCTTTGTGTATGAAAGCAATGATTTGATCTAGTAGAATTGTAATCTAAACTTTAACTATTTTTAGAATTTAATAATCACAACAAACTTTGATCCTTTGTAAATTAACAGGATTTAAACTTAAACCTTATTAACTAATTTCAGTTGTAGAATCTTCAGATTAAAGTTTAATATAGACAAATGAATTTAGAAATTATAATTTCAATCATTCAGATTATCTTAAAAGTTCAAAAAACCTTAGAACTAGAGTAGCAATATCGTATGTACTTAAATCCCCCAAATTCTTTACTCATTTGCAAACTATTGTTGTTCCTAGAAGAGTAATTCTATGTTACGTGTGAAAATTAAGGTTAGTCTTACAGCTGAACCCAAGGTATTAGCTTCTTACAGTAAATGACATTTGAATCGATTGAATTTTTTCGTTTTAACTTGAATCGAAAGTAAAATTTACTCAGTGTAAAAATAGAATTCTTCTACCAACCACCCATGATGAAAAAAGTATTTTACTAACAAAACAAAGATATTTCAGCTAAATTTTATTCAAAGCTTCAAACCCTCCCACTTAAGAGTGCATACGAACAAGCTATCATATACAAATCGTGTCAAATGTAGTTATTTATGAAGAAGACTCAATACTTCTTAACTTTATCTTTTCATATTGACTAAGTCAAGGCTGAATCTAATCTCTTATCATTATAAACTGACTTAAAGACTTAATAAAACCAATTATAAATAGTCTTAAATAATCAAACACCAAACCTTACTTGTCATGAAGAAGGATTATTTACAATCCTCAATTAAGTTTATCTAATTGTTTTGAACACTTATACGCACGCTTAGTTTAGATTTGTTTAATTTGATTGCTACTACATTAGTCTGAAAGACTATTGGTGAAAAATATTTAATATATTTTTGGATTGATTTATAATAAGGTCCTTGGTGTTAAAGAGTATAAACATATCTCTTTTTGCCAGTTTGTGATAATTTATATAAAAGTATTAAATCTATCTCAGTTAATTATTTATGTATAAAACTCGTTGAGTTTTCTGTAATTTTAATCAACGATTGGTTTTAATGTGATATGTTTTAGAACCATTATTTAGTCTCTGAAACAATGTTTGGTAAAATGTAATTTAGTTCTTAAGTAGATTGTTTGTTTTGGAAATAATAAATTTAAATCAGTTTTAGAATACTAAAATATTTTGCTTGCAAACCAAACAAAAATTTAATTACTTTATAGCATGTGCTTTAAAGCTCTTTGATTACATATTTTCTAAGCTTATCAAAAGTTCAAATAAAATCACTTTTGAACAATTATATTTTCAAAAAATAATGTCATATGAAAGAAAGGATGTTTTGAAAACAGTTCCTATTTTAAACTGTCTATGATTTCTTTATTCAGTTTAAAGTATAAACCTAAATTTTGAGTAGCCATTTTAGATTATTACTCTATTAAGAGGCTTACCGAGTAATGTTAAAAATTAGTCTTGGTTCATAAGAATAAATTGCTTTTTAAGTAAGTGAAAATTTGAAGAAAACAAGATTTTAGAAGAAGAGAACGAACGCGGAAATGACAATTTCCAATTTAAAAATCGATTATTTGTTATTTTGTAAGATTTGTTCAGCTAAAAATCCCTTTTTCTAGAGTTTTAAGCACTGCTGATATCATTATTATCTTAGCTGCTTCACCCGAATTAAATTTCTTCTCAAGTTAAAGTTTGTTTCATAAATAATTAATGAGAAGTCTTATTCCATTTATAGAACGAATCTACTGAAGATTTTGCCACAGATTAGATATTATAAATCCCATTATTGTCTGACTGTAATTTAATAATCTACGTTATGATCACATAAAAAGCCAGTAAGTTTATTTCAAGACAAGATATATAGATTATTCAGTTAATTACTGGTTATGGTATAAGCCTGAAATACCTTCACCACAATCTTATAGCTAGTAAATCAGTAAAGACAGACTTTAATACAACATGAATTTTTACTTAAATCTAAAAACAACAGACGTTCGTATTTTAAAAAATATCAAATATTTGAAAAGTAAGTTGAAGGAAATGTTTACATTAATAGACAGAACCACATTGAGAGAATTTTCGATAAGTTCAACTAATTTGATTTTTGATCTTATGGTAATAGCTTTGTTTAAATATTATGAATTCTTTAAAATAAAACCACAAAAAATGTTTGAAATATTTAGGTATCTTTCAGTTAATATCCATTCAGCATACTTCATCTTTTGTTTACAAATACAAATTTAGCATACGAAACATCTGTTTCGATAGCTTACGATTTCAAAGTCATAATAAATCTAAAGCAGAAAACCGATCATTATCATATGAGGTAAAGTTATTTACAACTTAAGGGTGAAATATTATCCTTAAATTTCTCAACTTTAATAGTAATCTAGTAATGCACCTTAAAGATTGATTAACATTTTCGTAATTTATATGTTTTTTACTAGCTCAATTAGTTTTTTAGAATCTATTTTTTAATGTTTCTGAAATTAAAATTTAAATTTAAAAAAACGAAAATCTATTCAAGTATATGTAATTGGTTAGAAAAGATCATTTTTGTCTAAAGATCTTTAAACTATTCTTCTACTGATGAAAAATAATTTTAGGTTTAAAACTAACAATTGTATGATAATCATATGCTAAGATGAACAGGAGGTACTCCAACTTTAATGTTTAAACTAAACAGACCACATACGTATCCAAACTTGTTAATAAGTACGTAAAATAATCTTGAAAATCTTAACAGATCTAAAATGATGTTAATGATGAAAAACCGTTTTAGCGTTTATATTTGATCCATGAAAATTTTTTCAATTTAATTTGGCGGTAACGGCTTAAATGTGACGTCAAATGATTAATGAACGTAGTATCAGTGGTCTATAATCTTACTAAAAGACTTTTTTCTAGTTTTTCAAGATCAACTCTATAAACTATTCTTTTAAGTTTCGCCAAAATGTCAAACTGTTTTTCAGTGTTTTGTTTGATTGATTAAAATAGTTTTACTTAAAAAACAAAATTTGCTAGATTCTGATACTATCTGTTAAAAATTCTTTCGTTTCAATTAATAAATTAAAACCTTGGCAAACTTTATCATTTTTAGATAATTAAAAGAATGTTTGTTTTATGGTATACTTGTTAAAGCCAAATTGATGATTAAGTAGCGTGCAACTAAAGAAGCGAATCAAATATAACCATTTTACATATTAAAAATCAAATATGATCTTTAATTAGATGAGAAGATATTTAAATTAATTTAAAGAAATAATTGAATTTATTAAGCATAGAAAAGCAAAATTAATCATCAGGTAGAATCGAATCTAAATCTTCGAATAACTCTTTAAAAAGTTCCTTGCCTTAGAAAGATTATTTCAGTATTCGTTATTTGAAATTTAAAACCTCTAAAGGAAGTAGATTCAGAGATAATTGAAGAAAGAGTCAAGAAAGTAACTCACTTAGAAAAAATTATTTTAGCATTTGCAGGCCAAAATTGTGCAGCTCTTGGCATTAAAGAATTTTGTTTATTATTCTGCGATAACAAGTAAGATGTTAAGAAAGAAAACTTCTTTGTTTAGTATGACTTTTAAGTCTGGGTACTGGGCCAGTTTGTTGATAAGACAGAAACACTATAATCCAATCTATCAGATTATGAAACTAACAGGCTGACAAGGTCATTGTTTGGCTTGCAGATGACTCTTACATGTTTCTATTGAAATAGCGATTAAAAAGTGTATAAATTACATCTGGTTAAGCGCAAATGACGACATCGTAGCAAAAGTATAGCAAAAATCTTATATTATTCGTGATGGATTTTATTTATACTAAAAAGAAAATACATTTTTGCTGTTTGTTGCCAATATAGTTGATCTGATAAATTTTTAAATTGAAACGTTTGTTGAACACTTTCAGAAAGTTCTTTTGGTTCATAAACTTGTTACTTAATTTATATGTAAGTTTATTTTAAGCATTTTTGTCAGCAACCACTAACAGATTTTATAGTTGTTCTTATAATATCAGTAGAAGAGGAACACACTAAATACACTCAACAAATTGAAGTTAATTCGATTAAGTTAAACTAAAAGAAAAAAAATTTGTACATTTGTGTGAAACAAAATATTAACTTTGTAATTTAATAGGTAATTATTAGCTTATCAATATTGATTAAATATTCTGTTGATGAACAGCACTTTAAAGTGAAAAGGTTTTTATAATTAAGTATGTCTATTTTTCATTATTATTGTTATCTATTGTGAATTTTTTTCGCTTTTCTATATGAATTGAAGATAATTTTATTGGCAAAAGCATCTTTGTTTGATTAGTAATTAAGTTTTCACTAATGCATCTATCACTTTGACTTATTACAAACTTCAAATTATTCCTCTTCTAAGCTACAAAACCAACTTTAGCAAGCATTTAGTTATGATTTAATAATTCTTTTTGATTATTCTTCAAAAAAGAAAAGAACAACTTTGGCAAGTTAAATCTTTTATGTATTAAATCCAAAACAATCAAATGATTAGATTAAAAGATTTTTAAAACTAATGAATCTGTAGTAGTTCTTTGTAGTTATTAAACTAGTCAACGTTATCTCTAACAACAAACCAAAGTAAACATAAATATTTAATTAAATCTGATAGAGACAGTATTTACATAATCAGTAATTAAGATACAAGCTATTGAAATTATTAATTTGTTTATTTTTACTTACACATGAGTTCAAAGGTATATAAGTAAAGTTTAGTATTCTTTATAGTCAATTTTTTGGGGTTTAGAAAACATTTAAGTTCTCTTATAGTCTTACAATCAATTTAAAAGTAAATCTAACTTTTGTATAGAAATAATGATTACAAAAAATAAATTAAAAGTAGACAAAAAATTAAGAAAATATTATTTAAAAGTATTCAGAATTTTCAAGATTTTATAAATGATAAGTTACTAAAGGAACCAATCTTCGATAAAATTATATAAATTTAAAATAAATAACTATCATAAAATACACTCTATTAAGTTTTATTTTGTATACTGAGAATTTTAAAGCTTCAAAAACAAACGTTATGAAGATAATTCAAATATTACAAAATCATTGACATTTTGTTTACTATTGTAAATTTAAAAATGTGTTTGTTACTTTTGTAAAAGAATTTCTAAAGCATCTAGCTATCAGTATCAACGTAAAATTCTAAACAGATAATTATGCTGGTATCTGTGGATAATATTTTAAAAATGGAATTGATAATTGGAATAATCTTCTAAAAGTTATCTGTAAGAATTTTAAAATGATTTAAAATAAGTCTAAAAGCTTATAAAGATATTCTTATAGCAAACATAAAACAAGTGTAGTAAATGCTAGAGACAGGCCATATTAAAAAACTTTTGTCAAAGGTAATAGAGGTAAACCCTTTAAATAATAAAACTGTAATTTAATAAAGTTAAATAGGTTTACGCCGTCGGTTTACTTTAAAATTCTGCTAAAAGATTATCGCTGCCCTAAATTATGCTTTCAAAGATAGAAATTATTTGCTTCAATAGAAATATTATGATCTTAAATATATTTCTAATATTTTACGAAATTTATTTATCAGCTGAATTCATAGATGAGTTATTTTGTTAACTTTGATCATTTTTAATCAATTTTACGGTAAAACAAAACTAGTAAAAGGAAAAATATTCGTTGTTATGACAACAATTTAAGTATGACATTGCTAATACAATTTTCAATCTGAATAACTCAAACGTCTTCAGATAAAATTTAATATTGTTTTGAAATGAAACGCTTTAAGCCAAAAAAAAAATTAGGAAAAATCTGAGTTGAAAAGATTGAAAAATTTCAGTTGTTAACCAGAAAAATTCAGTGTTTAAATGATAAACAAGACTTAAAAAATGACATTGTGAAAATCAAAGAATTTACTTGAAGATTATATCTGATGAGAAATGTTTTTGTATAATTAGAAGATTGAAAATGAAGATTGATTGATAAGCTGTATATCAATATACTTTTTGTGCTCACGTCTTTAACTTTAAATTTATTTTGAAAATTTATCTAGTCAAATATGCTATTTTAATTTTTTACTTGAGATTGTGAAATCGCCCTCAGAAAACAATTTAAAGAAATGTTTGAATTAAACAAAACTGTTAGATTATTTCTGTTCATATTAATAAAACATCACTGTAAGACACCGTCTAGCGGATAGAAAACAAAACTTGCTTTTACAGTTAACAAAATGAAATTATAATTCAGATTAGTTTATTATAAACTTAATTAAAATGTAAACTTCTTATAATCCTCACTTTTTAAAAGTATCTTTTATAAATCATTTCTGAAGGCTGTTATGGAGAGTTTTTATCTATTTTAATTGAAAAATGTTTAAGATGTTGTAAAAACTACTTTGACATACATAAAAATAATTTTACACAAAATGCATCTTGTACCTTTTATTATATTTTAGACCTATGCTGACACATTGTTTAAATTGGTTCTCAAAGATTAAATCATTTTTTTACATACATAAGAGAAAAATATAAGTAGCTGAATTTTTTCCTTTAAAACTTTATAGAATAATAAAAGTCTCATATTTTTGGTGGCTGAAGACACTTAAGACTTGTTTTTCGAGATTTTAACATTTATAAATTTTAATTTCAATCAATCTTTAGCAGGAGAAAATGTTTACTTCTATTTAGGTGTAAAAAATTTCTTAAAGTTGAAACATAAAAAGTAATTTATGTTTTATGGTGTTAAAAAGCAATTAAAGTTTGATATTTAACAAATTTCATGTAAATCTTTTAGTTTATTACGTTTCATAGAAACTTTATCTGACAACTTTCAATTACAATCATTAATCTTTGATTAATTATATCTTATATCAGCTTGACAATTAATTATACAAGATCATTAAATACTGATATGAAAAATTTGTTTTATATCTTTTGAAACAGAATCTTTTAATGAGTTTATTGTTTAAGTAACAACAGAATCACTATATTAGACAGACATCTTTCTATTAATCAAAAATCTAAATATCTATTATCAACTAAAACCTGGTTTTTTAACTAATTTATTAAAAACATCACAAAAACATTGGTGCAAAAAGAGAATATATAAAATATAAATATTTCACAAGTCAATGTGACGTCATCAATCACGTTGACGTGACCGAAATTCATTTTGATATATTTTAGGTTCAGTTGAAAATCAGATTTCTGATTCAAAACTTTTCACTTATTTACCAAACGCGTCAGGTTTGTACGTCATAACTCCAAGACCGAAGTTGTGACGTATTCGTCTATGACGTCATTTGTTGCTTTCAGATTTTGAAGGTTTGGAATAGAAAAAAACAAACAAAATTAAGTTTGCAAGATATTGTGATACACAACAAAGGTACACACTTGAAATTTTGACGACGTCATCATCTAACCACGTGACAACTTGATGACGTCATCATCTAACCACGTGACGACTTGATGACGTCATCATCTAACCACGTGACAACTTGATGACGTCATCATCTAACCACGAAACAACTTGACGCCATCATCTAACCACGTGACAACTTGATGACGCCACCATCTAACCACGGGACAACTTGATGACGTCATCATCTAACCACGCGACGACTTGATGACGTCATCATCTAACCACGTGACAACTTGATGACGTCATCATCTAACCACGAAACAACTTGACGCCATCATCTAACCACGAAACAACTTGACGCCATTATCTAACCACGTGACAAATTGATGACGTCATCATCTAACCACATGACAACTTGATGACGTCATCATCTAACCACGTGACAACTTGATGACGTCATCATCTAACCACGAAACAACTTGACGCCATCATCTAACCACGAAACAACTTGACGCCATTATCTAACCACGTGACAAATTGATGACGTCATCATCTAACCACATGACAACTTGATGACGTCATCATCTAACCACGTGACAAATTGATGACGTCATCATCTAACCACGTGACAACTTGACGCCATCATCTAACCACGAAACAACTTGACGCCATCATCTAACCACGTGACAACTTGATGACGCCACCATCTAACCACGTGACAACTTGATGACGTCATCATCTAAACACGTGACAACTTGATGACGCCATCATCTAACCACGTGACAACTTGATGACGTCATCATCTAAACACGGGACAACTTGATGACGCCATCATCTAACCACGTGACAACTTGATGACGTCATCACCTCACCACGTGTTTTTATAGTGGAATATATATAATTTTATACTTTGAAAAACTAAAAAAGATGATATATCAGAAACTGTTGTATCATTTACAAATCATTTCCATCTGATTAATTTTTCTCATCAAACTGAAAACTTTCAAAAACAATTTATGTTTTTAGCAATCTTTTTAATCGACAAGTTTTAGGAAGTCAATAAAAAAAGTTTAACAAAAATTGCGATGTCATTAAAAGACAATTTCACAAGACTGGGTTAACTTCACAACAACTTTTAAAGTTTTTAGCGTAAAAATATCAAATTAAACAACTTTATGATAAGTGAAAAATTGTTCAGTCTTACAATACTTAGAAGCAAATTGTTGTCCATCAGTTGTGGGACTTGAAAAAGCGATTTGATCAACTTCAAGATGCACACCAGTAAGAAATGATATTCGTAATGCGTCTATCATCTTTGAAGCATATTTACGTTTTCGGAATTTTGGATTGGTCCAAATTCTGGAAATTCCACAAGTAACTGGTTCAGGTAATTTCGATGCTACCATCACCACGTCATCAGAACTTCTAGGTAGGACTCGATAAGCTTCTTGGAGTGGCTCCGCGATCAGAAAACTGATCAATTCCTGATCATCTGATACATACAGATAACAAGTTTGACGATTAGATGAAATCTGATGAGCAAATCCTAAATCTTTATCCACTACTTCTTTAATCTCTTCAACTTTGTTTAGAGCATACTTTGGATCAGTTGGAAGGACTTTTATGATTCTACCATCCATGAAACTAGCAACTAAATGTTCATTTTTCAATCCAGTGAACTTAAGAGCATTAATAAACTTTTTATGATACAGAGTATGTTGATTGACATCTCTTGGGTCAGTGCACGAGTAAACCATGTTACATTGAGGACATTGGACAGCTCCAAATTTTTTCTGTCCTGCATCTATAACTAGCTGCTTATATTCGGATGCAGAGGTCTTCAAAAGATGTGGTTTATTTGGTTGGGTTTTTGGTGAAATGTTTGAAGAGTTTGTTTTGATCCTTCGGAAATTGAAAAGTGGATAGTATTTGTCCGCATTTGGGTCTTTTTCAGACGTTTTAATTTCATTTTCTTTTGTTGTGCTCACTGTTTTCAGTGCGACATCTAGCGGTTGGTTATCATTAGTAGGCTCTTTTGTTGGCCAATAAGTTTTAACGTTTAAATATTTACTGTTTGGTTTTATAGATGGATAAGGAGTATACTTCAGTGGGTTTGGTTCTTCTATTTTCTTCTTCTTATTACAAACTTGTTTTTTTGATCTTCTTCTTCGAGATTTTGATCTTCTTACTGCTGGCTCATCGTAGTCAAATACTGCTAGCTCTTCTTTCTTCTTCATCTCTGCTCTCATCTCTTCATGCTCTTTTTTGATCTTCTCCAGATCCAGGGCTCTTAGGAACTGATCGATTCGGCCAGATTTTGGAGTCTTGTTTTCGTCGGAATCCTTTGGAGTCTTATTTGATATCATCATCTGTAAGATTAAAAAGATTTGATTTCAAAATCTAAAAACTGAATTTGTAAAAATAAATTATCAAAATATATTTCAGAAGATTCAAATCGAAAAGTTGATCTAAAAAAGGAATAAAATTTAATTCCAAATCCAGAAAAATGAATGATTTGAAGTAAACAAACCCTTCAGTATCTTTAATCACGTAAAAGTAAATTAACAAATAAGAAAACCAGACTTTTTAGAGATGTTAGCTGAAGAATTTCTGACAAAAGTTAAGAAAGTAGAAAAAGAAAAATATATTTTCTATCAAATGTTATTGAAAGATTAAAAAATAATTTTTTTGATAAAGATGAGATCTTGATAAAAGTAAATTCACAAAACATAATGAGAAGTGAATTGGATTATGAAGAAGTTTATCTAGTGATGAAAATGAAATAAAAAGAGTCTTTTAGTTATCTTCATCAGATAGTGTTACTAAGTGATAACATTTAAAGACATTCATTTGTAAACAGAAGATAATTTAGTTTTTTCATTTTTATAAATAATCAAAAAAATGAGATTAATTTGAAGAATGTCATATCAGTTCAAAGATTTAGAGGTAAACACCATCAACTACAAAGCAAAATAGCTACCAGTAAGACAATTGTTTGAAGATTTAGTGGGTTAAGGTGCTAAATCAGGTTGAGGAGTTTTACAACTCAAGGTACTAAAACTGGTTTTTAATAAATTCATGTTGTGATTAAAACAGAATTACTGGCTTACAAAAATATAATTTCTAATTGTTTTGTAAGACAAGTATATAAAATTTACATGTTTACAAAACACATAAATAAATAAAAAAGTTATTTGATAAGCAAATAACTTGTTGGGAAAAGAAATTTGTACAAAAAAGATAATGAAAATAAACTGAAATTGAAAGTATGTAAAAATCTTTACTAGTAGATCAGTTGATAATAAAATAAAAAACTTTTTTTACATAGCAAACAAGAAACTGATGCCCTGAATATCTTCTAAAAGATTAGATCTGAGATTATCAAATCTTAAACTTGTTAAATATGAAATGATTTAAAAGTTCATAACAAGGATTATATGAAGATGAGATAAATAAAGATCAATCATAAAGAAAATTCATGATAACTGACTTTATAAAAAATATTTTTTATATCAATTCATCTGCAAAATACAGAAGTATAAAAAGCTTTTAGACTTAGTATTAAAATCAAGATATACACAAGTAAAAATATTTGAAGCAATTTTAGAGGATTTTATAGTTGAAAAAATAATTCAGATGATAGAAAATAGTTAAAAATTCAGTTAAAAGCTAATAAAAATGGTTTAGATTATAATATAATACATTAAAGTAGTTTTCTAAACATGATTATATAACTAGATTAATGAAAATCATCAAATAATTGATAAAAGTATAAATTATAAACACAAAAAACAAATTTATTTTTATGTAAAAAGTTTTCCAACTAAGAAAAAAATAACTTGAATAAAACATGAAATTAATTGGCAACAAATAATTGTTTAAACTGCTATAAATATTTTCAATGATTACATGAAAAGCTAAAATATAGAAATCTAAACATAATTACACTGAGACAATAAAGTGACCTACATAATTAGAGTATTTATAAACAATTATCTGAATTAAGAAGAGAATTATAGATAAACAAACTTAAGCAAAAAGAAGCTTAAAAACAAATACTTCTAAAGTTTATATTAGATGTAAACAGAGTTTACTATTATTAAAATTTTTATTTAAATATAATAAAACAGCATAAAATATAAAGTTGACAACTTCTTACCTTATATACTTTACAATTCTTTAAGGATATTAAAAATCATCAACTAAAGCAAATTACTTGAAAAATTCACTTTATTTGAAACCTAAAGAGTATACAGAAATATTTAGTTATGGTCTTGCAAGTTTTAATATCAAAAAGTTATAAAGTATAATTTCTTTTAAACAATTTGATTATCAACTTTGAATTAATAAGGTTTTTTAATAGATAAACAATGATAGTAGATATATCATTATATATATAGCAACAATAAAAAAATAAATAATAAAACCAAAATATTTCTCACATGATTAAGTCACTAAGGTTTAGTTTGACAACTTGTCTGATTTACTTTAAAAAATTTTAAAGCATAAGACATTTGATTTCAATTGGCATAATCATTTTCAACTAAAGAACTTTTATATTTACATCTTTTAGTCAGGTAGTAGTAACATGACAAAGAATGTATCAAATAGATGAAAAGGTAAACAATAAAACTATTTCTTTATGAATGTATCATTAACTAAATGACAAAACTTTAAAACAAAGTACTGAAATAATGTACCATAGAAAACAAACTTTATTAGTTGACCTTAAGATTAAATGAGGTTAGTTATTTATGACATTAAATTAGATAAAAGCAAAATGTAAAAACAGAATTCAAAACGCATGTTACAGAATAGTTTTCAATAAGTAGTAAAAAATGTTATATAAGAATCTAGCCAAAAGTTCATTTGATCAATTTCCAATCTTTTCACTAGCAAGCAAGGCCTCTACAAACTTCATTCTTCTTTCAAGATTTGTCAACTTCTCATTTAAAATAGCTAAACGAGTCCGGCAAGAGAGATCAAATCCATTTAAAAAATCAGCAATCTTCTTTACACTACTTGTAATAACTTCAATATATTCATGGTTGGCCCAGTCCCTTTGGATTTGAAGTTGGATATCATTCAATTGTTGAGACCTATCCATAATTATTTATAGCTTATTATTAACTAGTAATCCTAAAAAGATTTAAAAAATATAAAAAAAACAGAATTGTTTAATTTTGTAAACAAAACCTTAAAACTAAACAAATTTGTGTATTAATATTTACATTTTATAAACAAATTTCATTTAAATCTGATAATCAATTGTTTAGAATAATGCTTAGGTTTTATAAACAAATATAAAAAAAGAAAATACAAAAATTAAAACCAACAGTATTTTGCTAGTAACAAAAAATAAATAGTTGATAATAAGAACATGATTTACTTATTTAAAGAAAATCTTTTACAACTTATAATTTATTATGCAATAATACAAATATTTAATTAACAATTCTAAATATATAAGATAAGTCATAATAAAAATGAACAAATAAAAGTATTTAAATGAATTATTATAACAGAAAAATTTACTTAAATGATTTTTATTATAAAATATCATTAAAACAAAGACAAAATTATTAGATAAATATAAAATAACATAAAAAATATAAAATAGAAACAAAGTAATAATTAAAAACAAAACATATTTTAAAATCAATAATTATGAAAAAACTATTTACAAAAACTTTGTAAATTATTTTAATTTTTTTCACAAAGAAATTTTGAAGATTAAAATTTATTTACAAATAAACTATCCATAAGAAATCACCTAAAAACAAAATATTTGACGCGCAGAAGAAAAGTTTAAAGAACAAAAAATTTAAAATATTTTAAGAACACATAACATAGAATGTGTTATTTACAGAAAAATAAAGCTAGTTACTAAACAGAAAATATACAAATAAATCACTGAAAAAGAAATACAGCAAACCAAATTTTCGGTCTAAACTGCTGATTAATAATTTTTTTCTCAAAATAAAACCTTTTAAACTCAAATTAACTACGAGAAAAAAACTAATCAGAGATTTAAAGTGATTATCATAAAAGCTTTTGGTAACAAACCCATTCATGATAACTGGTTAAAATTGGCTTTTTCGATCATGAATTGAGTCATCATTAAAACGAAGCTAAGAAATTATAAAAATTATTATCCAACATTTTTATCAATATTTTTGCAAAAAATTAAAAAAAAATTAATCAGAATTTACGTCGTAAAAGTCCTTTTTAAATGGTTATTTTATTTATTTATTTATTACAATAAATGTGAAGGAGGGTGCCTAAAGAGAGCACCTCTCGCTAACACACATTCTCACAAATTAGATCTATTTGATGTGTAAACGAAAAAGCATATGACAAGGAAGAATTGCACTGAATCATAGAATTGTAAAAGATAAAAATTCACAGTTTAGAAATGGCAATGTTGGCGATATTATAACAATTCAGCTTTTTCTTGAACAGCATAAGTGATTTTGACATGACAATCTCTGATGGCAGATTGTTCCATGTACTGATTGTGCGGTATGAGAAAAAACTTAATCTGGTTAACGTAGCTGGTGGAGTGGGCTTATTAAGATGTAATTTATGTCTTCTAAGTTGATATAACTTGAGGGAGGGACTAATGGAGAAAAAGTCATCAAACTGAAGATCAATCAGGTTGTGAATAATTTTAAAAATCAGAATAAGGTCGTGTTTAATTCTTCGGATTTCCAAAGTATCTAGATTGAAGAAGCTGAGACGATGCTTATAACTCTCGTATTTGATATTAAGTTTCCTGCAAACCAATCTCGTAAATGTTGCCTGAACAGATTCGATTTTTCTGATATCACCAACTTGATATGGCATCCATGCACTGACATTGTATTCAAGAATAGGGCGTATGTACAGTTTGAAAAGGTTGACGTAAAACCATGGATCTTTAGAATTAAAAGTCTTTATGATGAGGTGGACAAGCTTGATAGATTTTCCAAAGATTCTGGAAACATAACTGTGCCATTTGAAGTCAGATGTCAGAGTAATGCCGAGGTCTATGACTGAGGATACTCGTTCAAGAATAGATCCATTGATGTAGTATTGGTTGCTGAGGCTGGCAGCTGGCTTACGGGATAATGTTATAACTTCAGACTTTGTTGGCTAGATTTTAAGTTGCCAATTCGCAGACCAGTTTTCTACAATATTTAGTGCAGTTTGGAGTTTTAAGTGAGAACCAGATAATAGCTTGATGTCATCTGCATACACAAACACACTGACATTGTCTACTGTTATTAGTTTTCTGATGAGGTCTTCAATGAAAATCAAAAAGAGAAGTGGACCCAGAACGGAACCCTGAGGAGCGCCGCTGGTGACTTTACTAGGAGTAGATAAAGATCTTTCTACACGGGCTCGTTGGGTTCTAATGAACTACGTTGGGTTCTATTGAAGACATAGTATAAATATTTGGGAAAGATAGACCTATAAAAGTAAATTTAAGACTTACTTACTTACTACTTAACAGAACATTTTATAAAAATTTACCCAGAAAACAATCTGATGAACAGAACCTCGCGTATTAATACTTTTAATATCATTGGAAAATTGGTTGCTATGCAATGTTCTTATTTACTGAAGAAACTTTTCGTTCTACAACAAAATGTTCGTCTACTTATTTATAAAATGTTAACGATCTACAACATGGACATAATTATTAAATGTCGAAAATGAACACCATCTATACAGTTACTATGTCGTATGTTTTATTATTTAATGTTTCTTATGTTAATAAAATAAGGTCTGCTTCGACCGACAGTCTTTCATTTACTACTTGGTGCGCCAATTTACAGTCTACTTGTCACAGTAGGCTACTGCTAATCCCCATGTACCCAATGTGAAAGGCAAACTGTGGAAAAATATTATCTTTTTGATCCATGGATGCGTAGCTTAGGGTAGACGGTATCTGTTTAATGAGATGAATCCATCTTTCTATCTACTTATATTTTTAAAGTATTATTTACTTATTAAAAAGATTGCTAGGCTGATAAATCTTTTATACTGTTGTTTTTATTTATTTATTTATTTATTTTTTCAACAACAGCAGAAATAACAAAACTTAAACTAATTAAAACCTATGAGTTATTTAATGAAATCAGATCAATCAGAGATTGTTTTTAAACATTTAACATCGTTTTATCTCTTCATCACCTTTTCAAACAAGAATTTACATTTCAAATCTAAAAATAGTTTGTAACCAAATATTTAAGGCTGATAAGGCTTAGTCAAAATAAACCAATTTAATTGCTTTATTGACTGTGGAAGTTTAGTTTGATTTTTGATGTCTGGATTTTCGCAAACTACGTTTATTTCTCAATAAGTGAAATAACTTCACATCCAGAAGATCATGAAGATGCAAACTTGGATTACAAGTTGCTACTGATTGATACAACTTTAATTTGTAACTTTTTCTTATTTTTTTCGAAGATTATTCAAAATCAATTGCATAAAACATCTATAAAGTAAGAAAAAAATGTTTTTATAAAAAGAAATTGAATTTTTCTGAAATAAAAACTCAGCTACTTTTGTTGATCAGTAACATTTACATCAACCACAAATTTGCAAATTCAAGACTATAATTTCCTAATAATTTGTAATTCATCAAAATTTACTTTTTATTTTTCTTTATAAACTAATCCAGCTTATTTATTCACAAAATAGCAAATTAAGTCTTAAGGTAGAGGAACAACGTTATGGTTACCAAAGCAAACAAATAATCAATTAAAATTTTAAATAAGTGTAGCTGATCAAAAAGCATGCTTATAATATAACTTATGATATGATGATATTTAGAGATGCTATCACCTTTCACTAATAAGGAGACTTCTGGCTGTACTTTTTTGGGCTTTTTTGTGTTATTACTCTATTGTTATTATACTGTCGTATATATTATTAATCTAATTATTATATATCTTATTAATCTATTAATATATAATATATATAATAATAATAGATAAAGAGGTTTTTATTCATCTCTAATACTCGATTTAGAACAACCGAAAAGCTAATTAGAATTATGAAATAATTGTTTCTAAATTAATAAGATGTTTTTGTTTTTATCAATTATTTAAATATGATTTCGGATTTAAATAAATTAAATAAACAAAAAGATTTCTTTCAAGTGAATTTTCGATACTTTTGTTCGGAAATTAAATTTAACAGCTGAATTTGCGGAGAGTAACTTTTGAAAATCCAAAACATAGATTTATCAGTTTTATTTGTTTTTAGACTCAAAATTGAAAGATAAGTTTTTACTAGAAACATTTAGTTTAACATTCAGAATTACTTAATGTAATATCACTAGTAATACTTTGAGTGTTAAGTGAAATCTTCAGGTATAAATGGTTTTATTCACAAAAAAATTGTTAAATGATTGATAATATAGTTTTTATTTTTATTAAAAACGATTTTGAATCAGAAAATGCTACTTGTGCTAGGATGTCAGTTGTGGAAAACAATACAGTTGATATTTTTAAAAGTTAGAATTTTAAGAAAAAGTATACTCGGAGAAAAAATAAATCATTTTATGACAATAATGATATCACAAGGTCTACTTTACAAAAAAAAATCAACTTTTACACTTCAACTTCATTACTTCTTTCAGTGATTTTTTTGCTATAAAACTAGATATCTTATTAACAAGGCTCTCGCTTCCACAAGCTTCATCGCACCCGTTAAAGACTTAATGGTGGAAGAAAAATTAAGTTTAGAAAATTTACAAGAAGTTTACCAGGAGCCGACTGACGTGGCAAAACAGTTAAGTAGGTGTGAATATAATGATAAGACTTGTATGCTACACCAACGTTTACAAGACAAAAAAATCAAACATATTCAAAAGGAGGTGTTAAAGAAGCTGAATATGAAAGAAATACCGAACGTGAGCAAAAGTGACTTGCCTAATCAGATTACCATTGCTTCAATGAAAAAGTTATATGGAGTCGATCTATTGTGTGGATATAAACCTTACATACAAATTGCACTTGAGGAAGATACAACTGTATTGAAAAAAGGAAAACGTTCTTCTGGCTCTCAAACACCATCAGAGTGCTATGATCAATATACCAGGAGATATAGACTCATCAAGATGTAATGTGTGTCGTCTGAGCTGATATGACTTGCGGGAAAGACTAATGGAAAGAAATCATCAAACTGAGGGTCAATTAAATTGTGGATATTTTTAAAAATAAGAAGTAAATCGTATTTAATCCGTCGAATTTCCAAAGTATCTAAATTGAAGAAGCTGAGGCGTTGCTTATAACTATCATATTTAATATTAAGTTTCCTGCGCACCAATCTCGTAAATGTGGCCTGAACAGATTCGATTTTTCGATATCACTAACTACAGGAAACCCAAAATTAAAAGTCGAGATTTTTGTTTGATATGATTGAAGATCTAGAAGATAAGATGAAATATGCCGCAAGTGTTGAGTTTTGATGTGATCGAGCAATCATATGTGATGTGTCTTTAGTGAGTGAAGGATAAAACATCTTGAATCGATCGATTAGTGTCCAGATATCAGATGTTGAAAGCAATCGGATGAACTGTAATTTTGTTGATGAGTTTTCTGATGAGATTAATCCAACTCTTTCACAATAAATAAAAAGATGAATAAACTGTAGTTTGTTTATAATCTCGTGTGTTGTTGTTGAACGTTTGAAAGTTTTAAAGTTTGAAAGTTGAGGAAATTGAAGTAAAGTTGAGATGATTAATAATTGAAAAAGAATTGTCGAAACATTTAAGAAACTCAAGTAAAAAATGTGAAGAGAAAGCTGCAACTTTTGATAAAACATTTGTTGAAAGTTTGTTGCTTGATCAACAGAAAGAAGTTCTTTTGTTGATAAAATAGCTGATAGGAAAAGAATGAGAACACTTCTTATAAAAGAATGGTCCTCGAAATTGAGGATAAATCGAAGGTAATTGTGAAATGTCAACTATTTTCTCATTAGATTTTGGAGTGAGTTGAGAAATTGTTTCTTCAAATCACTAATTCGTTGAAAGATTTAGTAAGAAGTGGTGACGAACACAAGGATGAAAATCCAGCTTGTTAAAGATCTGAGTTTTTTGTAATGATGATCGGTTGAAGATTAAAGAACATCTTCATATTCAAGTTGATCTCGAAGAAAAATATTCGTCACTAGATGACGTAGTTTGGGATTTAGATATTGACGAATCGAAACCCGAGCATGATCAGATTAGAACAAATCTCTCAATTGTATCGACAATTGAAGACAAGGAAGATAAAAAGTAGTCCCACATTCAGTGTTTCCCTCTCACATCTGAGACACTAACCAAAGAGCGATCCTCAACTTGCATCGGGCTGACATAAAGTTATCGATTTTAACAATTGAGAGGATTTTGCAAGAAGCTGCAGATGACTGCATCAAGTAAGTCCTGGATGCAGGAAGAGATGATCTTGTTTAATTTCAATCAGAGAAATATAAAATGTTTGTAAGATAAAAAATGATGGAGACGAGAAGATGCAGAATTGATATCGATGAACTGATGCTGAAGATTGCTCGTTATCTGATCATCAGCAGCCTCATCATCAACCAAAGATTACTTAAACAGACATCAATAAGGAATTAAAGATGAGAAGTATATACGGGAAATTGAAGATCATTTGCAGGAACAGGATCAAAAATATAATCTTTGAAGATAGTGGATATACTTATAATATGGGAGCATGGGAGAGACGATCTGTAGAAGATTAGGAGGAACCACTGATTTTTATGTTTTTTTTTTATATTTATGTTAATTAAACAAGGTCTGCTTCGACCGATAATCTTTGGTTTACTACTTGGTGCGCCAGTTTACAGTCTAGTTGTCACAGTAGGCTACTGCTAATCCCCATATACCCAATGTGAAAGGCAAACTGTGGAAAAATAATCTTTTTAATCCTTAGATGCGTAGTATAGGGTAGACGGTATCTGTTTAATGAGATGAATCCATCTTTCTATCTAATTATGTTTTTAGAGTGTTTATTTATTTGTTAAAAAGATTGCTCGGCTGATAAATCTTTTATACTGTTGCTTTTATTTATTTTTTCAACAACAGCAGAAATAAATACTGTGAAATAACAAAACTTAAACTAATTAAAACCTATGAGTTATTTAATGAAATAAGATCAATCAGAGATTGCTTTTAAACATTAAACATCTTTTTATCTTTTCATCACCTTTTCAAACAAGAGGTGACATCTCAAATCTAAAAATAGTCTGTAACCAAATATTTAAGGCTGATAAGGTTTAGTCAAATTAAACCAGCTTAATTGCTTTATTGAATGTGGAAGTTTAGTTTGATTTTTGATTTCTGAATTTTCGCTCAAATTAAACTACTTTTATTTCTCAATAAGTGAATTCATTTCACATCTAGAAGATCATTAGATACAAACTTGGATTACAAGTTGCTATTGATTGATACAACTTTAATTTGTAACTTTTTCTTATTTTTTTCGAAGATTATTCAAAATCTACTGCATAAAACATCTATAAAGTAAGATAAAAATGTTTTTATAAAAAGAAATTGAATTTTTCTGAAGAAAAACTCAGCTACTTTTGGTGATCACTAACATTTACATCAACCACAAATTTGTAAATTTAAGACTGATTAATTTCCTAATAATTTGTAATTCATCAAAATTTACGTTTTATTTTCTTCATTTACTAATCCAGCTTATTTATTCGCAAAATAGCAAATTAAGTTTCAAGGTAGAGGAACAACGTTATGGTTAGCAAAGCGAACAAATAATCAATTAAAATCTTAAATAAGTGTAGCTGATCAAAAAGCATGCTTATAATATAACTTATGATATGATGATATTTAGAGATGCTATCACCTTTCACTAATAAGGAGACTTCTGGCTGTACTTTTTTGTGTTATAACTCTATTATTATTATACAGTCGTATATATTATTAATCTAATTATTATATATCTTATTAATCCGATTGTTGCTTTTATTATTTTATTTTTATTTACCACTTTCTACTAAGCTTCTTATACGATAAATTTTTTTTTTATTAAAAGGCTTACAACATTACAATGTCATTTGTACGATAAAGGTATCGTTAAGTGTTTTTATAGGTTATTAAAAATTGTTTTAAATAGTAGTTCAACAGTTTTCAAATAAGTAGACAAAAACGAATAACTAAAGATTGTTTTTTTGCTGTAAGTTGTAAAATTGCCAGAAATTTTTGTGTTACTAAGGTCTATGCAATTTTTTTAAGTTGCCTTAAAAAAGTCTGTCTTTTTAGTGTAGCGGATACCATATCTTCCTCAGGAAATATTCCTGATTCGAGCCCGAGCGGGTACATAGTTACGAAAAGGAAAAGTAGGTCCAAAAAACCCATAGAAGGGGTTTATAAATATCTTTAAACATTACTTCTAGGAGACACAAAACTATAGCCAGAATTAGAGCTTCGTACTCAGTGTCATTCTGGCTGCTCCGGTGACACTAGCCTGGCGTATAAACAGTTATTTTATTCTGCTACCTTGTTGGTTTGTAGAATATCACCACATGGGTAAAAACTGAGTCTACAAAATTTCTGCACTGGATTACACCATAACGGTTTCTGGCCGAAGTAGGCCTAACCAAAAACAAATATAAAAATAAAACGTTCTCTTTAACTGTTTTCTTTTTATAATTATTACTTATTATTTTATTAAGATGCTGAATAATTTTCAAAGTTTCCATGCAATGATAACACTGAAAAAGTTGTTTATTTAATGGAGAGTAATTTCATGAAAGATTGGTTATCAACTGTCAATAATTTTGGAAAATAAAGCGACATATTTTATAATTCTAAAACGTAGAGATTATTTAAGAAAACAGCATTTTTAAGCTTAGATTATTTTTATGTCACTGTGATTAAATGCAAACAAAAAATTATACATATAATTTTTATAAGCTTGGTAAATGATTGTTGATAAGTAAACATAAACTTAAATAAATGGTTTTTGTGACCAAAAGTTTTGTTTTAAACTTTGATAACTATTATAATCTGAAGAATATTTAATACAACTCTTCGCCACATTTTAATATCAAAGTATTTTTGGTGACTTTTAAATACTTTACTGGCTAACTTATCAAATTTAGAATGTATTGCGTTAAAGTTCGATAAATAATAAAATTATTTAAGTAATTTTCAAGAAATAAAAGATTAATATAATGAAAATAGAAATATTCGTTTACTTATTTTTTTGATAAATGAGACATGATATAACTCTTATAGCTAACATAACCCAGTATAACCGCAGAGAACAGAAAGAGTAATGAATGTAAGTAATCAAATTCGATAGAGTCCAGTAATATGTTATTATAGTATTTAATCGGAATAATATTCAAAAACTTAACTCTGAGAACAAGGGTTGTGAAGATAAGGAAATTGTTAAAGTTAAGTAAAGAAAAACTATTAATCATTGTTAACACTATTTTTATATCTAAAATATTTCTCGAGTTTTAATATTAAATTTTTGATAGATAATTTACCCTTTAACAACACTCTGAGGCGAGGAAGAGTTCCTATATTCGAACAAAAGGAAGAGTTCCCAAATTTGGAAGAAAGCTATCATTACTCCTATTCATCAAAAGGGTCCTAGAAAAACAGTACTACAGACCCGTTTTGTTGACTTCCTTTACCTGCAGAACTGAAGAACGTATCATTCACAATCATATGTCCAATCATTTGATGGAGCACCATCTTATGTCCAGCATGGCTTTGTGAAGCGGAGATCTTCCCTGAATCAACATCTCACTTTTCTTAATGAGCTTACAGTTCATGTAAACATAAGTAAACGGATTTATGATGGATTCTTTTGTCTTCAACTTCAATAGTTACTGAGAATTTTTATCTAAAGATTATTTAACACAATTCTTCGCCACATCTTAATATCAAAGTATTTTAGGAGACTATTACAGACTTCTCACTTAACTTATCATATTTATAATGTATTGTGTTAAAACTATGGTCGAGAAATAATTGATTATTTTTATTCGTTTAGTTACTTTTATTGCCGAGAGAGACATGGCTACAGTTAAAAAATGATATAGCAAACATAATCCAGTATAACCGCAGAGAACAGAAAAAGAGAATGTTTGAATTCCACAACTCAAAAGATTTAAGAATAGTAACAGAATTTAATATTGTGTTATTAAAAAACTGCTTATTAAAGTATTTTATCAGAATAATTTTCAGCAACTAAACTCTGAGAAGAAAAATTGTGGTCGATAAGGAAATCGTTAAAGTTGAATAAGGAAGAACTATTAACTATTGTATACACTAATACTAGATTTGACACAGAATCGACCTCTGAATGTTTGTCAAGTTTTAAGATTAAGTTTGATAGATAATCCACTCTCTAACAACACTATGAGGGGAGGAAAAGTCCCCAAATTTGTAAGAAATCTATCATTACTCCTATTCCTCAAAAGAGTCCATGATAACACAGTACTACAAACCAGTTTCGTTGACTTCAGTTATCTGCAGAACTGAAGAACATAATATTAACAAACATACGATCAGTCATTTGATGGAGCACCATCTAATATCTGATGTCCAGCATGGTCATGTGAAAAAGAGATCTTCCCTGAATCATCATCTCAATGTTCGAAATGAGCTTACAGCCCATTATGAAAGTAAGACTCCTTGTGACATCATATATCTCTATTTTGTTAAAGTGTTTGATTCTATCCAACATATCTTTTCCACACACCAAGCTGATTATTGTTTTATAAAAATTAAAAATCAGCCGCTCTAACATAAAGTGGATTAAAGGTTAATTAACAGGTAGAACCCAAGAATAAAATTCAAATTAAAGTCCAAAAATAAAAACAAACACATGTTGAAAGATCTTTATCTACTCCTAGTCAAATCACCAGTGGTGCTCTAAGAGTTCTGTTCTGGGTACCCTTCTCTTTTTAACTTTCATTGAAGAACTAATCAGAAGACTAATATCAGTCGAAGATGTCAATGAGGTTGTGACATCAAGCTTATATCCTGTAATCTCTCAGCACTTCAAACTGCACTACATAATTTAAAAAACTGGTCTATGAACTGGCAGCTCAGAATTAAGCCCACGAAGTCGGAAGTTATAACTTTCTTCCGTAAACCAGCCGCCAATTCATTAAGCCAATAATCCATCAATAGATTTATTATTCCACGAGAATCTTCGGTTCTAGTACTCGGCATTACTTTACCATTTGAATTTAAATGGCACAATTATGTTTTCAAAATCTGTGAAAATCAATTAATTTTGTCTTCCTTATTATAAAAACTTTTTATTCTAAATATCCATACTTTTTTATCAATCTTTTCAAAGTGTACGTACGTCCATTTCTTGAATACATTGGTACCGTATAAATGCATCAAGTGAATGAAATAATTAAAAATCGAAACTTTTCTAGCTACATTTGCGAGACAGTTATGAAGGAGAATTAAAATTACATACGATAGCTATAAACATTGTGTCAGCTTCTACGATGTCGATACTCGATAAATTTGACGGATTAAATACGACTTAATTCTTATTTTTGAAATTATCCACAATTTACTTGACCTTCAGTTTAATGATATCTTTTCCATTAGTCCTTCCTTCAAGTTATATCAACTGATCTTAAAAAGCCCTTATCACCTGGTACGTTAATCAAAGCAAATGTTTCCTTATTCAGCACAATAAGTACTTGGAGCCAACTGCTATCAGAAATTGTCAAGTCAGAATTACCAGTGCAGTTATGACCTAATGTAAATATAACGATTTTGCTGGTATAATATTGATTCAGTTAAAATTGTTAGGAAAATTATTTCTTTAGTAAATTCAAACTAAGAAACGGAAAAACTCATTTTATTGATTATTTTAGCAAAATAAGTCGTTATATTTGTCTACGAAAATATTAGTTATATCACTTTAAATATTAAAGAATAAATTTATATTGCTTTTACGGTTTTTCTATCTTGATAGAATTATTTCAAATTTTATTTGAGATAAAACTTCAGAGTTTATTCATACATAGTGAAGACAGAGCTAGGATTAAAATATGTAGAGAAAAGATCTGTAAAAGGTTTGATTTTTAACGAAATCGTGTATTTTTGTATCAAAAAACTGCAAGTTCACATTAATAACTTAAAAGATCAAGTTTAAGAGCAGATTTCATTTGTTTTATTCAAAAATCGTTTTTAGAAAATCTTAAAGCTTACTGAATAAACTAATTGATAATTTTTGTATTTAGTTGTAGGATTAATTTTTGAGAAAATCAATTCTTCGTAGTTATGTTGAAAATGGCGGGGAGTTCTGTGCATAAAAGAAAAATGAAAAAGAACCAACTAAGAAGTGTAAAAATGTTATCGAACTATTTCAATTCAGTCAAAGATGGGACAGAGCATTGCAAATTCTGTTTCTTGCCTTTCTCTGACAAAAAGAGGTAAAAGAAATTAATCATCATCATTTTTATGATTTTAAAAGGTCATCTTTAAGACTTTTACGACACAAATGTCCCGCTAATAAGAGATCGAATCGTTACAAGTATCATAAAGATGAAGCTGATGAGCAAATCACTTCTAGGTTTGTATATCATAATGTTGTTAAAAGCCTTGTGAAAGAAAACTTGAAAATATTTAGAAGTGTTTACAAAGTCAAAGTCTTACACAAAGGAAAGCTTGGTGGGAGATATTTCAGGGCCCCTATAACTGACTTATTAGTTGTAAAAAGAGAAATAAAGTTTGTACAATTAAAAATTTCAGTGATCAAAATAAATTAAAAAGTTTTCAAATTACTTTTAAATGATCTGTTTTTCAGCAACTCCGAGCAATCAACAAAACTACGTCAATATTGTTGCAATCATGCTGAAAACCCTTCTATTTCACTTAAAGTTAAAAGTATTAGAAGGAAACCAAGTAATATTTTGCCAACTCCATATTTAAAACCAAATAAAAAACTTTTTAAAGAGCAAAAAAGAACTCCAGCTCGTCAGCTACCAGTTGTCTTCAAGAAAGAATTAGAGGATAACCAGATTGACCAATTTAATGGAATATCTTTTCTGCAGCTACTTGATCCTCTCCAAGACCCTTATGCTTCACTTCGAGATTTTTTAAGACTTCATCAATGAGTTGACTAACGATTATTTTTTAGTTAATTAAATCTGATATGCATTAGTAGCGTTTTCACAAGTTGTGTTTTTATTATTTTTTGTTTACTGCTAAATTTATAATTTTGTTCCGTTTAAAGTAGTAGAAAACTAAATTTTATCTTCAAAATTGTTTTTTTAATAATTTAATTTAGATGCAGTTTACCATTAATAACTCAGTTATAATAATAAGAAATAAATTTTCTAATATTGGTTATTGTTGTTCACATAGACATCTTCTGAAGCTACGTTTGAGTTTAGCACTGATAATGTCATCTAAGCAGTGAAAGAAAGGCAAAAAAGTTTTAGTTATAAAATTAAATTTTCATATTTCCAATTTAGAAAGCTTTTGATGACTGGCTCAAGAACGATTAAAGTATTTGTTGAATGAGGAGCAAAAAGAAAAATACATCATCAGCCGTCCTTGCCTTTACCTTAACGATTTTTCAAGTACTTTCATTATCATCAATTGGGACATATTAAAATAGATATTTAATATATGCCTAACAAAATTAAAAAATAGATAAAACCTTGAAAAAAATAGAAGTTATTAAATGCTACTCTTTATAGCAGTACTAGAAAGTAAAACAGTGTCCAAAAATAACAACATTAGAAAAACATATAAAAAGAAATCCTGTTACTCATAAGCTTCAAAACCACTTATTATTTTTATTTATACAAATTGCTTTCCCCAAACAGGTAATTCCAACTTTCTATTTATTATCTAAATTAAATTAATATTTAATCAAGTAATCATTAAGATAAAGTTTACTTCGCCGTTATAAGAAAACAGATTTTTTACATTATTTTAAATAAATACAATAATAAATAAAACTTTATGTTTCACATAATATGTCTATAATAAAGTCTCAGAAAATACAAAACATACAGCGACAAGTAATTTCAATTTTTAAAAATTCGTATAATTATGATACCTTGAACGAGCTTTTGTTAACCAGATAACTTGTTTATCATTTATAAAAGCTAAAGAGTAATGAAAACCTAGATATGATACTTATAAAACAACACCAAATAAAGTATTGCTTAGATATGGATTATTTTGAATTGTATTTAAATAATTCTTTAACTTGTTGTTGAAGATTGACTTTTAATTGAAAATATCTGAAAAAAGATTAAATAGTTTACTTTACAAAAATACAAAAAAAAAATTGGAAATAAAATCCTGTTTAAAAATATTCATCTAAAAACTTTTTATTACAAAAATAAACCATGAAAATTTATTACAACATTTTTAGACACTTACCTGGTAAATCGTATACCAATATTTTGAAACTAATTCTTAAATTAAAAAAAACAATTTCAACCATAACTTGCTTTTAAAAAATCCAACTGTTTTTAGTTTATTTATATTTTTTACAAATTTATGTAACTTAAATGGTAATTCCTTGTTCTTTTATCTAAAGTACTGTGTAAAAATTTGATTTATTAAAAAAAACGATTTGTTTGTTAAGTGAACAGAATGTTATTTCTATTTCTGGAAAATCATTAAAATGTTTGTTAGATTTGATAGTTTCCTATTACCTTCTGAAAAATTATTAACATTTCCTAAAATAATTAAAGCATAATATACTTAATTTTCAGCCTAAATTAAAACAAATCTAAAACCAAATTTCAAAATTTCGTTAAATTATATAGGAAAAAAGCTTTTGTAAAGCATTATTTCTTATGGTAATGTTATTCTAATTCAAGCAAACTTTTAAAAACGGTCTATTATAAAACAGCCTGTTTATACATTTTATCAAATTCTTAGCACAAGCATAAGTTTTGTAAGAAGTCGAAATTGTGACTGCTTAAGACTTTTAATTTTGAATATATCATCGTGTTTTGAAAACTAGATTTTGAAGAATTCTTGAAAAATATTCACAAATTGTTACTGATTTTACACCTAAAATTACTAATAAAATTATGATTGAAAAAAACATATTAGATAATACTTCTTATGGAAGTTTTAGTATTTCCTTTCAAATATTTTTCATTTATTTTAAATATTTCGATTCAGTCATATTATTTGTAAATTCAATTTTGTTAGATTCAACTATTATCTTTTTAATTGCTTCTAATAGTTTAAAATTTATTATTTCGCAACATTTTGTTTTTATACTTCTTTTCCTCTTTTCTCTCGTAAATTGTTTATTTAAAAAAAACAATTACATAAAAATATTATTCTCTTGACGATTTAAAACTGTTTGAGCAGTGTTAAGAACTGTTATTAGCTATTGTTAACCAAATTCTTTTAACATAATTCGTTTTAATGAAAAGACTTTTTTCTTAGGCCTTGTTATTTTTTTTCAATCAGGTAACTTGCTAAAAGTCTAAATTATTTTATCCAAAAAATTAATTAGTTTACTGGATAGTTTTGTAAAAAGTCTCTATTTCTTTATAAGCTTTTTCTATCTGGTTTAAAAAAATTTCTTTGCTCAGTTTATCGTGTAGTTTTTCTGTAGAAAAAAATTTGTTAATAATTCTATTAGAGTTAAGCAAAGAAATTTGCACAATTTTAAAGTTTTGTTTTAATTACTTGGCTTGTAAAAAAGTATACCATATAAATGAGTTTAGTTAATATAGATGTTGGTAGCTTGAATAGTCTAACTTCCAATAAATTTGGTTATAAAGTTTTCAGAAAGTCATAATTGGTTTAATTGATTTGAGTAAAAAGATCATCTAAATCTCAATCAGACACAAAATGTAATAAGTACCATAAAAGGTATCCCGTCATCAAATGGTTTATTGTGTCTTACTATAAAAAGAATTAGTTTTTTCTATTATAAATTGGTTTATAGATTTTACTTTTTTATATGGCTTTTTGTATTTTTCATTGAATACAGTTTTTTTTTCAGTAAAAACGTTTTGATTAAGTTAGGTTTGTTGTTGTTGCTTTTACTTACTATAAAAACATTCTCTTCTGGTTTCAACATCTAAAACCTAAATGTATTTATTCAATACTTTAAACATTATTCAAATTTTTTTTTTTTCTAAATAACAAAAGTTAAAATGTTTTATTTGCTTACAATCGCTTAGCATAAACAAAGAGTTTTTTTCTTAGGTTTACCCAGATACAAAAAAAATATTTAAAAAAACTCTTTATACTACAAGTTAAAAAGCATACAATCTTTTAATTTCTTCTTAAGAATATTTAATTTAATTTTTATTCTATTTTCAGACTTTAAGAGCCGTACAAAGTTATTTTAATTTTTTGACTGTCTCTTTTTTGTTTGAGCTTTAAGCTTTAGATATGGCAGAACCTGAAGATGAAACCGCTAATCATGAAATTCTGAATAATCAACGGAATCTTTCCTCAAATGCTGCTAATCATTCTAATCAACCTCCAAGAACCGATGCTACAACTCATCAACCTGTGTCATTTGAGAATGATACCGGTATGAGAGATATACTTGGATTCCAACAAACCGTAGAAAGCCTAAATAATGGGGATTATTCAGTAGCTGGGACCAGCTTTGAAAATCCATTTGGTTTACTAAGTTACTCTTCTGCTTACCCAGTAACAAATAGTAGTTATGCTGCTATGCAACCTTCTTATGCTGGCTTCCAATATCCAGCTTATACAAGTTTCCTAACCGGTAGACTCAATCAACTCTCGCCTCAAAATCATTTGTACAGTCAAGAAAACATTTTGGGGTCTTTGAGAAGTCAATGGCTTCACCAAACTCAAAACATGTTTGAACGGCTGAGAGATGATTTAAGACAGAGTAACCAAGTTGTAGATGGTAGAATTAATCATCTTCACAATCAAGCTCTGAATAATCAACGAAATACTTCTACACCTTTTGTAGAACAACCTCAACTAAGCCACCTTTATCAATCTCTTCAAGATCAATATTCCAACTTGCAATCAGTAGCTTCTACATCTGGTAATAATATCACATCTACAGCGAATCATCATCAAGCTGAGAGTAATCATAGCAATCAAATGTCTTCGACAGCTTCAGCGAGCTACTCAACACCTCAGCAGAGTCATGGGCAAATCGGATTGTCTGGAATTCCTAATAATCTAGCTTATGCTCCTTTCCAAGCAAGCCATACTCGACACCATTTTCGTCCATATCCAGTTTATAGTCCTAGAAAAGAGTTTCTGAGAAACTTAAGTCGTGATCAATTAGAAAGCATGGTTGAGGAATTGCATGATCGAAACCACTTCCTAGCTGCTACTTCAAATCATGAATTTCAACTTCATCAATACCTAATGAAGGAAGCTGTGAATAAGATGCAAGATTCTCAGCAATCTCTTGATTTTAGAAGCTACATTGGACCTCCTAGAGAAGATGGTAAAGTTGAATGTGCCCCTTGTAAGAAGCTGTTCTCCTGTAGAAGTACTGCCTTGGTTCACATTAAATCAACCCATATGGGATTTGTCTACAGCTGTCCAGTATGTGGAGAGACTTTCAACAGGAAGCTCACGAGAGATCGACATCTCAATAATCCAAATATTCATCCTCGTAATCCTCCAACAAATTAAGACTCAATCACGAATAAGTTTCGCTCTTCTGAGATTATAGTTAGACGATCTTTTTCTGATGATATTCAAGTCTTGTGAAATTGTTAGTTATTTTGAGTTCGTTTTTCTAAATAAAAAAATTCTCAAAATTTTAATAAAGGATAAATGTTGTTTAGTATGTTTTATCTTTGCATAGGATTGAATAATTTTAGAATTGAAATGCTTTTAACAACGCTTTGTTAAACAAATTTTTTTATAAATAAACTATTTAGTTAAATGCAAATTTAATTAAACTAAAGATTTGTCAATTTTTCATCATTTCTTAGAATGTAACAAAATAACATTTAATCTGACATAAAACTCAAATTAATTCTTGTCTAGAAATGGTTAAACTAAATTTGTAGACTTTAAAACAGTACTTTAAATTATAAAGGGCTGTTTGTTTATAAATCTTTAAGCGATATGTTTAAAATGTGATATTTTTAATCATTAAATACAAACAAACAATTTATATTTATAATTTGATAGGTTTTTTAAATGTTTGATTTAAACTAAAAAGTAAACAAGAGTAAACGGATTTTTGATGGAATGTTTTGTCTTCTACTTCAACAGTTAATAACTATTTCTATCTGAAGAATACTTAACACAACTCTTTGTCACATTCTATTATCAAAGTATTTTAGGAGACTATTAAAGACTTTCTCGCTTTACTTGTCAAATTTAGAATGTATTGTGTTAAAACTATACTCAAGAAATAAATGATTATTTTCATTTATTTAGTTATTTCTAATGCAGAAAGAGACATGGCTACAAATAACAAATGATATAGAAAACATAACACAGTATAACCGCAGTAAAAACAAAAATAAAATGTTTGAATGGCACAACTCAAAAGATATAAGGATAGTTACAGAATCTGATATTGTGTTATTAAAAAACTGATTATTAAAGTATTTAATCAGAATAATTTTCAGCAACTAAACTCTGAGAACAAAAATTGTGGTCGATAAGGAAATCTTTAAAGTTGAATAAAGAAGAACTGTTAACTATTGTATACAATAATATTAGATTTGACACCGAATCGACCTCTGAATATTTGTCAAGTTTTAAGATTAAGGTTTGATAGATAATCCACTCTCTAACAACACTCTGAAGGGAGGAAAAGTCCCCAAATTTGTAAGAAAGCTATCATTACTCCTATTCATCAAAAGGGTCCATGATAAGACAGTACAACAAACCAATTTCGTTGACTTCAGTTATCAGCAGAACTGAAGAACTTATTATTCACAATCATACGAGCAGTCATTTGATGGAATACCATCTAATATCAGATGTCCAGCATGGTCTTGGGAAAATAAGATCTTCCTTGAATCAACATCTCACTCTTCATAAAGAGCTTACAGTTCATTATGAAAGTAAGACTCCTTGTGACATCATATATCTCTGTTTTGTAAAGTGCTTGATTCTGTCTCACATAACAATCTCATTATTATTTTACAAAAATTAAAAATCACCAGATTTATCATAAGGTGGATTGAAGATTACTTATTACATAGAATCCAACAACCTCCTGTTAATAGATGTTTATCTACTCTTAGTTAAATCACCAGTTATGCTCCTCAGGGTTCTGTTCTAGGTACCCTTCTCTTTTGAACTTTCGTTGAAGAATTTTTCAGAAGACTAGCAGCAGTAGATGATGTCGGTGTGTTTGTGTATGCAGATGAAATCAAGATATGTTTTTTTGTAATCCCTTAAAACTTCAAACGGCACTATGGACTTCAGAAAACTGGTCTATGTTCTGGCTTATATTCCATTAATGGATTTACTATTCCACGAGAATCTTCGCTTAAGAAAACCGCTGCATTTCTTAGCTATTTGACTTTACATGGCATATTTATGTTTTCAATATCTTTGGTAAATCTATTAATCTTGTCGACCTTATATTATTTATGTTTAATTCTTAAGATCTCTACTTTTTATCAATCTTTTCAATGTGTATGTACGTCTATTTCTTGAATACAATGGCACTGCAGAGATGTTATATCAAGCTGGTCAAATCAAGAAAACCGAATCTATTCAAGATACATTTGCGAGATAGTTTGCAGGAGAATTAAAATTAAATACAATAGTTATAAACATTGTGTCAGTTTCTCCAATTTAGATACTTTGGAATTTCGACAAATTATATACGAATTAATTATTATGTTTTAAAATGTCTCCAGGTTAGTTTGCTTTCATTTTGAAGATTTCTTTTCCATTAGTCCATTCTTCAAGATTATCAGCTTAAATCCCCTGGTGCGTTGGTCTGAGCAAATTTTTACTTATTCGGCACAATAAGTACTTGGAGCCAACTGCTATCCGAAATTGTCAAGTCAGAACCAATAATGCTGTTATGATTTAATGTAAATGTAACGATTTTACTGGTATAATATTGATTCAGCTAAAATTGTTTTGAAAAGTATTTTATCAATAAATTTAAACCAAGAAACGAATAAACTCATTTGGTTAATTATTTTAGCTAACAAGTAATTATATTTGTTTAAAAAAATTTGAGTTAAATCACTTTAAATATTAAAAGAATAACTTTATATTGCTTCAACGATTATTCCATCTTCATAGAATTATTTCAAGTATCGTTTGAGATAAAACTTCAGAATATATTCAAAAATGGTGAAGACAGAGCTGGGATTAAAATATGTAGAGGAAAGACTTGTAAAAAGTTTGACTGTTAACGAAATTGTGTTTTTTTTTATCGAAAAACTTCAAGTTTATATTAATAACTTAAAAGGTCAAGTTATAGAGCACGTTTCGATTGTTTTATTTGAATATTGTTTTTAGAAAATCTTAAGGCTTACTGAAAAAACTAATTGATAATTTTTGCATTAAGTTGTAGGATTTATTTTTGAGAAGATCAGTTCTTTGTAGTTATGTTGAAAATGACAGGGAGTTCTGTGCATAAAAGAAAAATGAAAAAGAACCAACTAAGAAGTGAAAAAATGTTATCGAACTATTTCAATTCAGTCAAAGATGGGACAGAGCACTGCAAATTCTGTTTCTTGCCTTTCTCTGACAAAAACAGGTAAAAGAAATTAATCATCATCATTTTTATGCTTTTAAAAGGTCATCTTTAAGCCTCTTACGACACAAATGTCCCGCTAATAAGAGATCGAATCGTTACAAGTATTTTAAAGATGAAGCTGATGAGCAAATCACTTCTAGGTTTGTATATCATAATGTTGTTAAAAGCATTGTGGAATAAAACTTAAAAACCTTTAGAAGTGTTTACAAAGTCAAAGTCTTACACAAAGGAAAGCTTGGTGGGAGATATTTCAGGGCCCCTATAACTGACTTATTAGTTGTAAAAAGAGAAATAAAGTTTGTACAATTATCAATTTCAGTGATCAAAATAAATTAAAAAGTTTTCAAATTACTTTTAAATGATCTGTTTTTCAGCAACTCCGAGCAATCAATAAAACTACGTCAAGATTGTTGCAATCATACTGAAAACCCTTCTATTTCACTTAAAGTTAAAAGTATTAGAAGGAAACCAAGTAATATTTTGCCAACTCCATATTTAAAACCAAATAAAAAACTTTTTAAAGAGCAAAAAAGAACTCCAGCTCGTCAGCTACCAGTTGTCTTCAAGAAAGAATTAGAGGATAACCAGATTGACCAATTTAATGGAATATCTTTTCTGCAGCTACTTGATCCTCTTCAAGACCCTTATGCTTCACTTCGAGATTTTTTAAGACTTCATCAATGAGTTGACTAACGATTATTTTTTAGTTAATTAAATCTGATATGCATTAGTAGCGTTTTCACAAGTTGTGTTTTTATTATTTTTTGTTTACTGCTAAATTTATAATTTTGTTCCGTTTAAAGTAGTAGAAAAATAAATTTTATCTTCAAAATTGTTTTTTTAATAATTTAATTTAGATGCAGTTTACCATTAATAACTCAGTTATAATAATAAGAAATAAATTTTCTAATATTGGTTCTTGTTGTTCACATAGACATCTTCTGAAGCTACGTTTGAGTTTAGCACTGATAATGTCATCTAAGCAGTGAAAGAAAGGCAAAAAAGTTTTAGTTATAAAATTAAATTTTCATATTTCCAATTTAGAAAGCTTTTGATGACTGGCTCAAGAACGATTAAAGTATTTGTTGAATGAGGAGCAAAAAGAAAAATACATCATCAGCCGTCCTTGTCTTTACCTTAAGGATTTTTTCAAGTACTTTCATTATCATCAATTGGGACATATTAAAATAGATATTTAATATATGCCTAACAAAATTAAAAAATAGATAAAACCTTGAAAAAGATAGAAGTTATTAAATGCTACTCTTTATAGCAGTACTAGAAAGTAAAACAGTGTCCAAAAATAACAACATTAGAAAAACATATAAAAACAAATCCTTTTACTCATAAGCTTCAAAACCACTTATTTTTTTTATTTATACAAATTGCTTTCCCTAAACAGGTAATTCCAACTTTCTATTTATTATCTAAATTAAATTAATATTTAATCAAGTAATCATTAAAATAAGGTTTACTTCGCCGTTATAAGAAAACAGATTTTTTTACATTATTTTAAATAAATACAATAATAAATAAAACTTTATGTTTCACATAATATATCTATAATAAAGTCTCAGAAAATACAAAACATACAGCGACAAGTAATTTCAATTTTTAAAAATTCGTATAATTATGATACCTTGAACGAACTTTTGTTAACCAGATAACTTGTTTATCATTTATAAAAGCTAAAGAGTAATGAAAACCTAGATATGATGCTTATAAAACAACACCAAATAAAGTATTGCTTAGATATGGATTATTTTGAATTGTATTTAAATAATTCTTTAACTTGTTGTTGAAGATTGACTTTTAATTGAAAATATCTGAAAAAAGATTAAATATTTTACTTTACAAAAATACAAATATAAAATTGGAAAATAAAATCCTGTTTAAAAATAATCATCTAAAAACTTTTTTTTACAAAAATAAACCATGAAAATTTATTACAACATTTTTAGACAGTTACCTGGTAAATCGTATACCAATATTTTGAAACTAATTCTTAAATTAAAAAAAACAATTTCAACCACAACTTGCTTTTGAGAAATCTTACTGTTTTCAGTTTGTTTATATTTTTTACAAATTTATGTAACTTAAATGGTAATTCCTTGTTCTTTTATCTAAAGTACTGTGTAAAAATTTGATTTATTAAAAAAAACAATTTGTTTGTTAAGTGAACAGAATGTTATTTCTATTTCTGGAAAATCATTAAAATGTTTGTTAGATTTGATAGTTTCCTATTACCTTCTGAAAAATTATTAACATTTGCTAAAATAATTAAAACATAATATACTTAATTTTCAGCCTAAATTAAAACAAATTTAAAACCAAATTTCAAAATTTCGTTAAATTATATAAGAAAAAAGCTTTTGTAAAGTATTATTTCTTGTGGTAATGTTATTCTAATTCAAGCAAACTTTTAAAAACGGTCTATTATAAAACAGCCTGTTTCTACATTTTATCAAATTCTTAGCACAAGCATAAGTTTTGTAAGAAGTCGAAATTGTGACTGTTTAAGACTTTTAATTTTGAATATATCATCGTGTTTTGAAAACTAGATTTTGAAAAATTCTTGAAAAATATTCAAAAATTGTTACTGATTTTACACCTAAAATCACTAATAAAATTATGATTGAAAAAAACATATTAGATAATACTCCTTATAAACGTTTTATTATTTCATTTCAAATATTTTTCATTTATTTTAAATATTTCGATTCAGTCATATTATTTGTAAATTCAATTTTGTTACATTCAACTATTTTCTTTTTACTTGCTTTTAATAGTTTAAAATTTATATTTTGTTATTTCGCAATATTTTGTTTTTATAGTTCTTTTCCTCTTTTCTCTCGTAAATTGTTTATTTAAAAAAAACAATTACATAAAAATATTATTCTCTTGACGATTTAAAACTGTTTGAGCAGTGTTAAGAACTGTTATTAGCTATTGGTAACAAAATTCTTTTAACATAATTCTTTTTAATGAAAAGACTTTTTTCTTAGGCCTTGTTTTTTTTTCAATCAGGTAACTTGCTAGAAGTCTAAATTATTTTATCCAAAAAATTAATTAGTTCACTGGATAGTTTTGTAAAAAGTCTCTTTTTCTATCTGGTTTTAAAAAAATTCTTTGCTCAGTTTATCGTGTAGTTTTTCTGTAGAAAAAAATTTGTTAATAATTCTATTAGAATTAAGCAAAGAAATTTGCACAATTTTAAAGTTTTGTTTTAATTACTTGGCTTGTAAAAAAGTATACCATATAAATGAGTTTAGTTAATATAGATGTTGGTAGCTTGAATAGTCTAACTTCCAATAAATTTGGTTATAAAGTTTTCAGAAAGTCATAATTGGTTTAATTGATTTGAGTAAAAAGATCATCTAAATCTCAATCAGGCACAAAATGTAATAAGTACCATAAAAGGTATTCCGTCATCAAATGGTTTATTGTGTCTTACTATAAAAAGAATTAGTTTTTTCTATTATAAATTGGTTTATAGATTTTACTTTTTTATATGGCTTTTTGTATTTTTCATTGAATACAGTGTTTTTTTCAGTAAAAACGTTTTGATTAAGTTAGGTTTGTTGTTGTTGCTTTTACTTACTATAAAAACATTCTCTTCTGGTTTCAACATCTAAAACCTAAAAATATTTATTCAATACTTTAAACATTATTCAAACTTTTTTTTTTTCTAAATAACAAAAGTCAAAATGTTTTATTTGCTTACAATCGCTTAGCATAAACAAAGAGTTTTTTTCTTAGGTTTACCCAGATACAAAAAAAATATTTAAAAAAACTCTTTATACTACAAGTTAAAAAGCATACAATCTTTTAATTTCTTCTTAAGAATATTTAATTTAATTTTTATTCTATTTTCAGACTTTAAGAGCCGTACAAAGTTATTTTAATTTTTTGACTGTCTCTTTTTTGTTTGAGCTTTAAGCTTTAGATATGGCAGAACCTGAAGATGAAACCGCTAATCATGAATTTCTGAATAATCAACGGAATCTTTCCTCAAATGCTGCTAATCATTCTAATCAACCTCCAAGAACCGATGCTACAACTCATCAACCTGTGTCATTTGAGAATGATACCGGTATGAGAGATATACTTGGATTCCAACAAACCGTAGAAAGCCTAAATAATGGGGATTATTCAGTAGCTGGGACCAGCTTTGAAAATCCATTTGGTTTACTAAGTTACTCTTCTGCTTACCCAGTAACAAATAGTAGTTATGCTGCTATGCAACCTTCTTATGCTGGCTTCCAATATCCAGCTTATACAAGTTTCCTAACCGGTAGACTCAATCAACTCTCGCCTCAAAATCATTTGTACAGTCAAGAAAACATTTTGGGGTCTTTGAGAAGTCAATGGCTTCACCAAACTCAAAACATGTTTGAACGGCTGAGAGATGATTTAAGACAGAGTAACCAAGTTGAAGATGGTAGAATTAATCATCTTCACAATCAAGTTCTGAATAATCAACGAAATACTTTTACACCTTTTCTAGAACAACCTCAACTAAGCCACCTTTATCAATCTCTTCAAGATCAATATTCCAACTTGCAATCAGTAGCTTCTACATCTGGTAATAATATCACATCTACAGCGAATCATCATCAAGCTGAGAGTAATCATAGCAATCAAATGTCTTCGACAACTTCAGCGAGCTACTCAACACCTCAGCAGAGTCATGGGCAAATCGGATTGTCTGGAATTCCTAATAATCTAGCTTATGCTCCTTTCCAAGCAAGCCATACTCGACACCATTTTCGTCCATATCCAATTTATAGTCCTAGAAAAGAGTTTCTGAGAAACTTAAGTCGTGATCAATTAGAAAGCATGGTTGAGGAATTGCATGATCGAAACCACTTCCTAGCTGCTACTTCAAATCATGGCTTTCAACTTCATCAATACCTAATGAAGGAAGCTGTGAATACGATGCAGGATTCTGAGCGATCTGTTGATTTTAGAAGCTACACTGGACCTCCTAGAGAAGATGGTAAAGTTGAATGTGTCCCTTGTAAGAAGCTTTTCTCCTGTAGATCTACAGCCTTGGTTCACATTAAATCAACCCATATGGGATTTGTCTACAGCTGTCCAGTATGTGGCGAGACATTCAACAGGAAGCTCACGAGAGATCGACATCTTAATAATCCAAATATTCATCCTCGTAATCCTCCAACGAATTAAGACTCAATTACGAAAAAGTTTCGCTCTTCTGAGATTATAATTAAACGATCTTTTTCTGATGATCTTTAAGTCTTTTGAAATGATTAGTTCTTTTGAGTTCGTTTTTCTAAATAAAAACATTCTCAAAATTTTAATAAAGGATAAATGTTGTTTTGGTATGTTTTATCTTTGCATAGTATTGAATAAATTAAATTGAAATGCTTATAACAACGCTTTGTTAAACATAAGTTGTTATAAATAAAATCTTTAGTTAAATGCAAGTTTAAGTTATTTAAAACTAAACATTTGTCATTTTTTCATCATTTCTTAGAACATAACAAAAAAAACTTAATCTGACATAAAACTCAAATTAATTCTTGTCTAGAAATGGTTAAACTAAATTTTTAGACTTTAAAACATTACTTTAAGTTATAACAGTCTGTTTGTTATACATTTTTTAGTGATAATTTTAAAAAGTGGTATTTTTAATCATTAAATACAAACAAACAATTTTTATATATAATCTTAATAAGTTTTTTACATGTTTGTTTTAACTTAAAAGGAAACATAAGTAAACGGATTTATATTGAAATGTTTTGTCTTCAACTTCAACAGTTAATAAGTATTTTTTTCTGAAGATCATTTAACACAACTCCTTCTCACATTTTAATATCAAAGTAATTTAGGAGACTATTGAAGACTTTCTCGCTTAACTTATCAAATTTAGAATGTGTTGTGTTAAAACTATGCTCAAGAAATAAATGATTATTTTTATTTGTTTAGTTATTTTTAATGCCAAATGAGACATGGCTACAAATAACAAATGATATAGAAAACATAACACAGTATAACCGCAGTAAAAAGAAAAATAAAATGTTTGAATGCCACAACTCATAAGATTTAAGGACAGTAACAGAATTTGATATTGATTTATAAAGTAGTTGCTTATTAAAGTATTTAATCAGAATAATTTTCAGCAACTAAACTCTGAGCAGAAAAATTGTGGTCGATAACGAAATCGTTAAAGTTGAATAAAGAAGAACTATTAACTATTGTATACACTAATACTAGATTTGACACAGAATCGACCTCAGAATGTTTGTCGAGTTTTAATATTAAGGTTTGATACATAATCCACTATCTAACAACACTCCGAGAGGAAGAAAAGTACCCAAGTTTGTGAGAAATCTATCATTACTCCTGTTCATGAAAAGAGACCTAGAAACACAACACTTAGCTACAAACCAATTTCGTTGACTTCAGTTGTCTGCAGAACTGAAGAACATATCATTCAAAATCATATAAACAGTCATTTGATGGAGCACCATTTACTATCTGATGTCCAGCATGGTCTTGGGAAAAAGAGATCTTCCCTGAATCAACATCTCACTCTTCATAATGAGCTTACAGTTCATTATGAAAGTAATACTCCTTGTGACATCATATATCTCTGTTTTGTAAAGTGCTTGATTCTGTCCCATATAACAATCTCATTATTTTTTTACAAAATTTAAAAATCACAAGATTTATCATAAAGTGGATTGAAGATTACTTATTACGTAGAATCCAACAACTTCCTGTTAAAAGATGTTTATCTACTCTTAGTTAAATCACTAGTTATGCTCCTCAGAGTTCTGTTCTAGGTACCTTTCTCTTTTTAACTTTCGTTGAAGAATTTTTCAGAAGACTAGCAGCAGTAGATGATGTCGGTGTGTTTGTGTATGCAGATGAAATCAAGATATGTTTTTTTGTAATCCTTTAAAACTTCAAACGGCACTATGGACTTTAGAAAACTGGTCTATGTTCTGGCTTATATTCCATTAATGGATTTACTATTCCACGAGAATCTTCGCTTATAAACCGCTGCATTTCTTTACTATTTGACTTTACATGGCATATTTATGTTTTCAATATCTATGGTAAATCTATTAATCTTGTCGAACTTATATTATTTATGTTTACTTCTTAAGATCTTTACATTTTATCAATCTTTTCAATGTGTACGTACGTCTAATTCTTGAATACAATGGCACTGCAGAGATGTTATATCAAGCTGGTCAAATCAAGAAAACCGAATCTATTCAAGATACATTTGCGAGATAGTTTGCAGGAGAATTAAAATTAAATACAATAGTTATAAACATTGTGTCAGTTTCTCCAATTTAGATACTTTGGAATTTCGACAAATTATATACGAATTAATTATTATGTTTTAAAATGTCTCCTGGTTAGTTTGCTTTCATTTTGAAGATTTCTTTTCCATTAGTCCATTCTTCAAGATTATCAGCTTAAATCCCCTGGTGCGTTGGTCTGAGCAAATTTTTACTTATTCGGCACAATAAGTACTTGGAGCCAACTGCTATCCGAAATTGTCAAGTCAGAACCAACAATGCTGTTATGATTTAATGTAAATGTAACGATTTTACTGGTATAATATTGATTCAGCTAAAATTGTTTTGAAAAGTATTTTATCAATAAATTTAAACCAAGAAACGAATAAACTCATTTGGTTAATTATTTTAGCTAACAAGTAATTATATTTGTTTAAAAAAATTTGAGTTAAATCACTTTAAATATTAAAAGAATATCTTTATATTACTTCAACGATTATTCCATCTTCATAGAATTATTTCAAGTATCGTTTGAGATAAAACTTCAGAATATATTCAAAAATGGTGAAGACAGAGCTGGGATTAAAATATGTAGAGGAAAGACTTGTAAAAAGTTTGAATGTTAACACAATTGTCTTTTTTTTGTATCTAAAAAACTGCAAGTTCATATTAATAACTTAAAAGGTCAAGTTATAGAGCACGTTTCGATTGTTTTATTTGAATATTGTTTTTAGAAAATCTTAAGGCTTACTGAAAAAACTAATTGATAATTTTTGCATTAAGTTGTAGGATTTATTTTTGAGAAGATCAGTTCTTTGTAGTTATGTTGAAAATGACAGGGAGTTCTGTGCATAAAAGAAAAATGAAAAAGAACCAACTAAGAAGTGAAAAAATGTTATCAAACTATTTCAATTCAGTCAAAGATGGGATAGAGCACTGCAAATTCTGTTTCTTGCCTTTCTCTGACAAAAAGAGGTAAAACTACTTAATCATCATCATTTTTATGCTTTTAAAAGGTCATCTTTAAGCCTCTTACGACACAAATGTCCCGCTAATAAGAGATCGAATCGTTACAAGTATCATAAAGATGAAGCTGATGAGCAAGTCACTTCTCGGTTTGTATATCATAATGTTGTTAAAAGCATTGTGAAATAAAACTTAAAAACCTTTAGAAGTGTTTACAAAGTCAAAGTCTTACACAAAGGAAAGCTTGGTGGGAGATATTTCAGGGCCCCTATAACAGATCTGTTAGTTGTAAAAAGAGAAATAAAGTTTGTACAACAACGAATTTCAGCGATCAAAATAAATTGCAAGGTTTCCAAATTACTTTTAAATGATCTGTTTTCAGCAACTCCGAGCAATCAATAAAACTGCGTCAAGATTGTTGCAATCATGCTGAAAACCATTTTATTTCACTTAAAGTTAAAAGTATTAGAAGGAAACCAAGTAATATTTTGCCAACTCCATATTTAAAACCAATTAAAAAACTTTTTAAAGAGCAAAAAAGAACTCCAGCTCGTCAGCTACCAGTTGTTTTCAAGAAAGAATTGGAGGATAACCAGGTTGACCAGTTTAATGGAATATCTTTTCTGCAGCTACTTGATCCTCTTCAAGACCCTTATGCTTCACTTCGAGATTTTTTAAGATTTCATCAATGAGTTGACCAACGGTTATTTCTTAGTTAATTAAATCTGATATGCATTAGTAGCGTTCTTACAAGTTGTCTTTTATCATTTTTTGTTTACTGCTAAATTTATAATTTTGTTCGGTTTAAAGTAGTAGATACATAAAATTTTTCTTCAGAATTCTTTTTTTTAAATATTTAATTTAGACACAGTGTACCATAAATAATTGGTTTTAATAATAACACAATAAATTTTCTAACACTGGTTCTTGATGTTCGATAAACATCTTCTTAAGCTACGTTTAAGTTTAGCACTGACAATGTCATCTTAGAATTGTAAGAAAGGGAAAAAAGTTTTAGTTATAAAATTAGATTTTCATATTTCCAATTTAGAAGGCTTTTGATAACTGGCTCAATAACGATTAAAGGATCTGTTACATGAGGAGCAAAAAGACAAATGCATCATCAGCCGTCCTTGTCTTTACTTTAAGCATAGTTTAAAGTACTTTCAACACCAGCAATTGGGAGATATTAAAATAGATATTTAATTTATGCATAACGAAAATAGAAGAAAATATGAGAGCTTGAAAAAATAGAAGATAATAAAAACCAATCTTAATAGCAATACTAGAAAGTAAAACAGTGTCCAATAATAACAACATTAGAAAAACATATAAAAATAAATCCTTTTACTCATAAGCTTGAAGACCACTTAATTATTTTATATTTATACAAGGTGCTTTCCATAAGCAGGTAATTCCAACTTTCTATTTATTATCTAAATTAAATTAATATTTAATCAAGTAATCATTAAAATAAAGTTTACTTCGCTATTATAAGAAAACAGATTTTTTTACATTATTTTAAATAAATACAAAAATAAATAAACTTTATGTTTAAAGCAAATAAGTCTAAAATAAAGTCTCAGAAATTGCAAGACGTACAGCGACAAGTTACTTCGTTTTTTAAAAATTCGTATAATTATGTTAGCTTGAACGAACTTTTTGCTAACCAGATAAACTGTTTATCATTTATTAAAGCTAAAGAATAATGAAAACCTAGATATGATACTTATAAAACAACACCAAATAAAGTATTGCTTAGATTTGAATTATTTTGAATTGCATTTAAACAATTTTTTAACTTGTTGTTGAAGATTGACTTTTAATTGAAAATATCTGAAAAAAGATTAAATATTTTACTTTACAAAAATACAAAAAAAAAATTGGAAATAAAATCCTGTTTAAAAATAATAATTTAAAAACCTTTTATTACAAAAATAAACCATGAAAATTTATAACAACATATTTAGACAGTTACCTGGTAAATCGTTTACCAATATTTTGAAACTAATTCTTAAATTTCGAAAAACAATTTCAACCATATCTTGAAAAATGTATGTGGTAAAGTTGAATGTGTCCCTTGTAAGAAGCTGTTCTCCTGTAGATCTACTGCCTTGGTTCACATTAAATCAATCCATATGGGATTTTTCTACAGCTGTCCAGTGTGTGGCGAGACATTCAACAGGAAGCTCACGAGAGATCGACATCTCAATAATCCAAATATTCACCCTCGTAATCCTCTAACGAAATAAGAAATCATGAAAAAGTTTCGCCCTTCTGAGATTTTAATTAGACGATCTTTTTCTGATGATATTTAAGTCTTGTGAAATGATTAGTTCTTTTGAGTTCGTTTTTCTAAATGGAAGATAAAACCTTATTCTTTGCAAAAATACAAAATAAAATTTGGAAATAAAATCCTTTTTCAAAATAATCCACTAAGAACCTTTTAATACAAAAATTAGCTTGAAAATTTTTAACAAAAATTTTACACAGTTACCTGGTAGATCATAAACCAATATTTTGTAACTAATTCTAAAATTTGAAAAAACGATTTCCACAAAAACTTACTTTTATGAAATCTAACTGTTTTCATTTTGTTTACATTTTGTAGGAACTTATGTTACTTAACTGGTAATACCTTATTTTATTTTTCGAGAATTCTTCTCTATAAAAATTTGATTTATTAGAATTAATAAAGTTTCCTTGTTAAGTGAATAGATAGTTAAATAAGGAAAATCATTAAAATGTTTGTTACGTTTGATTGTTTGCTATTACCCTTTGAAAAATTATTATCACTTCCTAAAATATTTAAAACATAAGATACTTTTGAATATTGCATTTCACTCATTGTTAACTGGGCTGAAATAACTCAAAATCAATTAACGATACGTTTTGATGACTCACATGATTGAAGTTTCCTGTTTTAATTATGTGATGTTTCTGGCACGTGCGAACATCATAATATGCACATATGTAAATTTATACTCCTTGTTACAACATATGCTTCAATTTTGTTGCAGCGTTTATTTTTGTCCTACACAACCGACTGATCACTTAATTGAAAAACTTAGAAATTAACATCTTTATCTTAAAGTGGATTGAAGACTATTTATCAATTTGATCCTTTTGGTACTGTATGAGTCTAGAAAAGATCGTAAAAGCTGCAAAAGACATCTTATTGCTATAATTACAATTCTTGGCTATAAATTGCTGGTTATTTAGTAAAGTTGCGCTGCTGGTACCAGGAAAAAGAATTTTCTTTTTGATTTACTAGCTAAGGGTTTATATATACTATACTGGGTAATGTTGTATTTAAGTAAGCATTAAGTTTTACTAGAAGGTCAAAAGTACGTTTGTAAATAACTACGTCTGTAAATAATACTGAATATTTGTCAGAATGTCATTATTTTAGAGAACTTAACAAGAAACATAAAGCCTTGTAAACGTTTTTTTGCTTTAACTTTCAGATTAATTTGTGTATAGATGTGGTTAAACTAAATTTGTATACTTAAAAACAGTACTTTAGGTTATAAAGTTCTGTTTGTTTTTGCATTTTTAAGTGAAATCTTTAAACAAAACATTCTCTGAGGCCAATCATTTTAGTTAAAAATGTTGTTTGTTAAGTTCCGTGGTCTCAAAATTTGGACCCGTTTGCTTCAGTTATTCCAAAATAAAATATAGAAATTGTAAGTTTTTTCTGTTTTATAAAAAACCGCTTAAACCAAAGTTCAGAAATAGTATGACAAATCAAATGCAAACGATAGTGGTTAATAACAATTAATTATTACTTATTAGGAATTCTAATTTAGGTTTTATCTAAAACTTTTTAAATAGCAATCAAATATATGTTGGTACTATATTACTCATATTATTGAATTTTCAATCATTGCTATGACTAAGTAATTAACATCAAAAAACCCTTTATAACTTAGTTTATTAGCTTATAACATGAGCCTAATGCAATTATTATTAAAAATAAAATAAAAACAAACATTTAACTTAAAGTAGTATCTAAGTATAAATGAAATGTTGAGTTGTCATCGGTTCTCCGGTAGATTAAAATCTACTTCTTTGTTACAAATTTAAAAAATGCTGTTACAAATTTGCCCTTATGTACACCATCAGTCGTGTGTACTCTGTCATTTGCTTTTAAAATTGCGTTGTTCTGTCAGTTAATTTGATTGATTATCAATTACAGTACAGAACTTTTCAGTAGAGATATATCTAAATTAATTAAAAAATTATTAAGATAATTGACGTTAATCTTTTGGAAAATTCATAACTTCTGCTTAATTGTTCTTCGTTAAAAGGTTATCTGTTAATATAAAACAGTTGTTATACTATTATGAAATTTGGTAAGGTCTTAAAGATATACAGAGAGGGTTTAATTTTTATGAATATCAGATGACATTTAACAAAGCAATCTCTAACGATATCTGCTTTCAAAATTATCAAAATAACATTATTTTGCATATAGAATCAATTGTTTAAAAACAATAAATAATAAATCTCTAAAAACCACTTGTTTAATAAATTTTTTTTAATTTCCTGTAAATTATTAAAAGTAAACATACTTTCAACTTTCAAAGTAAATAAATCCTATAAGATTTTTAAATAATAGTAGTAATAACACTTTACTTTTAAGAGTATTTTAATGCTAAATCAAACGCTATAGAATAAAGATCACACAACAATTTATATACATACAAAAGTAAAATTGTTTAACTAATAATAACAATGTTTGCCATTTGTAAAACAAAATGAATCATAACCAGCAATCTTCAACTCATGTGCTTGTATTTGATCGTTTCCAAAGAGATGATACATCTGTCAAAAATAAAATCTAAATTAAATTACGTTTTAATTTTTCAGGTAAAATATTTCAATATATAAAGAGTTTATATAGTAAGCATCAAATTAATTTGTATAGATTCCTTATATTTATGCAAGTATGCTTACATCACGTGCGGCAAAAAATGTTCTTCCTGCCAAATTGCTATCACTTCCAGCTGAATGTGAAGTACCAATCCGAGAGACATTTAATTCATCAGCTAGTCTTTGTAATCCATACCCTTTACGCTAAAATTTTAACTAATTGTTAAAAATCATGATATATTTTGCAGAGATGAGAAACTTACATTATCATCGTGTAAAAGCATGTACTTCAAATCAATTATCTTTCCAAAAATAGAACGAATTAGGATTTGTGACTCCTCTCTACTGGCCGGAAGTGATCTTGCAATGGCTTTCAACAGGAAAAAAATGTCGTATTGCCTGGTAAAATTTGCAAATTTATTTTGTTAGCTTAGCTTCCTTGTATATATTATGGGATTAAACTAATAACCAATTAATTAAACAAATTAAAATATACATACCCATGGAACACTATAAATGTGTTTAAATCATTGTAGAAAAGCTTTGCCTCAACAGCATATTTTCTAAAGTCTTCAATATCTACTCCAATAGCTGGAAGCACAGCAAAATTAATTCCGCCATTTTTTTGAAGAAACTCTATGGACTTTTGGCAGCTTGCATCTTGTCTGTACAAGCATTAAGAAATTTAATGGTTTTGATTCTACAACATTTACATTAAAATTTATGTAAATCATTTCCTACATACCTGATGTTGAACCGGAAATTAAAATTCCAACAACATACAGGTGTTGCCAATTCACCCTTTTCGTTCATTAAAGTGATTCCTAATTGTATTAACTTAACAGCATCAACATTTTTCTTAATGTACAGATATTTTTCTTCCGGGGCTAAGAATTTAGGTTCTTTGAATATAGCGCCGGGAAACTCCGTGTCCTAAAAATAAAAGACTTGTATAGATCCTTAAATTTAAATTTTTTTAAAATTACAAATAGTTATCAATAATTAGAAACTTACAATTGAGATGACTTTATATGTCATTAAAGCAAGCTTTATCTGGGCGAATGCTTGCTTTAAATTCATTTGATAAACCTCAACAGTATGGTGCTGTTGCGAGACAGGTATGCTAAAACTCATTTTCAGTTTTTTAAAACACAATTCCTAGAAATTAAAGTTTTCAGCTTAATAATTATAATATCTCAATAATTTTTTGAAGTAAGCTCTACAAGTCTATTTAGATATGCAGTCAGAAGTAACAACAAAATATTAGAAAAAAGCTTCTATATCTACTAATGGCTAATCTTCTTAATTTGAAAATAACTAACTTTACAAGCATATAAAAATACCATAATAACAAAAATTGCTAAGTTTTTCTCAAAAAATATGTTACAAAACTAACCAAGCCGGCAGTTACTTATAAATATATCAAAACTATACTCTCAAAAGAACCTTTCTCTTTTTATTCTCTCTTAGTCACGTGTTTATTCTACAGTGACATTTACTTACTTATGGAAAGTATTGATTGGGCAACAATCCTTTAATTTTACAAAACCTAATGTATTTTATTCTTTTAAATAAGAAATATTTGATTATCTATAAAAAAAAGTTTGATCAATCTTTGAATTATTAATTATTCAATCATTGATTCATTTAAATAATTAACTGATGAAAACAGTTTACTTATTTGTTTTGAATTGTGTCAAATGCAATTATTAATGAGAAATATAATAATGAAATTTTTTGTACTTATATTACACTCTAAGTATAAATGACATTCTTAGTTGCATTGGTATATTTCTATTTTTCATCTGTTTCCCTTTTATTGTTTTGATAAGCAAAAGTGTTTGCTTTTTACTAAAAACAAACTATTTTTAGATTAACAAAACGTCAGTTAAATAACTCCATATGCTCTATAAACAAGTGATACTAGAAGATACAAAAATAAGTTAATTTTAAATTTAATAAGGTTTTCTATAAAGCTATTATAATTTTTTCGATTTTGCAACCAAAATTTTGTGATAATAACTACAGCTATGTCTCACGTTGAGATTTTATAAAAAAACTGATGACCATTATGCAAAATATAGATTTGAAGTGAATAAAGAAATTATAGATTTGGTAAAAAGAATTTCAAAAAGATACAATTAGCCTAAATTAACTGAAAGACAAACGTTTATATATATATAGTTTTTTCTAATTCATTTAATCATAAAATTAACCAAGCTAAGTTGTCAAACAAAACAGTTTGCAATAACAAATAGATTATATTTAATTTACAAGCTATTCTTACGATGTGTTCTATGAAAATAAAGTAAATTTTATGAAACACCTTTATATTTGTTGATTGTTAATAAAATTATAGACCCGAATTAGTAACTGAATTCAATTACTTTAAGACATATTGACAGCTGCAAAGAAAAAATTCAAAAGAATATTATTAAAGTTGTTTTGTTAAAGATCATCTTAAAGTTATGTAAACAAAGCAACATCTGTTGATCTCTGTAAAACTTTAACAAAGATAAAATAAGATGGTATCAGATGACATAGTAGTTGACGTCATTTAGTGTAAGTTAAACAAATTCTGGTAGGAATATTTCAAAATTTTAACGTTTAAAAACTTTTATTACTTTTGAAGATTTTTGATGCATAATCTCATTAGTACTGATAAATTCTTTTTTTATAAAAAGTTCGTTGATATTTTAATAAATATGTACACTTCTGTCTTATAATAAGGGACATGAATCGCAATAAAACCATTGCTATAATTAATGCAATTACCGCTAAAATTACTTTTGTAAAATATCATCTGATAACTATATACAGAAATCAATTTCTATAAATTAATTGTAATCAGCTATTGTAATCTCATTCCACCTAAATTATAGTTCGACAAAACTGTAAATCCAACAAATACCAGCTCCATTCTTCTTTCTTCTAATCTTTTTTCATCTTTGCAATTCATCCTGAAGACTATTCTAAATTGCAAATAGTCAACTATCTACAGTCCTAAATACAGTTTCAGTTTTATTCAATCTTTTACTCAGTCTATTCAATGACGTCATACCTACTCAAAATCGAGAGTTGATTCGACCATTTCCGCAAACGTCTTTTAAATAGGTCGATAGGTGTCGTAAAGGAGATTGGAATTTGTCGAAGATGACATCCCAAAGTGTTTCATCGACCTCATTTGCATATTCATCGAAACACTCACAGATTTGAGGCATCAATTGAACAGCCTGCATAGAACAGATGACGTCATAATCGTGCACATGTGAGGACGTCACACCTGATACATCTGGAAGCAATCTTGCAAACTCACGAACTTTCCTGAAACATAATGCTACTCTAAAATAATTACGTCATGAGGAGAAGATGGGATGAAAAAAAAGGATTAATTACCTGTTGATGAGAGGAAACCGATTCTAGAAAATTTTAATCAGATTATGGCGTATTTATGATGACGTCAACAACATTCCAGCGCTGGTTGATGTAATTGATGTCAATCAGAGGTTGATCGATCAATCGAGAAAGAAGTATGCTCCTCTATAAGAGGAAAAAGAATCATATATTTTCATGAATATTGTATTTCATCAATTGTTAACTTATTTAAATTGACTCAAAAGCAATTAGCGATAAAGTTACGTTTTGATGGATCACATGATTGAAGTTTCCAGTTTTAATCATTTCATATTTCAGGCAGAAAATATTATTTTCATATTTAATTGTGCTACCTACATTTGAAAGAAATTGTTTTAATATATAATTATTTATTTAAGAGCGTTAGTTTAAAGTATTTTGTTTTAATTTTCAAACTATGTTTTTTAATTAATTTTTGTGTAGAAGTGGTTAAAGAAAATTTGCTACTTTTAAATGAGTACTTTAAGTTTTAAAGTACTATGTGTTTTTGCTATTTTAGTAAAATTTTTCTACAAAATATTTTCTAAGGCCAATTATTTTAGTTAAATATGTTGTTTGTTAAGTTCCGTGGTCTCAAAATTTGGACCCGTTTATATTCATTATTCCAATTTAGAATCGAGGAGTTATTAGTCTTTTCTGTTTTATAACAAACTGCTTAAACCAAGGTTCGACAATAGTATGACAAATCAAATGCAAACGTCAGTAGTTAATAACAATTAGTTATTACTTATTAGGATTTCTAATTTAGGGTTTATCTAAAACTTTTTAAATAATAATCAAATATATGTCGGTACTGTAAATGTGGCATAAGCGTTGTGTATAATGGCCTACATAGAAACGTGCTTATACTGAATAATCAGAAGTGGAGTTAGAATGTTGAAAGAAAAACATATCAATTAGATTTCAGTACATTTCTGAAAATTATCTTTTTCATGTGCAAAAATTTGAGGAGGAAATATCAGTGACGTGCTTCAAATGTAGTTTCTATTATCGATTCTCTTTTTACTCTTGTCTCTCATGGTGTCGCTCAAAAATAGTGAGTCAGTTCTAAAAGCCTTTTTTTTGTATTATCTCTTTTTTAATAAATCCAATATGAATATCCAATATAGCTTTTCACAAGACATAAGTATTGATGATCGCATAGCAAGTAAGTAAAAAGGGTTTTCACGAAATATTTTAGCTGTTTGTAGTTAAGTTTTTGCCTAGTCAGCCATTTTAATTTTTTGGAAAATTTCTTATAAAGTTGAACAGTTTTTTATCCGTTGTTTTTCAAGATTTGTGAATTTTCATTGTTACTTTAATAATTATTGTTATATTGGTAATTATTATTGAGGTTAAAGTACCGTAAAAGTAATAATAGATAAAACATAGGAACCGAGTGAGCTTCTTTTATTTTTGCATGCAATTATAATTATAAAACCACGTCGTGATTGTGGTAAAATCTATTTTGATGAAAACTACCGGCAAAATTTCCAATGAAATTAAAAAGTGCAATAATAAACTGTTTGTTTATCTAATACTTGATTTTAAAACAAAATTTTTCGAAGCAAAACAAAGTTGTTGTTAATAACAAAGGTTGAATTTTTGTTTAAACAAACAGAATTAAATATAAAAGAAATTGATTTTTGCTTGCCATAACATACATTACCTAATACTTGATATGGTAAAAGTTATCCTTAGACTTAGTAAGATCTAAGCTGCTATGTTGCTTTTCAAAAGTTTAGAAACTTTTATTAGATAGAATAATCATTAGTGCTTGATTAATGATTGGAGTTAATATTTTCATAATTTCTCAGCTGTAAGCGTTTTTTGGTTTGATTCAGGTTTTTTTACTAATTTTTAATTTCAGATCAAAGGTTTTAAGTTTATATTATGAAAAGGTATTTTGTATGTGGAGATACAAATTGTTATTATATTTCTTTGTTGGAATCAAACAAAATATCAGTTTTGTAGGAAACTTTTGATTTTCTTAAAAAAAATTGATTTGATTGTAGCTTGTCCTATAAACAAAAATTGTTTCTAACAATAATAAGACAAGTTATGACAAACTTAACGTCTTTTTTTAATGAAATCCTCTATTTTGTTGAACTATTAGTATTTACAATTTCATTAATAGTTAGAAACGAAATAAATGTGAATATTCAAAGCTAATGAGCTTTTTTTCTTTCGGTTAACAAATTTTAGAGCCTAAAAAATAATGAATTAAGAATTTAGAAAATTTAACCTTTTAGTAGTTTTAATTAAAAAGAAATGGTAAAAATGATTTCAAATTTTTTTTTTAATTTCCTGAATATATTATTAAAAGTTTCCAGACTAAAGATATGATCAAAGATTTATTTGCCATCTGTATTTTCACACAAATAACTTTTTTAGCTTTCCTGTCTGTTGAATGTTTACTTTATTCTCTTTCTACTTATCAATGCAAAATCGGTTTTTGTTTGTTTATGCTGTAAAATAACGAAAATAGCATATTTTTCTATTGAAGGCAAAGTAGCGTAGAATTGCTAATAGATAAAACAGATGGACCGACAGATATTTTTTGTTGCTATTCTATTTATACAACCTCTGTAATAAACGAAACAGTGTTATATAAGTGGCGATATTAAAGCTAAATTATATTCTGAAAAATATTTATTTAGGGAATATTTTATAATGAGCTTTTGTTAGTTTGCAAAATTAAATTATTTAAGGGTTGGTAGATAATTAGCTATTTTATTTTGTAAACTAAAAGAAAGTTTGAACTTAATAAGAATAATGATTAACTAAACTAAGTTTTATGAATAAGGTTGAAGATCTGTAAGATATCTGAAATAGTTTTTATTAATTAGTTAACTTATCTAAATATAATTTCGTCAAAAGCTGATTGTTTTTTCTTAAACTTTTTACTTTAATGGAAACAGGTTTTTATTTAATAACAATTGTTATGGAGTCTACTGCTGACCGCAAATCTTATGTGAAAAAACATGTCAATAAAAGTAAGTTTTAGACAAAATTTATTTGTCCTAGATATTAACCACTTTTTATTAGCTAACAAGGATGAAAAACCAAAATGTGAGGTCTGTCAAGATCTAATTAAACCCAAAGGTGTCAAGAAAAACAAAGTTGTCCGTAAAGGCAAGCACTACGGAGTGATTTGCTGCGAAGCATGCAAATGCTTTTTCTGGCGAACTGTTAAATCCAGTAAAACTTACATTTGTAAGTATACCAAGAATTGTGCTCTAAGAGATTTAGGAAAATGCCAGTATTGTCGCTTTAAAACTTGTCTTGAAGTAGGAATGAATATGAAAGGTGAGTTTACTAAATAATTTTTCTTTTGTCATTTTTTATATAAAATTTGACAGGCATTCAAGATGGCAGAAAGCCAGGTGGACGAAATCCTGATGTTATAGCTGTGATTGTAAGTTATTTTTTTACAGTTGATTTCTTAAAACGACTTTATTTCTTTAGAAGCCAAAACATATTAGAAACAAGATTTTAATGGGGGAAATGTGGGGTGATGATGAACTTAATAATGAAAGGGTAAGTAGTTATAACAATCATGAAAGTTTAAATAACATTTTCACGTTAAAAGGAAAATAATTTGGAAGAAATTTCAAATGAAAATCCTTCATCAAGCAATCAGCTAGATGAACCAATTCATACACAATTATCAACTGATCCTTCCAATGAAAATAAAACAGAATCTAATAGTTCTACCGAACTCAAATGCAAACGAAAAACAACCCAGGAGAGCCAACAAAAAAAGAATGTTCCAACCAATTCCAGTCAACAAAACGGTAAATCCATCTTTGTTTAAAATCTATATATGTATTGGTTTTTACTTATTTGTTGTTTTACTTTTGGCAGAATAGTTTTGATTATTATCAATTTTTTTTTGTGTTTTTGTCATTTCTTGAAAGAATTTCGATTGAGCTATGTAACTATGAAACTGGTAAAACAGCAAAATTATTCTGCTATTTAACTTGCAAACTAAATTGGTTTTCAACATTAAAGAACTATACTTAATTTTGTAATCTCTTCATTTCGTTTATAAACTAAAAAAATTAAATTTATTAGTTTGTTCAAAAACTAATGTATTTTTTTTATAATTCAATGCTTTTCATTGAATCATGAACTTTATCTAAAATGTCTGTTTAGTTAAGAAAAAATCAAATGACAATTTAGACCATTTTCCAGATCTTTGCGATGAAACTAGAAGCGAATCACAGACTGATGAACAATGTCAAGTAAGAAAAAATTTTCAATAAATGGTCAGGTCTAATGAAAATTATTCAGGTTGAAAGCCCACCAAACGTAGAAAATACCGCTGGCGACTGTCAAAATTCAAATGTAGATGTTGACTCAAGCTCATTCTCTGATGAAGAATGTAAGTTTTAAAAATAGAGAAGTCTCAAGTAAATATTGATATATTGAGACTCCAAAATGTTATCTTTAAGATTTTAATTAAAAGTATTGATGTTATATTTTACCGGTAACTTTTCTTTGTAAGGTTAAGAAATATCCTTAGAGTTCATTATTAATAGTTAATTAAAAATTTTGTTTTCAGCAATTACTGGTTTTTTTATAATGATACCATCAATTATTTAGATAAAATATACTGTATAATTTATTCTGCGGTAGTACTATTTATTTAGCTAACTCTAATAACAAAGATTATATACTTTTGTAACTTTTTTGTTAGTTTACTTTTTCTAACTAATCTTTTTATAACTGTAAAAAGAAAAATTATATTTCTTATCATTAAGCTTGCTTGTACTCTTATTGCAATTTAAGTAACAACAAAAATTCTCAATTTTTTTAACTAGTCAGAAATGAATTTTCTGAATTGATTGAGTGTTGGGATAAACATAGAGTAAAGCAGAGGATTGGTGAACAATATCAAGTAATTTATAATTTACTGTATTTGAGCAATTACTAAAATATATTTGTAGATTACCAATTTACCAGAGATTAACAGAACTTTTGAAGAAGTTGAGTTGTCAAAGCTAACTTTTGACTCGAAGCGTTTATCTGATGAAGATGGTAGGTTTTTTCAAAGATGGACATTTGTAATAGTTAATAAATTAAAACTCAAAAGTATTAACCTGTAATTAATAAATAAGATTTTTAAATTTAAAATATGTTTTTATTAAGTTTGTTGAAACAATAGTTCACCAGCAATGACAATTTTAATATTCTATTTTTTTTAAGCAAAACATTTTATATCCACTTGCTCTGAACAAAATCCAACAAGTGATGGTAAGAAAAATCATTCAGAAATTTTCTATGAGGAAGCATTTGAAGTCTTATCTAAAAATGACTATAACGTTAAAAAGGTAAATGATAAAATACATAAATATTAACAATTCACTTGTTTCTTATTTGGTTTACATTCCCAATAAATGTTAAAGTCTTACAATTTGACAATTAAAAAAATATATTTTGAAATTCTTCCGATTTTATTCTAAAGCTTAACCTATGATTTTATTTTAAGGCTTTTGAAACTTATTCTATCAAGCAAAAAAATACTCCTTTTATGGAAAATTGGAGCATCAATGATCGTAAAATGTTTGTAAGGGGTTTCCGTAAACACAAAAAGAATTTCATGAATATACAGAAGGACTATGTTAGTAAATTCATTAGCTATATCCTTTTTATTTTTTGAGTCAACTGTAAACAATTTAATCCATTTTGAATACTTTTAGAAAAAAAAGAAATTACTTTTTGTGATTGTTATTAAGATTACATAAATATCTAATATATTTATAACTTTACTTATACAGCTCAAAGACAAAACAGTTAAAGAAGTCGTCCAATTTTATTATCGTTGGAAGAAAAATCGCCGATGTCGAAGATCTAGCGTGAGGATATCCAGAAGGAATCGATAAATTGTTTTTACAATCTTGAAGCTTAAATATTGAAACTTGAAATCGTCATTGACGGTTTGCAAAAGATTCAAGTTTTGATTTTAAGATTTTTTTTTTGGTGTAATTTTATAAAATTGATGTAAATATTAAAACGTGATTACAAAGTTTCTGAATTGTTACTTTTTTTTTGTAAACAGCAGGCTGCTAACTACAATTTCAAAAAGTTTTACTTCAAGTTAGTTTGTTGTTGAAATATTTTCAAATTAGTAGCTAAAGGTAAAGCCAAGCAATTATTATTAGAGGTAGAAAAAAGAAAATAACTAAGGTTTTTGACAAAGAGCTATCTTAACTAACAATCAAGTTTCATAAGAGTTAGATTAAAAATCATTAAGTGTGTACAGTTGATTAATATTAAGTGATGCATAAAACATAAGAGTTTTGTGTGAAGTTTCACGTTTCATGTTAAGTAAAGTGTCACAGATGAATGACTTTAACATAAAGATTGATTCATAATCCAAACTTCTGTGTCAAATGTTTTTGAACATATGTTTAATTAAGAGTTTAATCAATATTCAGTTTATGGTACATTCTTTAAATTTAAACCTTTTTGCAATATGTAACTGAAGAAACATTTGAAACTCCGTTTTAAACTCCTTATATTCAGTATTTGAAATCATTCTCTGATTCAAATATATGTGAGAGCAAAGATTAGTTTGATCGATTCTGCTAACAAAACTAAAATAGTAAAATAGTTTTGAACAGTTGTGCAACTTAGCAACCAACACACTATTTTTCTATTAGCCATACAATCCCTAACTACTTCAGTGGCACTAAAAACACTACATACTGTAAATGTCTTGACTTAAGCAGAAATTGTTCAGAAAGCCTTTTAATTACTTTTGTTATCCTGAAGATGTGGAAAGTGCAAACGTAACGTGTTACAAGAAACAAACATAAAGCGACAAGTCAGTCTCTTACCGTAAGATTATATTTAGTCTTCTATTTACGTTTTGGTAAAACTGTATAATAAATTAGCTGATGGAGTATCAATTTAAGTTAAAATAGTTGAATTGATTCAGAGATTGAGGATTTAAGTTTATTTGATATCATTAAATTATCTCTGAAAGGCTTAAATTGTAAGGCTTTTATATTGTTTCGAAATTTAATTTTTTTATTTTTCCCTAAAACTTGTTTATGTTAGTCCAGATTTTCAATAGCTTACGAATCAAGATGATCTTATTAAGATCATGGGTCCGTGCATCAGAAAGGATTATTTTAATTTTATGAAATAAAAATTTCTACAAAAAATGGTAAATCACAATTTCAGTCAAATTTGTTTGTTTTACGAACAACCAAGAAAAGAAAGGCAAATGATATGTGTGAAAAAGCTGACAAAATTTACTCTATTAGTAGTGAGAGCTGTAGCAATTTTTCACTTGATCTTAATGAGGATACTGACATAAACGAGATTGATGAAAGTACTGATGAAAATGATTTTATAGATTTTTTAGAGGGAGATCAAAGCAAAAATCAGCAAGATTTTCACAGAAAATTCAAGCAAAAGTTTGATCGCTGTGAGCGATTAAGAAGACAAGAACAGCTACAAAATTCTGAACATTCTGAGGCAGATTTAAACTTAAGTGATAAAAAATAGGTTAAAAGAGTTAACAAAATATGTGGATGATAATTAGTTACGCTTCTATCACTACTAGAATATGAAGTTTTTTAAAGAACTTTGATATTTATTCTAATTTTGAGTTATTGAAATTACAAATGTATATTTATATTTAGTGTTGATTTAATTGTAATTTATACAAATGAAAAGTCTATGCATTCAAAAGTCTAGTTGGAATTAGGTTGTCAACAAATTTTTAAACAATTTTTATAATAAAAACAAGTTGAAACTAGTTGAATCATTTTATTAATTATGACAATTCTAAATTCTACAAGTTCAATAGCTCTTGTAGCTAATAGATAGAATTACAGTAGATGAGTCAGAGTTTTTTGAGAATCACTCGATCATAGTAGTGGCAGAACTTCATACGTCATCCGTCCACAAGCATCAGATGCAGAATTAAAGGCGAACACCATAATGCAATATTATAAAATACAACTTTTATTGAAGTCGAAGATAAATTATGAAAACGATCAATGTTTGGTTGAAAACAACTTAAATACGAGTAAACACGCAAACCATGCAGATGTGATATGATAAAAATAGATTCTGTTAATTAGAAAAAATAAACATTATTTTGTACAAAAAGTCAGAAAATAAAGATGTTTGTGTTTTACCAACAGAGAGTTTCTTTTGGTTGTTCATGATATTTTGAAATAGTTTTTTATCAATTTGATGGAAATAAATAAAATAGTTAGAAATTGAACTACTAACCATTCAATTTCATGAGTAGATTTACTGGTGGTAATCATTTTTAGGCCTCAAATCATTGAACAAAATATCGATCATATAAATCATTCTACACAAGTAAAGGAAGAATATGTCCAATACTACTAATATCATAATAACTCTTCAGCGCTATCTGTAGCAGGTTTGGTACAGCTGATTCACTAGTAACAAACTGTAGAATGCTGAAAAAGGTTTATTTGTAAATTAAAAATAGAAAGTTTTAAAGTCACTTTTGATGATTTTAAAGCATTTGGTCCTACACCCGTAAACTGAAGTTTCCATTAAAATTCTGATTCTAAGGAATTAGACCACAATCTTGCTACACACGTATAAATAGGTACTCCTCCCTTAAACATCAAGATGTGAACAAAAACCAGAAAGACACTGGGACTGACCTGTTAAGTAAACGCCACGAACAAGTGAGTTTTTCAGGTATTGAGAATAACTTGAAGAAATGTGATCATATGAAGAACAACGAGGTATTCGAAGTGAGGTTGAAGAATTCTCTTTCAACACACCGCTTTCTTTTTAACTTCATCTTTTAGGAGAGTCAAAGTTCCGATAAAGTAGATTCCTCCACTTGTATTCTTTGGGATCCTACAAACAAATAAATCTGTATTAATATTTAAATCTAAATAAACTTTTTGCTTGTCATCCACTAGTGGCGTTACATAGGTAAGAACAGCTTCGTTGCTAGTAACAACACTAAAAGTCTTTTTGTTTCCACCAATCAGAGTTTCTCGATGATTGAAATATACATCAAAATGAATGGAAGAAGGTAGTCTGACGTACTATTCAGTAAGAGTTTAGATGAGTAGGCAAACTTCTTTTCCGACTCTACAATAATCGCAATAGTAATTCTGAATGAGATCAATAGGAGCTTCACTCACTTTTTGATGGATGCCAAGTAGGTTTAATGATTACTGTCACTGTTTTCGGTTTCTTGCTTTCGAATAACGAACGGAAATAGATCCCTGAAATACCAATTAAGGAAATCGTACTCGATTCAGTCTGATACTTACCATGTGTCTTATTATTACTTGTGATCTTGAAATAAATTTTGAATGAATCAATCTTTTAATTTCTTTTCAAAATCTCCTAGCACTCCACCACCTAAAACTGACAAATTAGACTCGAGAAGGTTCCATCACGTAAATATTACCTACAAAAGACCAGCTCCTTGCGCATATACTTCCAAATTCTTTTTAGGAAAGTTGCAGTGGTGACCAGCGCCTTCTAAACAGCAAATAGACTTAAAATCCACCCATGAAATTTTAACCATAACCAACAACTTGTCCAACATGTCATTAGCCAAGTGGTTAGTTACCTGACAGAACTAGGCCAAGTCCTCCGCAATCGTTTGGTGACTCCATTGTTGTTCCAATCATCAATTGACCACCGAGTCGAATTGTCAAATTAGGATTATATGTGACAGCGCCACCTGGTGCTGAGATTAATACACCTATAGACAAGTCATACTGCAATTCTGAAAGTTAGAAATATGTCGATGTTCACCTGTATTTACTCGTTTCACAGTATTTTGTCTTTTAAAGAGTACTCAATGGTCATCATCTCAGGTAATAGCCAGGCCCCAACACCTTAAACTTCAAATCAGAAGATGGTTTTAACAAAATGACAACAACAAACCAATAATATGAGGACTGGTCCCTCCTGGGGCACCAACAGTGGTTACGCAAGGGCTGATGTTATTAGCACTTCATACACAAGTCAATTTATGTTCTGTGACGGTATCTGCAAAATCTTTCACAGCTTTTCTGAAACAAAAAAATGAACTTTTAGACAATTTACAAATTGATCAAATTGTTGTTACTAAAACGTACCTTTGGTTTGGCCAATGACAAGCTTCTCCCTAGCTAAGAGTTCTAGATGACATCTTTACTTCAGTATTTTAGACCTAAAATAAATACTTGGTGAGATTGTAGTGTTTCACTAGCGAATTTTACTTACAGCTCCAGCTAAAAATCTTCTAGTCTCCATTGTAGTCAAGCGACTATCTCCGATCTTTATAGCAGTGCTGTGAGCACCTTGAGAGATCCTATTTAACTTGGGATTTTCAGGGAAGCGAGTAGCATTAAGGGAATGAACATGTGTCCTATGTGATCCTAGTAACGCCTTGATTTCTGTATGTTTTCAAACAACCAATCACAAACCTTATTTAATACTATCCATCTGCACTAGTTTTTCCTCCTAAACAAGAAAATTTAAGATTACTTGAAAATTGATGTTAAACAAAATAAATTCAATAAAGAAGAAATCCACTTGCTTCATCTAAAACAAGCGATGTAGAGAGTCTCACATAAATTAATAAAAAAAATTAGCAGCAATTTCTTAAAGATGTAAAAAATTTTAAAACTTATTAATTGCAAGTTGTGTGAATACAAAATTTAAAAAAATACAAGAAATCAGACTATCATTCCTAAATGTCATTAATTTTAGAAGTCTAATAATTGCTGATAACCGTCACCTTCAGTAACTGTAAACTGATGTATAAATGAATTATATTTAAAACAATGAGTCTGCAGTCTAACCACGTGTACAACTTAGCATAACAATATGAACTTCATCACATAACATCTTCTGTAATTATTTTATCTCCTTTCTTATAATCTATATAGTGTTACATTATATTAAAAATATTAAGTTTTTTTCTGAAGATACAAAAATCATAACTGTTTTACTTATCTATTAAAGTCAAACAACCAAACTTGCAAAGAAAGCTTTAAATAGAGTTCATCATTATGAACAAACTCTTTTGAATTATTATAAACTACTAGAATATTTTGTTCATAAATAAAATAATGTATAATTGAATTTTTTTATTTGAAAACCCTTACATTATAAAGAAAGTTGTTCTTTTAACTAAGCAATGTTGTTATTTACAACACAGTCCTATATAAAGCTAGATTTACAATGATAATTATTAGATGATAGGTTAGTATCATTACTCAAAATTAATTGCTTGACAACCATTGGACTTAGTATAATAAATTTTTATATGATGTGAGTTGAAAGAAAAGCTGCAATTCAAAAATAATATAGTGATAATCATTTTTTTAGTTATTTCTTTTTTCTAACAGAATAAATTAGCTATGATTGTAGGAAAAATAAAAAAAAAACTGATATGAAAAGATGCAAGTTGTTTTTGGAATCATTACATTTAAAAAAAATAGCCAGGTCTATTATCTAATCTAGTTTTCAAACAAAGAAAGCTATGATAAAATTACAAATCTTTTGATATAAAATTAATAATAACAATTTTTATGTTAAACCAAATAGGGAATTTTTAAAAATATTATTTGTGTGAAAAGATTCACCTATATTAAATTATAATAATTTTAAAAGTATGATAATGGTAAATTTGAAGTGACTCATCTCATCTTAATTTATACAGTACATTGGTCAAAAATTATAAAAAACATGATAATTAATAGATAAATAAAACCTAAAAAAAAATATATTTTTGCTGATGAAGACTATACTAAGATGAAGACTAGCACCAAGAAAATATTAAATGAAAATTTTACTTTTACACTAAGGAATTTCTAAACTTCTTATAAAGTAACACCTTAAAAAAAATAATTAATAAGTTGCAGTAACATAAGACATCTAAATCAACGTTTTAGATATGTTGGTTTAATGTTTACAAAATTTTGGTAGAAAATTTGGTCTCTAAAAAAATGCGCCAACGTGATTAATTATTAATTGTTTTTTTGATCTTGGATTCTATATATAAAAAAATTATTATTTCCATAAACTTTGAAAGCAGGTAAAGAAATAATTATTTTTATGTTATATTTTGTAATAAAAATAATTAGCATGGATTTTGAAGAAATATGAAAAATGGGACATATAATGTCGGTAAAAAGTTTTTTTGAATACTAAATATTACAATGAGTGTTACATTTAAGAGTTACTCTTTAGATGAAAATAGATGATTTAATACAATCTTTCGATCTTAAAAGAAATAAACACACCTAATTGGCTTTTTATTTGAATTTGACGTAAGAATGGTTAAAAAAGAATTGAAAGTAAATATAGTAAAGTTTGTAATTATAGCATCCTAAAAAAACTAATATTTCATATAAATGCAGGTAGTATTATTGGCAAGTTTTTCATTTTAAATAAAAGTAAATCATTTTAGAAAATAAGTGTACTTAAAACTCACGTTGTGCTTTTATAATTGACATAGATTAAAAGTTCTTCTTTGATGCTATCACATCAGTTTATGTTTTGATTGAGTTATCCGTAAATATATAAAATCCATTTTCGCTATAATCACATCTACTTGAATATTTGTTTTTCGTCTGAACACTTTTGTCAACTGTTCTAACATTAAATAAATGACAAACTCACAATATAACTTTCTAGTCATGCAACAGATTAGGATTTATAAAACAAACGAATGTGAAGGAATATTTCAATGTTTATATTTCTCTGCTTTAAATATGAAAACTTCGATTAACTTCAATGACAAAATAAAGTCAATCGCAAAAGTGTTGTATAATCTAATCTTATTTACTTATAGTAAATGTACTTATAGTAGCCATACAATCCCTAACTACTTCAGTGGCGTTAAAAACACTACATACTGTAAATGTCTTGACTAAAACAGAATTTGTTCACAAAGCCTTTTAACAGTTGTATTATCCTGAAGATGTGGAAAGTATCAAAAACAACGTATTACAAGTAGCAAACATAAAACTACCACTCAGTGTCTTGTTATACTATTATATTTTTGCTTTTCTTTACTTTTTGTTAAAATTTTATAATAAATTAGCTGATAGAGTTTTAATTTAAGTTAAAATAAATGAATTATTTTGAGATTGAGGATTTAAGTTTATTTGACATCATTAATTTATCTCTGAAAGTGTTAAATTGTAAGGCTTTTAAAATGTTAAGAAAATGAATCAGCGTTTTATTAACTATAATGACTTCTAATGTTAAGTATTTATAAAAATGTTGTACTATCGTAAAATTCATCATAAAATACAATTTTTTTGATTTCACAATTGTTTTGAGCTCTAACATAAAAGACCTCTTTATCGTATACATTTAATGACTGTAATTTTAGCAACAATCCTAACCAAAATAACATCATTACTGAACATTTAGCTTTCTACAACTTAATGGTTTATTGCTTGACTCTTGTATGTCTATTAATTCGGTCCTAGAATTTTGCTTAAAAATTAAAATGAAGACAACTTGATCTACGATTGCTTCAGCCTTACCAGAAAATCTACTCATGCTCTCTTACATCACCAGACGTTTTTTAGTTCATATTTTCATCAGCTACTTTTATTGAACGACGTAACCTCATGAAAAGTTTGGCAAAATAGACAAACTAGAATTGCACTCGACAAATGAGACGCGCTTTTTTAAGCAATCGAATGAAAATGTGCTATTTAGGCTGTAGTGCTGAGTTCATATTGAGGTTGTGATTTTATATACTGTAAGTTGATGCAGCATATCGAAAATAATAACTCTTCAGCGCCATCTGTAGCAGGTTTAATACAGCTGATTCAATAACATTCTACCGAAGCTCGCTGAAAAAGGTTTTTGTGTAAATTGAAAATAAAAAGTTGTGAGGTCACCATTGATTACTTAGAAGTACTTGGTCCTACACCCGTAAACTGAAGTTTCCATTTCAATTCTGAATCTAATGAATTAAACCGCAATCTTGCTAGTCACCTTTCAATAGCTACTTCTTCCTTAAACATCAAGATGACAATAAAATCAGAACGAGACTGGGACTGACCTGTGTAGCAAACGACTACAACTAAGTGCATTGTTAAGGTATTGAGACATACGTATAAAAGTCATCATTACGAAAAGCATTCTGCTTCATAAAAACTGATAAAAACAGTTGACTAATTTGTTTTCAATTGAGTCTAACGCATATAATGATGAAAAATATATTAATGAAACTTATTTTACTTATAATACACTCTAAGTATAAATGAAATTTTTTTTTGCATTGTCATATTTCTATTCTTCATTTCTTGCCCTTTATTTGTTTTGATAAGCAAAAGTGTTTGCTTTTAAGAAAAGAAACTATTTTTAGACCAAAAAAAGTCAATTAGATAACTCCATTTGCTCTATTAACAAATGATTTTAGCAGATACAAGAATAAGTTAATTTTAACTTTAATAAAGTTTTGAATAGAGCTAATTGACATAATTTCGTTTATTTTTCAACCATAATTTTCTGGTAATAGCTACAGCAATTTTTCACGTTGATATTTTATTAAAAACCCATGAACATTATGTAGTATAAAGATTTTGTAAAAAGAAGTTCAATAAGATAATATTTACCAAACTAAACTGAAAGGCAAACCTTTTTACATATATATGTTTGCTAATTCATTTAATCATAACTTTTATCAAGCTAAGTTTTCAAACAAAGCAGTTTGCAATAACAAATAGAATGTATTTAATTTGTCAGCTGTTTTTACAATATGTTTATCAAATCCAAGTATATTTAATGAAACACCTCTATAAAATTTGTTAATTGTTAATAAAATTATAGACTCGAATTAGTAACTAAATTCAACCCCTTTAAGGGATACTGCCTGTTGTAAAATGAAATATACAAAAATATTTTTAAAGTTGTTTTGTTAGAGATCATCTTGAAGTGATGTAAACAAAGCAACTTATCTTTATATCTTTAGATCTTTAACAAAAATAAAATAAGAGATGACATAGTAATTGACGTCATTTATTGTAAGTTAAAAAGTATCTGGTGAGATTTTTTCAAAATTTTAACGTTTAAAAACTTTTTAAAGCTTTTGAAGATTTTTGATGCATGATCTCATTAGTACTGTAAAATTTCATTTTTAAAAAGAAGTTTGTTGTTATTTTTACTAAATATGTACACTTCTGTCTTATAATAAGTGACATGAATCGCAATAAAACTACCTCTATAATTGATGTAATCATCGCTAAAAATACTTTTTTTAAATATCATCCGATAGTATATACAGAAATCAATTTCTGTAAATTAATTGTAATTAACGTATGTATTCACATTCCACCTAAATTATAGTTGGATGAAACAGTAAGTACAACAAATACCATCTTTGTTCTTCTATTTTCTGATCATTTTTTATCTTTGCAATTCCGTAAATTACTTAGAACATATGCAAGCGTATAACAGTTAACAGTTACTTTAAATGTTATAAAACAATTTTTAAATATTTTGTTGAAAAAACAGGGATAGATCAAAATTCACTTTATTGAATTTTTAATCATTGCTATGACTAAATAATTAACATTAAGAAATCCTTTATTACTAAGTTTATTACTTTTTAAAATGAGCCTAATGCAATTACTTTTGAAAATAAGATAAAAACAGTCATTTAACTTAAAGTTGTATCTAAGTATAAATGAAATGTTGAGTTGTCATCGGTTCTCCGGTAGATTAAAATCTACTTCTTAGTTACAAATTTAAAAAACGCTATTACAAATTTGCCCTTATGTACACCATCAGTCGTGTGTACTCTGTCATTTGGTTTTAAAATTGCATTGTTCTGTCAGTTAATTTGATTGATTATCAATTATAGTACAGAACGTTTCAGTAGAGATATATCTAAATTAATTAAAAATTTATTAAGATAACTGACGTTATTCTTGTGGAAAATTTTTAATTTCTTCTTAATTATTCCTCGTTAAAATGTTATCTGTTAATTTTAAACAGTAATTTTACTATTATGCAATTTGATAAAGTCTTAACGATATACAGAGAGTTTTTGCCTTTTATGACTATCAGATGACATTTAACAAAGCAATCTCTATCGATATCTCTTTCTAAAATTATGAAAATAACATTATTTTGCATATAGAATCAAATGTTAAAAAACAATAAATAATAAATCACTACAAGCCACTTTTTTAATAATTTTTTTTAAATTTCTGTAAATTTGTAAAAGTTAAACATACTTTCAACTTTCGAAGTAAGTAAATCTATTCAGATTTTTAAATAATAGTAGAAATAACACTTTACTTTTAAGAGTATTTTAATGATATATCAAACGCTATAGAATAAAGATCACACAACAATTTATATACATACAAAAGTAAAATTCTTTAACTAATAATAACAATGTTTGCCATTTGTAAAACAAAATGAATCATAACCAGCAATCTTCAACTCGTGTGCTTGTATTTGATCGTTTCCAAACAGACGATACATCTGTCAAAAATAAAATCTAAATTAAATTATGTTTTAATTTTTCAATTTAAATACTTCAATATAAAAAAAGTTTATATTTTAAGCATCAAATTTATTTTTGTAGAATTATTATATTTATGCAAGTACTCTTACATCACGGGCGACAAAAAATGTTCTTCCAGCCAAACTGCTATCACTTCCAGCAGAATAAGCAGTACCAATCCGAGAGACATTTAATTCATCAGCTAATCTTTGTAACCCATATCCTTTACGCTAAAATTTTAACTAAATGTTAAAATCAGGATATATTTTGCAGACATCAGAAACTTACATTGTAATCGTGTAGAAGCATGTACTTCAAATCAATTATCTTTCCAAAAACTGAACGAATTAGGATTTGTGACTCTTCTCTACTAACCGGAAGTGATCTTGCAATGGCTTTCAACAGGAAAAAAATGTCGTATTGCCTGGTAAAATTCGCAAATTTATTTTTTTAGCAAAGTTTTCCTTGTACTTATTATGGGATTAAAGTTATTAATAATTAAACAAATTGAAATATACATACCCATGGAACACTATAAATGTGTTTAAATCATTGTAGAAAAGCTTTGCCTCAACAGCAAATTTTCTAAAGTCTTCAATATCTACTCCAACAGCAGGAAGCACAGCAAAATTAATTCCGCTATTTCTTTGAAGAAACTCAATGGACTTTTGGCAGCTGGCATCTTGTCTGTACAAGCATTAAGAAATTTACTGGTTTTTATTCGACAACATTTACATTAAAATTTATGTTAATCATTTTCTGCATACCTGATATTAAACCGGAAATTAAAATTCCAACAACATACAGGTGTTGCCAGTTCACCCTTTTCGTTCAATAAAGTGATTCCTAATTGTATTAACTTAACAGCATCAACATTTTTCTTAATATGAAGATATTTCTTTTCCGGGGCTAAGAATTTAGATTCTTTGAGTATAGCGCCGGGAAACTCCGTGTCCTAAAAATAAAAGACTTGTTTATCCTTAAATTTAAAATTTATAAAAGTTATTTTATTTATAAGATTTGCAAAATATAATTCTTACGATTAAGAAAACTAAGTAATAGTTTGTTATAGATTAAATTACTTTAATATTTACCACTAGGTGTCAATAAAAACAAAAATCTGTTGCCAGGTAACCAAACTAGTTATTTTGAAAGCAGAAGTTATTATAATAGTATATATTTTAATCTATAAACTTTGTAACTATAAAGGCATTATTTACTTCTAAGAAAGTGTTAATAATATATATTTTGTTATAATTTAGTTTTTTCTTGCAAGTAATTAAAAATTTCAGCCAACTCTTAAGTCAGTTAATAATAATTAAAATGATATTTTTTGGTTTTATTTCAACTATAAAAAATTTAACTACAATTTAAAGATTACTTTTTATATTCAATTAATTTAAAAAAAAATTAAATAAAAAATATTATTATATAGATCAAATTTAATATTTTATATTAACCTAATATACTTGAGTAAAAATTTAATAATATCAAAGAAAGATGCAAATATTTTGTAATAATTTATATTTTCATCAAAAATTAAAAATACAACTACATCAAGTCATACTAGTAAAAATGTATACAATACCTAAATCATCTGATCACGTGGTTATCATCTCTGAATCAGCTTGTGATGTAACCAGAGAAGTAAGTTGAATTGGTAAACAAAAAATTAAATAAGATTTGTATAACTGATGATGGCAATCCTCTTTCTCTTTCCTACTCCGACATTCTTTCAAATGTATCTGAGATGGTGGATATGAAAAACTACTTCCTCTCTATCACTACCTCCATCGCTACTCTTTAACATGACTATTAGGCGAAGAAGAGCTCCTTAAATTTGCACGAAAACTATTATTACTCCAATTCATAAAGAGGGTCCCAGACACACTTTACTTAACTACAGACCAGTTTCGTTGACTTCAGTTCCTTGCAGAACTCCAGAACATATCATTCACAACCTAATGACCAGTCATATGATGGAGCACCATCTAATATCTGATATCCAGCATGGCTTTGTAAGGAGGAGACTTTCCCTGACTCATCATCTTACTTTTCTTAATGATCTTACAGTCCATTGTGAAAGTAATACTCCCTGTGGCATCATATACCTCGATTTTGCTAAATCTTTTGATTCAGTCCCACACAATAAGCTCATTACTGTATAAAAAACCGAAAAATCAACAACTTTATCTTAGTGGATTGAAGATTACATTTTAGGTAAAAACCAACAAACTCGTGTAGAAAGATCTTTATCTACTCCTAATCAAATCACCAGTGGTGTTCCTCAGGATTCTGTTTGGGGTAAGTTTCACTTATTAATTTTGATTGAAGACCTCATCAGAAGATTATTAGCAGTAGATGATGTCAGTACGCTTGTGTATGCAGATGACATCAAGCTAGTATCTTGTAATCTTTCAAAACTTCAAACTGCACTAAACACTGTAGAAAACTGGTCTATGAAACTTGGCAGCTAAGAATCCAGCCAACATAGTGTGAACTTATCGCTATTTCTCGTAAACCAGCTTCAAATTTATTAATTAAAATTTCTTTATTGGATTCATTATTCCACAAATATCTTCGGTCCTAGACCTTGACATTACCCTGTCATCTGACATTCAACGGTGCACCTATATTTCTTAAATCATTGCAAAATCAATCAACCTTGTTTATCTTATTGTAAAGATCTATAAAGGGCCCTAATGAGCCATACTTCTTTATCAATCTCTTCAAATTTAACGTAACTCCAATTCTTGAATACATTGTTAGTGTATGGATGCCATATCAAATTAGTGATGACAAAAAATCGAATCTGTTCAGGAAACATTTACGAGATTGGTATGCAGAAAGTTATTATTAAATACGATAGTTTTAAACATCGTCCTGCTTGGTGGCGAAGCGGTTACTACACCTAGCTACAAGGTACATCTAGCTAGGAAGTACCGGGTTCGACCCCAAGTGGAGACATATAAAACTCCTGAGAAAAACCATACAAAACTCCTGAGAATGTGTGTTAGTGATATGTGCTCTCTTTAGGCACCCTCCTTCGCATTTATATATATAAAATAAAAAAAAAATAAAAAATCATCTCAGCTTCTTCAATTTAGATACTTTAGAAATTCAACGAATTAAAGACGACTTAAATCTTATTTTTAAAATTATCCACAATTTAATTGACCTTGAGTTTTATGGCTTCTTTTCTATTAGTCCTTCCTTTTTGGTGTACCAACTCAGACGATACACAATACATCTTAATAATGCTTGATTGTACATGCTTGTACTGCTTGACGGTGTCTGATTATGTTTTATCAGGACAGTATTCCGTAAACGTTCTATAGCATTTTCATTTTACAAAAACCTTCTCCATTTTTATTTGCATAACTAACCTCTTTGCTTTGATTTTCTTCTATTATTGAAATTTATTAATTCTTACGTTATTCTTAAACTCACCGTTTTTTTTAAAGCTTGTAATTGTTTATACAAGAGAGACCTATAATATCTAGTGGCCTATATTATTACATCCGGTAAACAAAGTATAGTAATTTCTATAGACTCCAACATTTAAATAAAATCATTTTCTTCAAAATTGCATTACAAAACAAAATTTTAGTAAATTTCTTAACATGTAGTTTTTTAATGATGTTCGAGACTTCAACTACTAGATTAATTTGATTCATTTAAAGCCACAATACTTAATGGCATTTTATATAATAACATGATTCTCACTGATATAGGTTGTTGATTTTTTAGAAACCAGATTAACTTTAACAAAAACAAAAAAGTTTTAGACTTTTTATCTACTTTAAGGTTGTTTCTTCTGATTGTTTTTTAAGAAATAAACAAATATTTACGATGTTATGCTGTAAAATCATCTTTATTTAGTATTGTGCGCAGAGATTGCTTTACAAAAATGTATTCGTTGCTGATTTTGCTTATAATTTTCTATAATTCGGCGAAGGAATTACTTCGAATAGATGAGTTTGTTATCAGTCAACTTGACACTTTCATAACTATTCAAAATAACAAGATAAAACAAAATCTTTAAATTGGTCATATAAAAAAAGTTTGATTCCCTGTCTTCATAAGACCTTAATCTCTGATTACTAAATTTAATCCTTTCTTCTAAGATTCTCGATGATCAACTGTATTACTGTCTTCACCAATAGAGTGTTCCACTGCAAGTAGATTTACAACTAATATTTCAATCTTACAATAACTAACAATAACATCATAAACTTTATTACCAACCCAACTCTAAGAATTTTAGATTTTAAACAAACTTTTCTTTTGTTTCAGGTTAGTCCTCTATTTTTAAAAATAATTCCTATGTGATACTCAAAAGTTTGAATTGAAACTGAAACAAACTCTTTTAATATTTTAATACATTTAGTTAACAAAGTTTCTAACATTCTGCAACAATTAAAAAGGTGTAGATATATCGTTTCATTTGAACTATTACAAATATCACTTATATAAATTACCTACTTTATTTGAGCAAAAACAAAGAGGGTACCTGAAGAGAGCACCTTCCGCTAATACACATTCTCACAATTAACATTTGTTAAATTAGAGATACTGAAAGCAAAAAGTGTAAGACATGGTATTTCGGTAGCCCTGAAAACATATAACAGTAAAAAATTACATACAATTATGGTATTATTAAAAAAAGGAAAAATTTACGGTTTAAATTGGCAATGTTGGCATTATTATAGTGGTTCAACTCCTACTTGAACAACGTGAAAGATTCTGACATGACAATGTCTGATTACAGCTGGTTCAATGTACTAAGTGTGCGGTATAAGAAAAAATTCAATCTGACCAATGTACCGGGTGATATGGGCTTATTAAGAAGTAATGTGTGTCGTCTGAGTTGGTATAGCTTGAAGGAAGGAATAATGTAAAAGAAGTGATCAAACTGAAGGTCAATTAAATTGTGGATAATTTTAAAAATAAGAATCAAGTCGTATTTAATGCGTCGAATTTCCAAAGTATTTTAATTAAAGAGGCTGAGATGATGTTTAAAACTATTGTATTTAATATTAATTTCCTGCATAACAATCTCCTTACTGTTACCTGAGCAGACTCGATTTGTTTGATATCACTAACATGATATGGTATCCGTGCACTAACATCGTACTAAGAATTTGACGTTCGTACAGTTTGAAAAGATTGATAAAAAAGTTTGAATCCTTAGAATTAAAGGGTCTTTATAATAAGGTAGACAAGGTTGATTGACTTTCTAAAGATTTTTGAAACATAATTGTGCCATTAATGTTCAACAAAACTAGCAATAATTTTATATAATTATAAGCTGATTCAACCATGAAAGTAATTAAAACTTATATATATTTATATAAATGATCCTGTTGTGCATGCTAAGTAATGATTTTATTAAAAATTAAGAGAAAATGAATGAATAATTAAAGAAAAAAAACAAGCCTAACATTTTCCACCTATAATACAGAATATTTTAAACTGAAAAATATTACTATTATTAAAATGTTATGACTGTATATGCTTGAATTATTTGATCCAAAAAAAACCTGGCTGGAATTTGATCTACTCCTACTGATTTCCATCCTTTAGAAATATGTGATTAAGCAATTGATTGGCAGTAGGTCTTTTCTTTTCTTCTATGTTCCAGCTTGATGTTATCAGATTTCTTAAAAGTGGATTCTTGATTTTTTGCAGACGAGATTGTAGATCATTTTGAGTCCATGATCTATTCTTAAGCTTTTCTTTAAAGTCTTCAGAGCGATAAAGAGCTTCAAATGGATGGACTTTATACAGGATGAAGTAAAATGTGGCACCAACAGCAAACACATCAGTCGATTTTTTATATGAAATTGGCAATTTCCACATAATCGATCGAACAACTTCAGGCGGTTGGTATGGTAGAGTTCCATGAGCTTTTAAGATGTATGGGTCATTTGACACCATACATACTGATCCAAAATCAGAAAGTTTAAAACTATAATCTTTTCCATCATAAAAAACCAGAATATTTGAAGGTTTTATATCTCGATGTAATAGTTCGCTGTTGTGGAGATAGATCACTCCTGTTAAAATATGTTTAAACATCGTGTTTAACAAATCCGGAGTGATAATATTCATACGAGCAAATTGGTTAGCGTTTCCTTTATCTGCTAATTCAAGACACAAACTGAAGTCGGAGATGTTGCTCTCTTCCTTAAAGACATGAACAATATTTGGATGTTTGATGCTCATCAAATATGTCTTCTCGTTTTTCAAAGCTATTTCTCTACCGTACCACTTATTAATACCTGAACAGAATTCAATTGTTTTCACTGCAATCAGCTTTTTTCTATCCACTGAATAAGCAGAATACACTTTTCCAAAGCTTCCTCTACCAATATTTTCTATTGCCAACATCTTTTCACCAACATAAAGTGGTAAGCTTATACTGTTATCAAAAACGATGATTTGAAGCGTGTAATCTTCGAAACAAAATTTGTTTGAAGTTTTATCAAGAATTATGGTTCCCGGATGTAGTTTACAGTGTTCCTTTAATTTTGGATCAGCTTGTTTCCTGGTTATGAACGACACCTTATAAAAGTTCTCAACCAGTTCTCGATGCAAATAAAACGATGGGATGTCTGAAGATAGTTCCATACATCGATTACCACGCCAATTTGTGATTTTTTTTATTGATAAGCTTCCATTAAATTCTGTTTGGATTTTATAAAAGGCTTCATTCTCCTCAAATGTATGAATCAACTGTTTTGTTTGTTGGTTCCATAGGATGCCCCATGTTGTAGGTTTTTTACCCGAGTAATATCTTCTATCCATTCTTAAACAACTTTTCTAAATCAAAATCTAAAAATAGAGTTGTTTATTAGCAGTTTCTAAAGACTGTCAAAATCCTTAAGCGTAATATTTCATGAGAAGTTACATTAAATGAGACATTGAATTTCTCATTTTATAGTTATATTCATTAAAAATAAGATTTATTACTTTTAACAAAATACAATCTTCACTTGAAAAACAAGTTAACAAGCTAAAGCTTAAGCAATAATTCACTTTTATAAAATAAAACAGCAACTAAACTAGAATTTCAGCACAAAAAGCTACATAAGAAATATGTATGACTCTACTACATAGCAATATATATACACCAACAAATGAAACATAACTTATCTTGAACTTGTACTACTTTTACTACTTAAGTTAGTGGAAAACTTTTTAAATAAATACTTTTGCTTGTAAGTACACATTTCTTAAGTTTTCTTCTTACATAAAACAACTTTTTTAGAGTTTTGTAAAGACTACTAGTTTATTATAAATTAAATTCTACTAGTTTGAAGCTCAATTTAGAAATAAATTGAATATTCTTTGTGCTACTAACAAAAAAATATGCTTGGTCACACTTCATTAGTTTGATAAGATCTAATCAACTGTCTAAATTTAAAATTTTCAAATTTATTTAACTTTCAGAATTTTATTTTAATCAGAATAACAAAGTTTCAACTGTTAACTGAAAAAAGTTCAAGAAGTTTATTTGTGGTTTGATTTCTCTAAAACATGTCATTGTGTTTAAATGGACTCGGTTTGAATATTTTTTAGTTTTTTATAAATTTTATCTCATTTAAAAGTTACTTTAATTCAAATAATACAGAAGAAATGATCTTAAGTATATACAACTTGACTAGAAAATTGAACTTTCTCCAATTCTGATTCTGATATATTGCTAATTATTTGAATTAACTTGTTTCTTGTATTGTTCTAAATGCTAAACTATTAATTAAAAAAATGTCAAGTGCAATTTCTAACAATAATCATCGACGAAACATATAATAAAAATATTTATTGCTCATCAGTACTTATTTGAATTTACATCCAAAGTAATGTGGTACATGGTGGATTTCTGCTAAAGTCACATTTAATTTAAACAAGTTATGTTTTGCAAATTACAAATTAAGTCTCCCCAAAAAGGAAACATTCGAGATATTTTTCTTAAATTGTTAAAATATGTACTCATTATGCTTAAGTTCATTTGATTATTAATAAAACGCCTAAGGGCAAAAAGCAGAAATGTAGTTCAAAAATACTTACTAGTTTTTCTTGATTAAACTAAAGATATATCAAATGGTGAAATATGGTGAATAAATTTAAATATATTTAATCGTTGGTTCACAGAGTATGCTAAAAAGGATTTCTATTATAAATTGAAATAAAACTAATTGTACCTTCTTTTTTATTTATGACTTTTTCACAAACTATTCACAAACAGATTTTGATATTATTAAAAAAATATTACAGCTGCTTAAAATAAATATCCTATAAAATTAATAAATATCATTATTAAGTAAAAAGAGCTAAGTATTTAGAAACGTTTGATAGTAGTAGATTATTGACAAACAATTACTCACCAAAGTAATAATAGCTGCTTGAGTTGATAAATTCATAGAGAAAAATAGATTGAATAAAATTTATTGTAATAGAATTTTATTCTCTAATTTAAACAAAAGTGTTTTTTTAAATCATAATTGAATCTTTTAAAAATGAGGTATTTGAGTACATTTGTAAGCTATAAAAATCATTTTTTAATAAGTATTTATTCAAAAAAAGCTGAATATTACCCTTCAAAATTGTTTTCTTAAGTTTTAAAGGCTGTATTGTTGTAGTAAATGGTAACATTGAATTTTTATAACTGAAAATTATTAACAAAAACATATCTGTTTATAAAGTGTTAAAATTTTTTTTAAAAATGTGTACACAACAACATCTTGTTGTGATTTTTTTAAGCTCATTTGCGTTAGCATGTAACATTTTAGGAGAATTTTGCGACCTGGTAAGGGTTAATACTGATTTTGCTCTACCCGGGAATTGAACCCGGCCCGTTTGCTTAATAGGCAGCGCTGTTTACCATTCAGCTATAGAGACATTTGCAAATCGTAAAAAAGTTGTATAAATAGTTTATTTTCTCTGTTTTTTAAACAGCATACTCTACTGAAAACAAACCCCAAACAAAATTTAAGCTCAAAATATACAAAATATATTCAATTACATTCCAAATATACATTAAAAAAATTTTCAAAAAGTTTTAATTTTATATTTTATTTAAAAAAGTAAAAAGAATTTTTGATACGATTTGCATAGTTTTATTAATAAATTTAATGAAATTTATCAATTTTACTTTAATCAAGATATTTGATTTATATATTTCACCAAATTAATACAATTATATAAGTACCTATACAACAAGTAAAAATATGATTTTGTAATTTCACTTTAAATGTTTATATTACCATAAATCATTTTCTGGATAGACTTAGATGTAATTAATAAGCACAATAAAGTTTAATTTATTTAAACTATAAAATTCGCAACCAAGAAAATTTAGTAACAAAGTACTTTTTAAAAAGCTCTATTGGGAGAAGTGAGCACATTTAATTGTTTGATTTGTTGTATTTCTATTTTGACTCTCAAGTGTTTGGTTAGTGTCCAAAGTTGTATAGTGATTGCGAAATCATATATTAGCTTAATAATTGAAGCACATTTTCAGAATAAATTTTTATCAAGTTTTATTGAAGATAGTTTTTATAGATGGAATAACCTTATTTTAACTTTGATGTTGGAAGATGTGTACTTTAAAATTGAATACCTTTTTCTACTGTTGGCTTATTCCACTTTGTTTTATATATTTTGATATAGGTAAAAAATTTATGCTACTACAAAGAAGCCTGTGACTAATTTAATTTTAAAAGTATTCCAATTAGCAAAAAAAAACGTTAGAATAAAAAGTTGGTTTTAAGTCATTTCAGTTTTACAAAAAATATTCTTGACAACTCAGCAAATTGTGTATTCACAAAAACTATGACCACGCAAGCTATAATCATATTAAAGAGATGCATGCGCTGAAAAGTTTTTTGCTCCTTAGGTCGGGCAATCAGTGAAAAAGTTTAGTGACGTAGGATAGTGAAATCAAGAACACAAAATTACAGATTTTTGCTCAGGGTTTACTCCCTAAGCCTTTAATTTTCTACAAGCGACCATAAGACATTGGTACTAATAACCTATAATAGCTTCTTCATCGACAAATGTATAAGTCCAAAGGTAGTCAAAATATGGTTCAATAAATTCCATCTCTTCATAAATTGAGTAAAAAAAGAGTCGACCAGAACCGCTGCAAAACAAATACGAAAGGGCAAGACTAGAATCACAGATCATTCTTCTTTTATTCATGACTATAGTTCCTTCAAACCAATGAGCTGATAATGCACCAAGTATTAGTGACGATGATAAAAGAGATCCTATAATAGAATAAAATTTGACTTATTTCAAATTATATTGTTTGTAAACGGTTTTTCTTTTTTTTAAATAAAAATAAACAAAATTTAATTTTACAAATGAAAATAATGCATGCATTAAATGTGAAACAAATTAGCTCGAAAAGAATCATTATTTGGAGAGATTATTTCAAACAATTCATCATAAACTTTTTATTGGTTTAAAAAAATAGCCTTTAAAATCAGTCAGGCATTACAAGAAACTAATGATTCACAACAAAGAAAAAAAATGTTATCTTATTTTAATATCAATCGACTTCTTGCACGTAATTTAACATAGTATTTGAAAGTAAGTAAAGTTTTTGTTATTCTCATTAAACTTTGAAATTCAACTTACCACTTATAAAGGCGGATACATAGCATAAACGGCTAACTGCACGGTGATTCTTTAATGACAATTTCATCAAAAAGTTTATCCAGCTTAGAATTACATAAGCTCCGGCAAGCATATAACTTGCTAACATCGTGTACTCATACATCAGCATTAGGTCGACGGACAAAGTTTCTATGAATAACATTTAAATACTAATCATTTGAGTATTAACTGATACCTTACTTTGTTTAATCAACTTTTAAAATGCGTATGGGTAAAAAATCTTTGATATCTTAGTTCTAAAAGTGCTTAAAAATCAATATACACGCATCAATTAGATCAAGCGAACAATTTGTTAATCACCTTTTCTTATATATACTATTTCTTCTTTGAAAGAAAGCTCACAATTTGTATAAACAAGAGCTAGAACTAACAACAAGATAGAACTAGACATGAGATTAAATCGTTTGCAGATAACCATTGCTCGAAAGCTATAAAAAAATCATGTTAGAATTTTCATAAAAGCAGTAATTAGATATTTTAATTAGAAATATTAACTCACTCGTTTAAAATTTCCGACATTTTAGATGCAGCTTCCTAAGCAAGATACAAAAATTTTGTCAATTAAAACTTCTTGAGTTTATTATCATAATTTAAGAAAAACATTAAAAACTTAGGAGCAGTTACAAAATAAAGCTTTCAAAGAATAATTAAACTATTCAACTTAAAAATTTTTGTCTTACGAAGTAAAGTACTAAAAATCTTGCCGAGATTTGAAGAGTTTTATAAGTAGTTGACAAAAGCTAGGTCAGACGAAAAAGAAGCGTTACATGAATTAATTTCAAATCTAGAAAATGTGCAAAACTTAAGAAAAAATGTTTTACCCTGAGGCAACTTGTAAGTTATTTTACGTCACATAGCTTGCTCAAAATTGATTTCATTGTACATACTGTATGAAACAAGTGACAAATCAAAACTTTTAAAGTAAAATATTAAAATAATGAAATTATAGAATTGTTACCGGAAAGGTATAAAGCTTATTAATAAACTAAATAAGTGATTCAAAGAATTTAAACGTAAAATTACTGAAAAAAGAAATCTATTTTACAAAGATATTTGCCTTTCATAAAAGATTTCTCAGCTTTTTTCTTGATACGAACTGTGATGTTAAGTTTACATCTTTTAAATAAAAAAGAATAGTAAACGACATGGTACAATTATAAAAACATGTCTTTTTCACAACAGTTATAAGTAATATTTATATTAAATCAAATAATCAAACAAAAATTGTAAAAAGTGTTACAATTATTCGCCATAAAAATCAACAGCTTTATCTTACAGTGGATTGAAGATTACCTATCAGGTAGAACCCACCAAACTCGTGTAGAAAGATCTTTATCTACTTCTAGACAAATCACTAGTGGTGTTCCTCAGGGTTCTGTTCTGGGTCCCCTTCTCTTTTTAATTTTCATCGAAGACCTCATCAGAAGATTAGTAGCAGTAGATGATGTCAGATTGTTTGTGTATGCAGATGATATCAAGCTATTATCTTGTAATCCTTCAAAACTTCAAACTGCACTGCAAACTATAGAAGACTGGTCTGCGAATTGGCAGCTCAGAATCCAGCCCACAAAGTCTGTACCTTTTTCTAGTAAACCAGCTGTAAATTGCTTGAACCAATACTCCATCAATAGATTTATTATTCAACGAGTATCTTCGGTCCTAGACCTTGGCATTACTCTATCATCTGACTTTAAATGGCGCAAATATGTTTTCAAAATCTTTGGAAAATCAATCAACCTTGTCTATTGTAAAATATTATTACAAAGACCTTTAATTCTAAAGACCCATGCTTTTTTATCAATCTTTTCAAATTGTACGTACGTCCAATTCTTGAATACAATGCCAGTACATGGATGCAATAGCAAGTTAGTGATGACAAAAAAATCGAATCTGTTCAGGCCACATTTACAAGTTTAGTATTTAGGAAACTTAATATTAAATATGATAGTTATAAACATCGTCTCAGTCTCTTCAATTTAGATACTTTGGAAATCCGACGGATTGAATACGACTTAAATCTTATTTTAAAATTATCCACAATTTAATTGACATTCAGTTTGATGAATTCTTTTCTATTAGTCCTTCCTTCAAGTTATATCAGCTCAGATGACACCCATTACACCTTAATAAGCCTGTATCTCCTCGTACATTGGTCAGAGCAAATTGTTTCTCATACCGTACAATTAATACATAGAATCAGCTGCCATCAGACATTGCTATGTCAAAGTCACTCGTATTGTTCAACCAGAAGTTGAACCGTTATAATATTCCCAACATTGTCATTTTTAAACTGTTATTTTTTTTTCGTTCTTATATTATTAACATTCCATGTAATTGTTCACTGTTATATGCTTTGAGTGATATCGAAATACCATGTGTAACATCTTTTACTTACTATATTTATGGCAAAATAGATGTTATTTGTGAGAATGTGTGTTAGCGAGAGGTGCTCTTTTCAGGTACCCTCCTTCGCATTTATTGAAATAAATAAATAAATAATATTATTTCAATAACGTTTTAAGTTTTAAGACTTTTTTAAAATTTGACTTTAAATTCAGAGAATTATTAAGTGAAAACAAAAATCTCACGTCTTAATAAGCCAATAGCGTATAAAACAGACCAAAGCTTACATGTTTCTTGGTTTGTTGCAGTCTGTTTGAACCTTTCTTATCATGCTACTAGTCATGTGTTTGTTATAAACGTATTACTATTGTTAAAAAGCTTTAATTTTGTAAATAAAAAGTAAAAATAATTTAAAATTTTCTTTCTCGCTTGCTGAAGCTCAGGACTTATTGACAGTAGTTATGAAAATTAAAATTATTCAAGAAAATTGATTTAACAAATTAAATATTGCAAAAATAACTTTAATTGATTTAAAAACTGAACGAAATGAACTAAAATTTAAATAAAACTGTATTTTAAAGTTTAAAGTTTAGAAAATGTTTAGAGCTTCCCTAGCATTTTAGGTTAACTTTCTATCTTGTGAAAAGATTGGTTTGCCAAGTAAACCTTTAAATCTTCAAATTTTTAAAGGATCTTCAAAACGTTGAATTGAAAGTAGAAAAAAACATTTAATAATTTTAACAATGATTTAAAAAGGGAATCACTAAATGAATACATCGCTCAAGCTTTTCAAATTGCTATTGAAATCAATTCATTTTTTCTCATTAAATTTTCATAATTTACAAAATTAAAATACTTCAAATAAATCAACAAAATGTCAAATCATTTTGTTTTTATTATTATTCAATTATCTCTAAAGTTTTCACTGTAACGAGCAAGCATTGATTTTTTTTCATTATAGATTAGTTTAAATTATCAAGCAACAAAAAGTTCACGATAGTATTATCGATTGAAATAAACATTTGTTTTATGAAGTAACGTCACAAGAACTTCATTGCTGAAATATCCTTTAAACTGACAATAAAATAACGTTTAATGGAAACTATTGGTTTGTTATAATTTTTTAAATCAATTAATGTTCTTGCTATTTTAGGCTTCAAAAAACTTGTAAAAAAGACTTGTAAAAGGTTTTATAAACTTCTTACAGTTTAAATTTTAACATTTTTTATCATTGTAAATTTGTATTATACTTGCATCATTGGCAAACTTGCATTATCTCATAAATATTCTGATTTAATAGTTTTTCGTGATAAAATCCTTTTCAAAATTAAAATAATATTAAACTATCTATTTTTTTTCAGAAAAAGCAATTTTATAATTTTTTGCTGTCTTATTGAGTTGCAACTTTATGATTTGTCGCCAATAAGAGATTTATCCTTTTAAATTAAGGATTACTAGTGATCAATATGATCGTCAAAATGTTAAAATACTTTAAAATTAGTTGTTATTGACCGACAAAAAAAACGTTTGAGATGATTTGTAAGCTAAAAAGTTAGCAGTTTTCAAAGATTTTGATTAATTAAGAATCCAGATGCAATTTTCAAATATACTATTTTGTCTTTAGCAAAAAGTTAGATCATCACGAGAATGTGATAATATCGCCTGGCACGTAAAAGAACCCCTTCATATAAATTCATAAAAATCTAGAGCTTATTTAAGACATTACACAATAAAAGAAAAATTTTCAAATTGATTTTTTTTATTAAATTAAATATTGAGAGACTTAATGCATAACTGATCTTCTAATAATTTTTCTCTCGGAGGACTTGAAGAGCTTAGAGGATGAGATTGTACTTTAGAAAAGAGTATTTAATGACTTTTTCATGCCATTCTAAATCATGCGTGTCGTCTTTACATTGATTTATTAAAGATGAATACCCTGAAACAAGCTGACACAAATTTCTTTACTTTCTATCAATTTTTTCTACAGAATGTTCTGCTTCTTCTTTGACATTCTGTTTAGGTTTCTAATTTTGATCTGAATGTCGATTTCTATGTCAGTTTGGTCTACAGTGACATGTTTAATCATTGAGCCATAACTACTTTAAAATCATATGATTTCATTGTAGCTTTAAATAATGAAAGCCTAAAGTTTTCGTATTTAGCTCCTTTACCGACATCAGCATAATCTTCAAAGTTCTCATCGGATAAAAAATCAGAGGTTTATAAATTATTTTTAATTTACCAACCGTACCAGGTGTTAATTGTTACTTTTTATTAAATTGTTGATATTTGATTCTCAGCTTTCAGTTTCATCAAATCTAATATTTCCATCAATAGTTTCAATAACTTCATTCATAAGAATTTGACTTCTGTTTTAAAAACATAAAACTGTATAAAAGTGATGACACGGAAGGAATAGAATATTGAAACTATGATAAAAATTTATAGTTGTTCCTCGTCTAACTATCATATACTGAACAAAGTCAAGTTTTGAAATAGTAAAAGGTGAAAAAATTGAGCCACATTATTAAAAAGAAAATGCATTAGTAAAAAATTTTAATGTAATTGGATATTAGCAAAATATTATATGCTAATTAACGCTTTCTTCAAAAGGAAAATCTCGACTTTAAACAAATGACTGTTGGTTTTACTGAAAACAAACGTATTTTCAAAATAAATCTTGACTTAACCTTATTAAAACCAACAACATAATGACTGAAAGTTTGTTTTAAGTACATTTACAATTAAACAAATCAGTTACTTTTAATCATTTAGAGAAATCATAATTTCTTGCTTAATAATATTTTTTATCTTGATATTTATACAAAGTTTTTACGCAAGAAAAACAGATGATTATTTTTTCGGTAAATCAATAACCATTATACATGTGCTATACATTATTATCGAAAGATTATATACTACTGATGCTGGTGATTGTATAAGAGTTGAAAGTTTCAAACAAATAGAAAACCAGAGTAAATATTTGTCAGATTACTGCTAATGTATTGACCAATCAAACAATTTTCTGACATAAATTTTAAGTTCAGTCAAAATTCCTAACCTGATAAGATAGGATATTGGGTTTACCTTGCAAAAGTTTTTGAAAAACCTTACAGAAAATAGAATTTAAAGAAAAAATAACGCATATAGTCTTACTAAAAAGGTTCTTAAACAAATCTTGTAAGAAAGAAATCTAAAAACAAACTCAAAATTGTAATCAACTGTTAATAAATCTGAGAAAAAGCAAATGAAACGACAGGAAATCATAACTTAAACTTGCTTCTTTTCCTCGTTGAAAATATTACTGAATTCATTGCAACTATTTGTAATCAAAATTATTGTTTTCCTCAGAAATAGTTTCAAATGACTTTAAATTACTGTAACCCTTCAGCTAAAATGTTAATGTAAGCATAGTATGAAGAAAAATAATCTTTAAATGTTTCTGTTAAGCGTTAGATATATATATTAGATTATATTTATTAAGAAATAAGTTCGACATGTTTCATTTTCTTTGCGTTGTACAGATTGCTAAGCAATTACATGCTTTTGATAACTGGCTAGATAACGATTAAAGGATCTGTTGTATGAGGAGCAAAAGGCAAATGCATCACCGACCGTCCTTTGTTTTCCTTTATAGATACTTTCAAGTACTTTCAATACCAGCAATTGGGAGAATATCCCAGCAGATCTTAGAGAAGGACTAATGGAAAAAGAATCATTAAACTGAAAGTCAATTAACTTGTGGATAATTTTAAGAATAAAGATTAACTTGTATTTGACTCGTTGAATGTACAGAGTATCTAAGTTGAAGAAGCTGGGACGCTGTTTATAGCTATCGTGTTTAATATTAAGTTTCCTGCATACTAATCTCGTAAATGTTGCCTGAACAGATTCGATTTTTTTGTCATCACTAACTTGATATAGCATGCATGCACTGACAATGTATTGAAGAATTGGACGTACGTACAATTTAAAAAGCTTGATAAAAAAGTAAGGATCCTTAGAATTAAAGTTCTTTAAAATAGTGTAGACAAGGTTGATTGATTTTCCAGAGACTTTGTAACATAATTGTGCCAATTAAAGTCAAATGGTAAAGTAATGCCGAAGACAAGAACCGAATATATTTTTGGAATAATAAATCCATTGATGGAATATTGATCCAAGGAATTTGCAGCTGGTTTACGAAGGAAAGTTATAAGTTCAGACTTTGTTGGCTGGATTCTCAGCTACCAATTCGTTGACCAGTTTTCTACAATGTTTAGTGCAGTTTGAAGTTTTGAAGGATTACAAGATAATGGCTTGATTTCATATACATACACAATCACAGTGACATCATCTTCTGCCACTAGTCTTCTGATTAGGTCTTCGATGAAAGTTAAATAGATTTTATGAAAAAAAACTATTTTTTTTCTATGATTCAATTTTCAATATAAAAATTTCAAGATTTTTTGAACAAGTATATTTAAATAATTATATTTATGTCTATAGCTTAGTCTGAGTCAGTACAAATGAAATACCTGAAAAAAACTAGAAAAATATAATTAACAGAAGAAAAACAAACAAAACTACAAATCATTTAAAGCCAGCAAACTTTTATGTTAAATAATATAACCACTTTAAAAAGTCTACCAACTGTTGCAAGATTTAAACAAATTATTCTTCAATATCATTTTTTACAAGCAATAATCTATCATCTTATCATTAGTTAACTCAACAAAAGCTAAAAAAATTCTTGTTTTTGTCATTAGACAAAAAAATTGTCGATATATATTTTTGATAATGAGTTATTGGTTAAACAGCAAACTCTTAAACACAATTATAGTTTTGTTTTTTGCAGTCATGTTACAAAATCCATTATTGTTAAGCAGTTTACTACTAATCGATTGAGATGATAAAAAGTTTTGGTATAAAAACTATAAAAAGAATTTTATTACATCCTTACTTCCTTCTTTAATACTGCTATAAATTAATATATTCTTTTTAAAATCTACGCTGTGTTAGATATTTTCTTGAAAAGTATTAATAGTTGGTTTTGAAAATTAATTATACCTAAACCTTTCTTGTGATTAAAATTAAGATGAAAAAACTTAAATTTTTGTTTTAAGTATATAACTGGTTACTGTAAGTGATTGTTGATAGTAATAATAGTTTTCAATATTCATTTACTAAAAAATAAGGCTTATCGTGGAAGTCACTTAGACTTAATTCTGGCTACACATGAAACATTTATTCTTCATGTTCTTTACTATGATTATAATAATTTTTTTGAATGTTAGACAGGTTTAAAACTACTAAGAAATGCTATTGAAGAAATAGTAGATATTTATTGTATGCATAACATCAAAATCTAAGAAGATAAAAGCTTGAAAAAATATAAGTGAATTAATGCCATTTTTAATAGCATTACTAGAAAGCAGAAGTGCCGAAAATTAACGACATTAGAAAAAAAAACAGAAACAAATAAATCTTTATACTCATAAGCTTCAAAAATACTTAATTATTTTTATTTTATACAAACTACTTTCCATACTGTAGCTTAACTGGTAATTCTTTATTCTATTTTTCGAAAAAAGCACTCTAAAAAAATTAGATTTATTAAAAATAAAACAATTTATTTGTTAAGTGAATGGATAGTTATTGCTATATCATTAACATCATTAACATTTTTGTTAGATTTGATAGTTTGTTATCACTTTTTGAAAAATTATTAACATTTGGTAAAATAATTAAAACATAAGATAGGTAATATTCAGTTTATATTAAAACAAATTTAAAAACAAAACTTCATAATTTCGTTTGTTTACTGAGGAAAAAAGCTTTTGTACAGTATTATTTCTTTTGGTAATATTATTCTAAGTTAGGCAAGCTTTTAAAAACATTCTTTTATAAATCAGTCTGTCATTACATTTTATTAAGTTCTTAGCACAAGCAAAGTTATCTAAGAAGTCGAACTTGTGACTGTTTAAGACTTATAATTTTGAATATGTCATCGTCTTTTGAAAACTAGGTTTCGAAGAATTCTTAAAAAACATTCAAAACTTGTTACTGATTTTACAATCTAAATAATAACCAATAGCATTAGAATTAAACAAAAATTATTAGATAATACTCCTTCTAGAAGTTTTAGTATTTCATTTCAAATATTATTTATTTATTTTAAACATTCTGAATCAGTTAAATAATTTGTAAATATAATTTTGTTAAATTCAATTATTTTTCACTTGCATCTAATAGTTTTTGTATTTTGTTATTTTGCAATATTTTGTTTTTATACTTTTTTTTCTCATTTCTCTCGAAAGTTGTTTATTTAAAAAAATATTATTTTCTTGATGATTTAAAACTGTTTGAGCAGTGTTAAGAATTGTTATTAGCTATTGATGATCAAATTCTTACAACATAAAACTTTATAATGAAAATCTTTTCTTCTTAGCTTGTGTTATTTTTTATCACTCAGGTAAGTTTCTAGAAGTCAATAATAATTCATCAAAAAATAATTAGTTTACTGAATAGTTTTGTAAAAAGTCTTTATCTTTCTTTATATACTTTTCTACTTGATTTTCAAAAATTTGTTCGGTCAGTTTACTCGTATAATTTTGTTGTAGAAAATGATTTGTTAGAACTTTTAGCTGAAATAATCAAAGAAAAGTTGTAAGATTTCATATTTTGTTTTAATTACTGGGTTTGTTAGAAAGTATACCATATAAATGAGTTTACTTAATATAGATGTTGGTAGCTTAAATATTCTAACTTCCAATATATTTGGTTAAAAAGCTTTCAGAAAGTCAGAATTGGTTAAATTGATTTGAGTAAAAAGACCATCTAAATGGCAATCAGGCAAAAAATGTAATAAGTGCCATATAAGGTATTCAGTTATCAAATGGTTTATTGTGCCTTAGTATACAAAGAAACAGTTTTTTAGATAATAAATTAGTTTAAGAAATTATGTTTTTTAAATGGCTTTTTGTTTTTTTCATTGACTACAGTTTTTTTCTTTAAGTGAAAACGTTTTGGTTAAATTAGGTTTGTTGTTGTTGTTTTTACTCACTATGAAAACATTCTCTTCTGGTTTCAACATCTGAAACCTAAAAATATTTATTCAATACTTTAAACATTATTCAAATTTATGATTTTTTTCTGAATAACAAAAGTTAAAATATTGAAATGTTTTATTTGCTTAAACAAATTTTATTAGCATAAACAAGCAGTTAATTTTTTTCTCTAGGTTTACTCAAACACTAACAAATTATTTTAAGGAACTCTTTATTCTACAATAAGTTAAATAGCATAAATTCTGTTAATTTTTTATAAAGAATACTTTACTTATTCATTCTTCTAATTTCAGACCTAAGAGCCGTTCAAAGTTAATTTAACTTTTTAACTGTGTCTTTTTTGTTTAAATTTCAAACTTTAGATATGGCAGAATATGAAGATGAAACCGTTAATCATGAAATGGTGAATAATCAACAGAATTTTTCCTCAATTGCTGTTAATCATTCTAATCAACCTCCAAGAACTGATGCTACAACTCATCAACCTGTGTCATTTAGGGATGATACTAGTAGAACCAATACACTTAGCTACCAACAATCTGTAATAAGCCTAAATAATGGGTATTATTCAATAGCTGAAAACAGCTTTCAAAATCCATATGGTTTACTAAGTTACTCTTCTGCTTACCCAGTAATAACTAGTTATGCTGCCTTGGAACCTTCCTATGCTGGCCTCCAATATCCAGCTTATACAGGTTTCCTAACCAGTAACCTCTATCAAGTCTCGCCTCAAAATCATTTGTACAGTCAAGAACAGATTTTGGGGTCTTATGGTAGTCAATGGTTTCACGAAACTCAAAACATGGTTGAACGCATGAGAGAAGATTCAAGACAGGCTAGCCAAGTTGAAGATGCTAGACTCAATCATCTTCACAATCGATTTCTGAATAATCAACGAAGTACTTCTACACCTGTTGTAGAACAACCTCAGCTGAACCACCTTTATCAATCTCTTCAAAATCAAGATTACAGCTCGCAATCAGCTACTGCTACAACTGAAATTAATAACATATCTACATTGAATCACCTACAAGCTGAGTATAATTATAGCAATCAGATGTCTTTGACAACTTCAACGAGTTACTCAAGACCTCAGCAGAGTAATAGACAAATTGTATCATTTAAAATTCGGGGTTGTAATAATTCAGCTGATAATCATTTCAAAGCAAGCCATTACCCTCAACAGTATCGTCCATATCCAATTGTTAGTCCAAGACAAGAGTTTCTTCAAAGCTTACGTAGTGATCAATTAGAGAACATTGGTGAAGAATTGCATGATCGAAACCAGTTCCTAGCTGCTACTTCAAATCATGGCTTTCATTTTCATCAACAACAAACGAACGAAGCTTTCAACACGCAGCAGGATTCTGAGCAATCTCTTCATTTTAGAAGCTACATAGGACCTCCAAGACAAGATGGTAAAGTTGAATTTGTTTTTTTCAAAGAAGCTGTTCTCCTGTTTAACTAATTCCTTGGTTCACATTAATTCAATTCATCACTATTCACTAAATCAAAACAATTACTAGTATTTTTATATGGATACCGTCAATTATTTATATAAAATTTACTGTATAGCTTATTTGGTGGTAATACTAGTAAATTAGCTAACTCTAATAATACAGATTATATAGTTTCGCAACTATTTTATTTGTTTACTTTTTCTAACTAATCTTTATATAACTGTAAAAAGAAATTTTATATTTCTTATCATTTATTTTGTTTGTACTCTTATTGCCATTTAAGTAACAATAAAAATTCTCAATTTTTTTTTAGTTAAAAAGGAATTTTCTGAAGTGAATGATTATTGCGATAAACATAGAACAAAGCCGAGTATTGGTGAACAATATCAAGTAACTTATAATTTGCTGCATTTGATCAATTACTAAAATATTTTTGTAGATTACCAATTTACCAAAGATTAACAGAACTTTTGAAGAAGTTGAGTTGTCAAAACTAACTTTTGACTCGAAGCGTTTATCTGATGAAGATGGTAGGTTTTTTGAAAGATTGACATTTTTAATAGTTGATAAATTAAAACTCAAAAGTATTAACCTGTAATTAATAAATAACATTTTTAAACTTAAAGTTAGTTTTTATAAAGTTTGTTGAAACAATAGTTCACCAGCAATGACTATTTTTATTTTCTGTTATTTTTTAAGCAATAAATTTTATATCCACTTGCTCTGAACAAAATCCAACAAGTGATGGTAAGAAAAATCATTCAGAAATTTTCTATGAGGAAGCATTTGAAGTCTTATCTAAAAATGATTATGACTTTAAAAAGGTATGTATTATACCAGATAAATACTAACAATTCACCTATTTGCCTTTTGCTTTACATTCCCAATAAATATCAAGGTCTTACAATTTGACAATTTAAAAAATATTTTTTGAGATTCTTCCAATTTTATTCTAAAGCTTAAACTGTTATTTTATTTTAAGGCTTTTAAAGCTTACTCAATCAAGCAAAAAAAAACTCCTTTTATGGAAAATTGGACCATCAATGATTGTGAAATGTTTGAAAAGGGTTTGCGTAAACACAAGAAGAATTTTATGAATATACAGCAGGACTATGTTAGTAAATTCATTAGCTACATTCTTTTTATTTTGTGAGTCAACTGTACAGAATTTAATCCATTTTGAATACTTTTAGAAAAAAAGAACTTACTTTGTATAATGTTTATTAAGATTAAATAAAAATCTAATATATTTATAACTTTACTTATACAGCTCAAAGACAAAACGGTTAAAGAAGTCGTTCAATTTTATTATCGTTGGAAGAAAAATCGCCGATCTTGAAGAACTAGAGTGAGGATATCTTCAAGCAATCGATAAATTATTGTTGCGATCTTAAAGTTTACATATTGAAACTTGATATCTTTGATTGATGGTTTGCAAAAGATTTAATATTTTATTTTAATATGTTTTTGTGGTGTAAATTTATAAATTGATGTAAATATTATTAGTAAAAGGTGATTACAAAATTTTCTGTAATGTTACTTTTTTGTAAACAGCAGGCTGCTAACTAAATTTTCAAAACATTATACTTTAAGTTTGTTTGGTTTTTAAGTATTTAAAAACTAGTAGCTTAAGCTAAAGCCAAGCAATTATTATTAGAGGTAGAAAAAAGAAAATAACTAAGATTTTTGACGAAGAGCTATCTTAACTAACAATCAAGTTTCATTAGAGTTAGATTGAAAAATCTTTAAGTGTGCAAAGTTGAGTAATATTAAGTAATGCCTACAACATAAGAGTTTAGTGTGAAGTTTCACGTTTCATGTTAATTAAAGTGTCACAGATGAATGACTTTAAAATAATGATTGATTCATAATCCAAACTTCTTTGACAAAAGTTTTTAAACATATGTTTAATTAAGAGTTTAATCAATATTCAGTTTATGGTACATTCTTTAAATTTAAACATTTTTGCTATATGAAACTGAATAAACATTTGAAATTCCATTTTACACTCTTTATATGCAGTATTTAAAATCATTCTCTAATTCAAATATATGTGAGAGCAAAGATTAATTTGATTGATTTTGCTAACAAAACCAAAATAGTAAAATAGTTTTGAACAGTTGTGCAACTTAGCAACCAACACACTATTTTTCTAGTAGCCATACAATCCAATAACTACTTCAGTGGCATTAAAAACACTACATACTGTAAATGTCTTGACTAAAGCATAAATTGTTCAGAAAGCCTTTTAATCACTTTTGTTATCCTGAAGATGGGAAAGTGCAAATGTAACGTATTACAAGAAACAAACATAAAGCGAAAAGTCAGTCTTTTGCTATACGATTATATTTAATCTTTTCTTTACTTTTGGGTAAGATTATATACTAAATTAGCTGATGGAGTATCAATTTAAGTTAAAATAATTGAATTGATTCAGAGATTGAGGATTTAAGTTTATTTGATATCATTAAGTTATCTCTGAAAGGCTTAAATTGTAAGGCTTTTATATTGTTTAGATATTTAATTTTCTTATTTTTCCGAAAAACTTCTTTATATAAGTCCAGATTTTCAATTGCTTACGAATCAAGATGATCTTGTCAAGATCATGGGTCCGTGCTTCAGAAAGGATTATTTTAATTTTGATGTAATGAAAATTTCTACAAAAAATGGTAAATCACAACTGTTTTATCTCTGAATAACAAAAGTTGAAATGTTTAAATGTTTTATTTGCTTACAATCGCTTAGCATAAGCAAGGAGTTAATTTATTTCTCTAGGTTTACTCAAACACTAACAAATTATTTTCACAAACTCTTTTTACTACAGCAAGTTAAATAGCATAAATTCTGTTTATTTCTTATAAGAAATAATTTACTTATTTGTTCTTCTGTTTTTCAGACTTAAGAGCCGTACAAAGTTATTTTAATTTTTTGACTGTCTTTTTTTTATTTGATTTTCAAGCTTTAGATATGACAGAATCTGAAGATGAAACCGCTAATCATGAAATGGTGAATAATCAACGGAATTTTTCCTCAACTGCTGCTAATCATTCTTATCAACCTCCGAAAACCGATGCTACAACTCATCAACCTGTGTCATTTGACAATGATAATAGTACAATAGATATACTTAGATACCAACAAACTTTAGAAAGCCTAAATAATGGGTATCATTCATTAGCTGCGACCAGCTTTGAATATCCAAATGGTTGAAACCAGTGGTCACTGCATGATCGAAACCAGTTCCTAGCTGCTACTTCAAATCATGGCTTTCAACTTCGTCAAAACCTAATGCGCGAAGCTTTCGATAAGATGCAGGATTCTGAGCAATTTCTTGACATTACAAAGTACATAGGACCTCCAAGACAAGATGGTAAAGTTGAATGTGTCCCTTGTAAGAAGCTGTTCTCCTGTAAAGCCTGTGCCTTGGTTCACATTAAATCAATCCATATGGGATTTGTCTACAGCTGTCCAGTATGTGGCGAGACATTCAACAGGAAGCCCACAAGAGATCGACATCTCAGTAATCCAAATATTCATCCTTGCAACCTTCCAACAAACTAAGACTCAATTAGAAAAAAGTTTACTCTTCTGAGATTATAAATAAGACGATCTTTTTCGGATGATATTTAAGTCTTGTGAAATGATTAGTTCTTTTGAGTTCGTTTTTCTAAATAAAAACATTCTCAAAATTTTAATAAAAGATAAATGTTGTTTAGTATGTTTTATCTTTTCATAGTGTTGAATAATTTTTAAATTGAGATATTATAGCAACGCCTTGTTAAACATAATATT